>BGZK01000473.1:0-398528 GCA_005406025.1 Eumeta japonica | reverse complement strand
ATATTATTTTTAATAATATTTTACACGTAATGGCAGGTACTTAAATTACTTTATGTTTTAAAATTTAAAATAAATGTGTGTAAGATTATTAAGGTATCATAAAATTTTTAAGCATAGCTCATTAGAAATTTGTTTTTAATTAAAATATAATGACTTAATATCTCTGAGAAGACATAATCTTTCAATAATATTGTTAATAAATATCTGAGGTGGAGTTCCAAAGATTTATACATACATCACTCTATTTTTTAATGTAGGTGTATACACATATCTTTTTCCCCGTTAACGAAATACACACATCGACACGGTTGTTTTAAATTTGCAAGCAAAATATTCATAAAATGCGTTGTTTAACTTTAATTCGTCGAGGAAGGATGCGGTGATAATTAATACGGAACCTTCGTCACTCCGTGTTCGACTCGCGCTTAGCGAGTTCTTTAATAAACGGGCTTTAATAATTGGGACTGCAGGTAACATCTTCGGTTATGGTGAGCGCTGACCGTCTCCGAATTGATAGAATAAAACCAAAAGAAATAAAAGTCTAATCTAATAAAGTACTTTTCGTTAATATTGGTCTAGGCAGATGCTAACCATAACTCATACAAAACACTATTAAACCAGCTTATATTGTTATAGGTGTAGGTGCTAATCCGCTAAATGGTTACATCGAAGTGATCATCGGCCCTTTGGGCAGCGGCCGTCGCGCCCTTTGGCTACAAAGGCTCCTTCTCGTGCCTTGGGCCGGTCAACAAGTTTCTTAGAAATTTTTTGCTAGTTTTCGAAAACCTCCGTCAATGGACTACTGTTTGGATTGTCCTCAAATTCATTGTGTTGCCTTAGAATTAGCGACTCGACGACATGTTCGGTTGTTAATCTTGTAATTCGAAATATTTTTATTATAAACCTTCTGTATGGATCTATGAATCGCTTTAAATCTATATATTTTAATGATCACACGAAAAGCAATTCGTTTATTTTCGTACTATTTTCAAAACATCGGTGTAAAAACCCTTTTTATTTCGTTTTCCGTTTCTAAGCCGTTCTTCAAGTTGGTATAGTACTCGATAACACCTCATTACAGATAATTTTTCTAGACTTTCCGTTTAGATAGCTAAAAGTTGTGTCTTCCTTCATACACGTCTAATTCACGAGTTCTACATTTTTTTTATGTTGCCCATATTTGCCTCTGAATTTTAATTTTTAAGACCCTAAAATTCACGGTAAAATCTTCGTTATGTTGGATTCACTCTAATTTTTCTGGTATTGTAGTTAATAATAATATTCAATGTTCTAGTTCGTATTACATAATTAAGTGAACTTCATGCATCAAAAATAATTTACTTTATTTGCATTCGGGATAGTCATGCAAAGGAAAAACATTGAAAAGCTAAAAATTGGCTAATGAGAAAATCATTAATTGTCGATAAAGCTGGTTGTAAACGAGGCACTAATAACTATGGAAACAAAATTACGATTCCACCACTCCACATCGACCTAGAGATAATAAAATGATTTGCTAAAGCATTAGACTAAGACGGAATACGTTTATATGCATTTGTAGAAAATTTTAGAAATTGAGAGTGAAAAAATTAATAGCTGGAAGTTTTGACGATCCTCAAATGATGAAATATAAAAAACTCTTTTAAAAAATATGACCACCGCAAAAGCTGAAGCGTAGAATGGTTTCGTGTCGATAAAAAAGAATTTTCATGGTAATTATAAAACACTAAACTAGAGATAAACCGTTCAAAAGATTGTGAGAAGCCTTAATAATCCTAAATCAAATACAAATATAAAATTAGAATTTCTATATACTTGTTTTGACAAATTTATGTATAATGTAGGAGATTAGAGCGAGGAACGGGAAAAAGGCTTGAAACAGGATTTGAGACTGACGGAGGAATCGCTGTTGGCGACAGTCGGCTAGACGCGGCAGCGGGACACTGCTACACCCGACCGCGACATGAAACCCAAGATATTATTAAAGATCAAATCATAAGAGAAGTTTCTCATAAATATTCAGACAAAAGTGAAAAAAGTATTTTCAACTTTATGTAATAAAATATATGAATTATTCACTTTTGTCTTTTGTTCGATCTTAAACCAATTATTGAAATGAATTGATACGCTCCACTAATTACACGCTACCGCCGCCCGCGCACCGGGCGCGCGCGGGCCGGGCGCTCTCGGGAATACAAAACACTCAACCCACGAGCACTCGTCATCTTGTGATCTGACATCACTTTAGAAGCGTCGTGCGTTTTTCTTCAACCGTTTTCCGAGGAAAACGCGTGTTTTCCCATCATAGTACACCTGCGTGATGATTATAACCAAACAACTACAAGACCACGACGAGTCGTCCCTGTCTGGAATGCGAAAACGACTTCGGAGCATGCTCCAGGAGTGGCGGTGAAGAAAGTTGGGGAGTGGATCTTTTCATCTCAAACGAGATTGAAAATTGAACATTCAGTCCATTATTGAAGTGAAACTTCTTTATCAGCGTATGGGAGAAATTTTATAGCAATGTTCTGTTACGCGCCATCTTTATTTCTGTAACATTTTCCGTTACGCCATATTTATTCAATGTTATTAATGTCATCGTGGCATAAACATAATTGTTACTATACACCTGTCACATATATACTTGTCAACACCCTAGATCTATTTACAGTTTGTATATATTACATTTTCCTATTATCTAAGTTGAAACCTTTTCAACCGACATACATGAACTATATCTCACAGTCTTTCATTGAGTGACTCTGATTTTATATGTAGCGTCGATAATTTTCCTACATTATATATGGCCCTTTATAACATCGCATTAATTGAAAAGTTTTACCTATCACCCTTCTAGGGTACATATACCATTACCAAGTCTCCTACATGAAACTCTGAACATTTCTATTCTGAAACTCAGTAGTGACGTGAAAAATAATATTTCAATTAAGTGATTAGCGAAAAATTTTATAAAGTTATTTGTATCCATGTCTATGATAATAAAAGCCTTTGCATAAACTTTATCTAATTTAGCTTTTATTCAACCAATTTCTGTGAAGTTGTAAATAGTAAATCATTTTTCTAAATGATGTCATAAAGAAGTTTCACTTCTTACGTGTGTACACCATACACACAATTTTTTATTTCTCGTATTCGCAATGAGATTATACCCGACCAGAACATTGCTTGGATAATTATCCCATAGTCTCATAAATTAAGTATCAATAGAGTCTGGATATTATTGAAAAACTAGATATTTTCAAAAATTGCAGATCTCGTGTTCTACACAACCTTCAGGTACATTGAAAATTAATTCAATAACTTAAACAATAAAATAGAAGGAATAATGACAAAAACAATACTAAATAAATTGTTTATAATTTTAAAAATAAAAACATTTTTTATGAAAAATTTTTTTGGTATGTAAAATTTAACAGTATTATTAGCATTCTCGCTCATGTTTGACACAAATTGTAAGTCGTGAAAAGGCCGATTTAAAAAAATGTTATTTCAAAAATTTTGTAATGAACAATTTATCTATCCAATAAATAATTAATAATGCTCTCCAGATATTGACTCAATCTTCAATATAAAATGAGAAACTTGAAAAAAATATGTATTTAAACAGGTTTCAAAGTGCCTTTTATATCTTACTAAATAACACCAATTTTTACGACTTTGCGATTTTCTTTTCCCAAAAAGTTATAAGTCTTTTTCATTTTTTTCTCTGTCACATATTACAGTTCTTGTCCATATCCATCTTATGACTCAATCATTCACCTAGATCTAGAGCTCACCAGAGTGGATTCGCATTTTTGTTGAAAATATTACTATTATTATTTATTACTATTATTATTATTTGGTACTAAGTATTGTAACAATCATATTCATACTAAACTGAAGCAAGAGCTAATGTAACGTGTTACCCGTTACATAAAGCACATCATATGCAGGAGTGATGCAAACACAAAAATGACAATCCTTGATTAATCTCAAAATCTAAGTATGCATATTATACACTGATCTTGTACATATACTCTTATGCAAAATCGTATGAAAGCTTAGACTTTAAAAATTTGTGTAAAAAGTACTTTCATAAGGGACCACAAAATACCATTAAATATCCAACGATTTTTATGATTGTAGACTCAAACGATAGATAACACAGGTCTGCAAAAAAAAAATTTTTCTAAGAGCGTTTTTGTTTTGTGTCGAAATTTTAATTTTTTTGATGTGCTAAATCCGAAAATGACATCCTTTTTATCATAGGATGTCACGTTTGCTGACAATTTGGGTAGCTATTTTAAAGAATATATTACATTAAATTAAAGGAGAACGGACTTAAAAACCATTATTTTATTTACAAACGGTTAACAAAAGTATTTTTTATCTAATACACATTCACTAGCATATATAATTTTTTTTCTTTTTCCTGGTAAGACTCTGTTTGGTACATTTACGATTGTAGGAAGAATTTGGAAGGACTCTTTGAAGAATCCAACTGCAGTCTAATATCAATAAGATGCTCCATTTTTCTTTGTATCTTTTTTCCATCTGTTTGATGTCTTGGTGGAATCATTCACCTTGTTTTTCACTACATCTTTAAAATTTTCCGGAAAGTAGTTGAGGTGGGAATGAAGAAAATATACTTTTAGACGACCTAAAACTTGAAATGCTTTTAGCATTCTTTTGCTGATTTTTTATAGTTAGGGTCTTTGTGACTGCCTAAAAATTTCTCTATGACTTCTTCAAAGGCAATATACCCTTCTTTATGAGGATATGTCATGGTAATAATGAATTGTGATTTAGCCACAAGCCGTCTAATGTCTGGTCCGACGAAAACGCCTTTCTTCACCTTTGCCTCTGAGAGGTCTGGAAACTTTGATACTATGTATTCGAAGCAATGTCCATCTCTAGGAAGTGATTTTACAGATTGCTTCATCAATCCCAACTTTATATGCAGTGGTAGTAGAAGAACTTTATGTTGAAGTACCAATGTTTTTCGAAGGACGTTCTTTTCACCAACTTTAAGTCTCCTCGGTGGCCAACACTTTTCAGTCCAATAATTTGCTTGGTCTCGGTTATCCCATATACACAAAAAACACGGAAATTTGTTGAACCCAGACTGTTGTCCGAGCATCACACTCAAGATTTTTAAGTCTTTGCGTACCTGCCTACTGTGGTCTTCATATTTTATTTTACGAAGAACCGATTCTTTTCATAGGTTTCCTTAAAATGCACTAAATGACTTACAGGTATGGAAGAATAAAAACAGAACTGAACTGAAGGGAAGCAAAACTGCTTTAAGGCTTCTTTTCGATGAATCTGTGAAAAGATACCTTTGTGTTGTATCATATTGGATCTTAAGTGTATTCATCAACCTTTCAATATTGGTGCAATAAACTAATTCGTCCTTTAGAAAACGTAGGGAGTAAACTCCTTAAGATATCTAAACCAAGAGGAACATACTTCTGGCAGAAGTAAGCTTCAGTTTTTGAGCCTTAAGGCAAGCAACTCATCAGCATCTTTTGGGATCCTTAAGACTCTTACCAAATTATTTAGCTGGCCCTGGGAAAAAATTTCGGTTTTCTATCATCTTCAAAGTCTGAACTCGACCCGTCATCGGAATTTGGTACGACACCATCTTTGTCAGAACTTAGAATCCCGGCCAAAGTGGCAGCGGCTTTGGGCACTGGTACATCTGTCGTATGAGGGATGGGATGAATTGCTGATTGCAGATTGGGGTGTGAAAAAGTCTGCTTCCACTTTGCGTTATATTGTCTCACATTACACGAACAAAAGTAACAGTCTTCACTATGGTTCTTTTGTTCGGGTCACATCATAGGTCTCCCTAATTGGAAAGCTTTTTTCTTGCCCTTAAACCAATTTAGAAAGTATTCAACACATCGTTTGCAGACTTTATGAGACGTCCGAGGTTTATCCTGATCTCCAAATTTTAAGACAAAATACGCGAAACATACTTTTCTAACAAAATCTGTAATATTATGTTAATGATTTAATACCGTATATTTGCCACAAATGTAACAGAAACTATCAAGCGAATTCACACACTTCCGAGAAGGCGACATAGCGCAATGACGAGCTAACACGTAGTGGTGCCGGCTTTATACTCCACCGGTCACGTCAAAACGTACACACTCAGGTTTGTTACAACATGTTCACACGTGTTGCCTTAGCTCACAAAGGTTCGCTTTTAATTCGGTTACTTGTAATTTCGATAATAAAAAAAAATGTCTTGTTTTTATTATCATAAAAGACCCTTATTTTTTAATAATAAAAAATAAACCCCTTATTTTTTAATAATTTTGCAAAAAAGTCTGAGGTCCTTGAATTTTTCTATTATTATTTTCGTTTTTAGCACACCAAAATACAAACAAATTAGTAGAAAATACTATAATATTTTTTTGCAGACCTGTGTAATGTAATACATCAGAGTGGTTTTAGTTAAAATTTTAATAAAGTTTTTCGTTTATGAATAATTTGAGAATTCTTGAAAAAAGTTGCAAAAAATGTGTTAAATCTTAATTTAAGTATATTATTAACATTTTAAAAACCTTTTTTCATATTTTCATGTTTTAGGCTTTTCAATAACGCATTTTATGAAATTATTTTTAAAGCTAAAAACGGATTGAAAGTTTAAATATTTCCTTTTTGAATTGAATTGAATTTCCTTAAAATAAATAACTAGACTCAATTTCTGAAAATGCTTAATCATCAAATATCCAAGACAACAAAACCACTAAAGTTTCATTAGAATAAAGTTCAAGGACCTGCAACAGCCGCTGTACCTCTCTACTTAAACGTCTTGATTAAGACAAGATAAGAAATTTAATTGAATTGATAAATAATGATGCAATGTATTCTTGAATTTCTAATATACAAGTAGTCATATAATATTTATTAGTACATGATATTGTAAACAAAATTTACTATTTGATGGTTTATATCATAAAATATTATGAAAATTCTGAATGTATTCATTTTATTTTTAAATCTATGTTCATCTCCTGCACATTCAAGTGGTTTTTTGTAATCTTATTTTTATGATATTTCTAAGAAAAAATGCTGATTCAGTTAAGCCAAAGTAATGCGAAATTCCGAGTGTTTAATTATAGTAAGAAGTATACATATATGTATATGTATGTGCTCAATGCAGGTGTCTCAAAATAACTGTCAAAATTGTCATTATTTTAAATTATCGTAGTTAATTCATTGTTTTTTGTTACTCGGTTTATTTCGAGAAATAATAATAATAATATATAGTCACCTATTTTCCGGAAGGGTAGGCAGAGACTATAGATTTCTACATGGCGCGATGTTTGAGGATCTCTCTTACTTCACTGACATCTACCAAGCAAGCTTTTCATGGAAGTCTTCACCTGAAGCAAAATTCCCTTTAATATGCCACCAAGTTGGTCTGCGTAGGATTTTCTACGGTACGCTTAGTGAATTTTCCACCACATTTCGTTCTCTCTATAGATTTGTTTTGTTAATTTTCTGTCTACTTTCCGAACGAAAGTAGATTGAGAGAACTTTCCCTTCCAGATGGCCAAACCACCGCAACGTACTTCTTTGTACTCTAGTCACTACATCTTACTTCAAACCATATCGCTCTCTGACATCACTGTTCCTACGCGTATCTTTCAGACACTCCTCACATATGACAAGGAGATCGCATTTACACTATATTGATTCTACTTTCATTTTTCTTCCGCCATACCCAGCTTTCACTAACATACATAAGCGTACGAATCAGGACCCCATTATGGACAGCCAAACGCGCTTGACGTGAGGCTTTTTAATATTTATAACAGAAAGCAAGGTCCCATTCACTTTTTTCCCGAATTCAGTCTCCTTTCAAAATTCCTATCATGTTTTGCATTAATTTATGAACATATTACACAAATATACAAACTTTTCCCTTGTTCGACATTCTCACTTTCTATATATCGCATTCAGTCGAGCTTTCACCTCGAATCTAAATGAAATTGAAAATAAGGCTTGTGGTGTACAAGTGGAATTTCGAAAAGGGAAGCTTCTCCTTCTTGAACAGACCAAGTTTTCTCTGTGAAATATTGCGGAAAAGTTTTTGTCCTTCTTTTTCAGAAGGTCTTCTGTATTTTCGTAGATCTGAAAAAAGCTTTTGATTGAATGAGTTAAAATTATCTATGGAGAACCTTATCTATGAATGTGTGAGTAGCGGATGGATATAGGCACTGCAATGCCTATACAGGGGATCCAGTGTCTGCGTCGAAGTAAATGGGGTACACACTGACTGGTTGCTCACCCGCAGGGGGTCAGACAGGGCTGTAGTTTCACCGCGACTATTCAAACTACCCATGGATGGCTGTCTGAAGGAGTATTATTGTGCACTGAGAATGGATGAGTTGTCTGTCAAATGTTTCCTGTCCGACGACAATCAAGTAAGCGCCGTCGGCGTGTGAGTTGCGGAGACGGTAACTAAAATGAATGATTCTATTAAAAAATACCGGCCAAGTATGAGTCGGACTCGCGCACCGAGGGTTCCGTACAAACCTGTAGGTATATATGTAAAAGTTCACCCATCTTGACAATCGAGTCATAGTTATGGTGGTATTTTTATTGTAAAATGAAATCCATAACATTACAATGTGGAAAGCTGGAGGAGTGTAAATTTAAGACAAAGGTCTCTTTATCGTTTCAGTAATCCTTTATCTTATATTAACACATATCATTTACTTTATAATATAACTGAAATACGTACACTAGCCTTGCAGCAGTCTTGCAAAAGTTCTTTTATCAAAGTTATTTATTTACGAAGTTTTTAGTCTCTATTTAGAAATCTGGTTTAAAAATACTAATTAAGTATTAAATTTGAACCAGATCTGCAAATGGTGACTGAAAAAGGTATGAATAGTATCACATTGAACATTGAAGTTCTATAAAACGTTATCTATAGTTGTACTACTTCTTGTAGTGCTAGAGTGTTTATTAACGGAAACATGTTTATGGATGAAAAATACGTGGAAATTTAATTTTGGGGATTCGTTCTAAAACCGATATTGATGTCTCCCACTGCAATCAGACGAGAACATGGAGTATACCTATTGAGGTTGCTGCCGTATATTGTTGTATTTATGCCTTGTATTGCAACATCAATTTGACATCGTGGTGACCTATGTACAGTTACATTCACAATGGCCGTTCGCAACGCCTGGGTTATTTAAATAATATCTTTGACATGATCCATCGGTCACGGCATCCTAAGATAGCGCCGTACATACGCGAAACAATGTCGTCCCTTCCCCATATATAGAGATCAGTCGCGGTAAATGCGCTATCTATAATTATGTTTACAATTTTTTTTTCACAGCTTAAAGGCAATTAGACCTAAGTATTTGATATGAATTTCAACTTGATACCTCTACGAGTTCATGAGGAAAAGGGTAATAATTTTATAATTATTAAAAAAAATATTATGTGATGTAACTCAAATTTTAAGTCTTTCGGAATTTTTCCTTTATGTATGCTATAAAAAGTTCCTTCATGTCAAATTTCAAGAATCCAGGTCGACTGGAAGTAACCTGTAGGTTTTGATTCTCTTACAAGTAGTTGCGAGTTTCAAAATATGCGGCTTAAATTGCTTTTTCTTTTGAATGTGTTGACATAGAAGTTTGATTTTGTTACAGCTGTAAAGGTATCGTAGACCTGAGTCTTTGATATGAATTTCAATTTAATATCTCTACGCGTTCATGAGGAAAGGTGCAGTAAGTTTAAAATTAAAAAAAATATTTTTAATATATGATGTAACGAAAAATTTATAGTTATCGCAATTTTTCCTTTATCTTTACTATAAGACGTTGTTTTGTACCAAATTTCAAAATTCTGAGTTCACGAAAAGTACGCTGTAGGTTTTAATTTTCTTGCGAGTGTCTAAAATTTGCGGCATAAACGCAGTATCTTTTAAGGGACAGTAGACCCGAGTGTTTGATATAAATTTCAGTTTGATATCTCCGCGCGTTTCTGAGAAAAAGGGTCTTTACAGACAGACGGACAATAAAGTGATCATATAAAGGTTCCGTTTTTTACTATTGAGATGCAGAACCCTAAAAAGCTATGAAATTGAATTTTAGCAAGATTAAAGTCGTAATGTTTGAAAGAGTCGTGAAACTTATTTCACGAATCAAATTTCCAATCTTAATTGGAAATTTTCAATTTTGCGGTTTTTAAAATTCACTTCTTTAAATGTCGTTATGCTAGTTCCGACGGCCGTAATAATGTTTTCCTGTAATTGTTTGGTCACTTTGAAAGTTTTTACTTTATTGGTAGGTTATATAATTTTCTTATGTTTTTATTATATAAATTATGTTTATTTAAGTTTTGATACACTTGTATATGTGAAACGAATCGACCATTTTTCGTTTGAATTCAATATATTTTGCTTTACATCACATCTAACTGCGAAGAAACAATTCGATAAAGTGCAATTTTTTTCGTTAAATTCTGACAATATTGGATATGATTTTTCTTCGTAGCCAATTTAACACTTCTTTAGAGTAAGAACGACTTAGAAAGACAGTGCTAAAATGAGAAACAAGACGAACTCGCCACGTCGGCCGGCGCATGCGCACGCCACGACCGCATACTGTTGCGGTTTCGCGCTCAAGTATGTTAACGATCGAAGCACGGAGATGGAAGATTAGCGCTTCCGAGAAAGTAAGCGTTACTCAAAGCGCCCGCCTTCAATGGCGTAACTGGAGAGCGCGCGGCCGAGGCCGGGGCGGGCGCTTTGTGCGCGCGGTCACTGCTGGCGGAGGCTTTTTTGCTGAAATCCGAAAGACGATCGCAGCCTGAGGACTCCGTGGATTTGCGTCATTGATTCGGTCGTAGGGAAAAACACAAAAGTATGAAAGTAAACAATAATGATTGTTGCGCTAGAGATCTCTTAAAATTGCCGCAAAAACGTTGTCGACGTACAAGACGAATCCGAGACGCTCTGCGAGTACAAAAACATTTCTATAAAATGCTTCCTTAATCGATGATTTCCAGAGAAAAGAGATATTTCATTATGTTAGTTATAATGTAATAATAACCATGATGTATTTATAAAAATTAAATAAACAATCTAATACCACTGTCCTCACTAATAAAGTATGCTTTTTGCAATATTATAATAAAAAAGTAATAAATTACATAAAGTATTTATTTAGCGCATGTTTTATATCAGTGAAGCAAGAGAAGTACAGAAAAATCATACCAAGTAAATATCTGTGGTCTCTACCCACCCTTTATAGCAAACAGGTTTGAGTTTACAAAAGAAATTCAACAACGAGGAATATTATATACAGAAGTGATGAATAAATAATGTGTGAGGATTGTTTCATATAATGTTTGGACACAAATCAAATATTAGTGTCTAGTTATCCGAATAAAACGCGCGTACGCTTTGTGCAGATTGATTAATTAACCAGAAATGTAGCCGTTTGAAAGCACTTAGCGCGTAATCGAGTGCTCGCTCATAGCCTAACAGCCTTTATACGTATACTCTCAGGCATTTATAGCTTGAATGTAATGTGGATTGTTTGTCGTAAATATGTAATACATTTGGGAACATTGCGAAATAATGAGGATTAATACAGGTCTTTCAAATTCGAAGAGTGCTCTGTAATCACAAAGAGTGAAGGGTTATTAATTTGTGTGTCGCTTATAAATAAAACATGATTTTAAAGTAAAATTTGCGTACTTTAAGAACCATTGACGCCGCTTCTCTTCAACTATATGACTATGTGTATGATTCGTAACCTTATTAATGTTAGGATTATTTCTGATATAGGATTTATAACCTACACATAATATTAAAACACTTATTTATATTTACATATATTTATATATATTTATGTGCATGAAAAAATAATTTCGTCTCTTAATATCCACTTAAGTGAAAACAATACAACAAAAATATGAATTGACTCGATTCCTTCCTATAAATTCCATCGTATAAAGGCTTAGTAACAGTACACACAACAGTTTCAAAATATATCTTAAGAAATTATAGTAATTAATTAATAAAATTCTTTAAACATATAATCGGATTTTATATATTATTTCCACAAATTCAATATTAAATGATAAGAGTTATGCTGATAGTGATGTCGTAGAGCACTTACATGCTTGTAGCTTACAGATTATAACGTCTTCTGATCGGTGGTATCCCAACGGGACTTACCTCCCACTGATGCGATCTTGCGCAACGATCTAAGAGAAACCGGAATCGACATCGAAAGCGTGATCGATATCGGAATCGGGGACGGCAGTGTGATCGAAAAGGACCGGAGTGGGACAAGAGCGAAACGGAGCTAACTGTCTAATCGAAAGTGAAGTCGAGCACGACATCGATAACGAGATAGCTCGATAATAGGTACACAAAATGTGACATCACAACAATTATATGTCCACGCGGGCGGAGCCGCGGGCTAAAGCTAGTTCAAAATAACTTTTAACATGCCACACTTTTATGTCTACAACTAGTTACCGATTCGCTATAAAAAGAGGATTTTAGGAAAATTAAAGACAGATGAAATATAAACTCATTTCGTGTTCTCTATATACTTACTCGAAACGTGAATAAACTTTAATCTGTTTCCTTCTAATTACAAACTATTTCAGACGTATAATTCAACAGCACTGCTTAGTCGTGTCCAAATCTGTCCTGAAGATCGGCAGGTCGACCCGACTGCGCCGACCCGGCCGTCCGCCGGACGTCGCGCGTGCGCGCTTCTCGCCGTCGGTGCTGTTGTGATCTTTACCGTCGCAAATTGAATACGCAAAACTAATTTGTGTCACTAAAAGGCCCCCCGCGCCCCGGGCCCCGCGGCGCCGCCCCGCCAAATGTGCGTGCTTTTTTCCCCTTTTATTGTATTGTATTTTGTTATTTGTTACGAACCGGTCTCGATCGCTAATGAGTCGATGGGCGAAAGGGGCGCCGGCGGGGCGGAGCGGGCGGGGGGGTGTGTAACATGATTTTCGTTGTTGCGGTCGACCGATCAGAGCTTTCAAAACGTTAAGGACTACCTTGCAATTTTATTTTCTTTGTTGTAAATATGGTTAAGTCCTTATTATTCGAATTATTTAGTTATTTTGAGATGATAATCAGATCATTCGTGACAAAAATTTTTTTGATCAAAAGCAACATTTTTTCATTAAAAAGTTACAATAACAAAAACTGTTTTATTATGAACATGGCTTTATTATGAACATAGTTTCGAATCGAAGTGTCGTATTCACAAAAGATACTGTAAAAATTCCTGGTTAACACAATAAGCGTTTCTAAGAGTTTTTGTATATGAAATTATGCTTGAACGTTGTAAATCGCGGATCGTTTTGGAGAAAGAAATCGTGATATATCTACGTCAAAAAAATATCCACGTTGGGCATGCGCGTGCGGCACCGATACCTAGGGCCGAGATATTAAAATTAATCACATTTAAAAGTAAACGGTATTTAATCATTGATACGTGTTCTACTTTAGATATAAATCGTAGACGCGCCGACAATGAATCAGAACTGTGACTGTCGCTGTCGCACGACGGGCGTCGATGTCGTCTGAGAGGCGTTCGGCTACGACATATGTCGAGCGTATTCCAAGGGAAAAGTTTGGGACGCGCCGCGCCAACTCCGCAGGGCGTAATTATTCCTTTCGTCGCGTTTTTACGCGCGGGCGCTCCGTAACTTCATTACGGCACTACTCGTGGCCGGCCGTGTTGACTTTTAAACGCTATTCTGTTATCGCGCCGCGTGACGAGCGACACGACAGGCGTTCAGATGTTACTGGCGGGGCAGCCGGTGGACATCTAGTGTCAAGTTTGTTTAAACCGTATGGAAGTTGTAATGGTGAATTTTAATGGTCAATATCGGAAAACAAAATTCTTTGTTGTCTTGTTCTTTCTTTCAAAACGAGATTTTACATGTATCTTATGCGCCCGCGTATCAAACATTAATTCCAACAGCTGGTTGTGCTTTCTCTCTAGAAGACACTTTACGTATGTCAAATAAAAAGGTCCCCATTAAAATAATAAAACAAATACACAATAATACGAAATATGTGACACTGATTTGTAACAAGATGCGTTGACTATTTCAAATATTTTATATAAAGAATACAAGAACTTTAGAGATAATTCTTGTTTAAAAAAAAAATCATTTTAATTTTACGTAATGATTTTATTCCAATGCCTTTTGGACATGGTTTTGTGGGTAATGTTTATTTGTCGTTTTTATTTATAATTCCGTTTATGATATACAAGTTAATTTCAAGGATTTGTCCAGTACAAAACCTCCAAGTAGTGCATCGTCGTTTCTTCTAAACCTGTAAAAATTATGCCGGTCTGCCTCCTGATTCTGCATATGGATATTGCTTAAATATATACTATAGGAAAAGAAAATGAGTGGCCAGTAAAAAGTTTGCTTATTGCATCCGGGAACGTACACGCGAAACTGCACTATTTACTTTTTGCTGCACAACCGTTTTATTCGCCATTTGCACTGCAAGTTACATGTGCCCTTTTATCGATAGTCGCTGTATAGCGGCACTTTTCACCCTGCCTGTAAAAAAAAGGAAGTGGCCAAGGAATCATATATACGACGTAACAGACAATAATACATATACATGTATATAAGCAATATATCGGCTAAGAGCATATCAGACCATACGCACTGCTCACTGACCGTGTTCGACGATTCTAAAGCCGTTACTACAAAGAAATGCATTACAGATAAAAAACACACTGTTACACTTATTACACTTTTTCCATGTTTCCCGCACAGAATAAGTATAAGAACTTGAGTCGCCTCTAACTGGAGAAACGAGCAGTTATGTCAACTACGAGTATTACTGTTAAAATAGTGTAAACTAAGGCGCACCAGCAAAAGAGCGTAACTTCATGGCACTTACGTTCTTTTGTTTAGAAGCGCATTTATTCGGAAATAACTCAAAATCATGTTCAAAATAATTCTCGTTGAAAGTATTTATTAAGCGTTACCTTTTAATTTTTTTCCATATTTTTGGGTATACATTTTAGAAAATGAAAGAGGGTACAAAATTTCTTCTAATTTCGAGGTGATCATTTCAGATAATATTCAAATAATGAAATAAATTGCTTAAAATCTTAAAGTGTTTTTACAAGAACTGTCGACATATGTGCCATCCGTTGTTATTGAAAAAAATTTTTTCAGCTTCTGTTACGTTTGGAGCGCCCTCCTAGAAATATTTATTTTATTATTTAACTACCAAACTAAGTACTCGTAGCGGCTTATACAAGACACCTGCACTATAAATTTCATCAATATAAGTCTTTTAGATAATTTCACTCAGGGAAACCGTTTCGGGAACGGACTACAAAAATAGTCGTAACATAAATGATTTCTCTCTCTCTTTCTGTCTTTATGCAAAAACAACAATTAATTTCAACATGTTACAGATAATTTTTATTTCTAATATAGTCTAGAAACAATGTATTTATTTCAAATTATTTGAAAACTGTGTTAAAAACGTTGTAATATTAATGTTAATCGTCCCAACTCAGGAGTTAATTTATCATTCATTTTACTTGTAGTCTTGAATGGACTCAAAAGGAGATGGCATTGGCACGGGGATGATAAGAGATTCAGGGTTACAGCCGAAATTCATTCGATAGCCACGCGGATAGGAAATAGGTTTAGAATATTAAAATGTACTTTGAACATAGTTTCTATATCAGATATGCCAATGCAAATAGTGAATATTTTGTTTTCAAATTAATTGTGTTTACCGCATCTATCTATTTGATTCATTGCCATAATTCCATTAAAATCATCTTAAGATTTTAATGAAGATAATCTAACTTAAGATTCTGAATAGTCTTTAAAAACGATATTAGTTATTAGTAGACTGATGATGCCGGCTGGGCTTGTGCACTCGAGCCGAACCGCGGCCGTTAACTAGTTAACAACAATTTTACAAACCGTAGTACCCCACCGAGATACATCACACGGGCATTATACACTATAAAAAGCATAATGAAGTATCAAAAAATTAAATTCTATATCAGTGAAACAAGCAAAAGCGACAAGCGGCGCGGGCGCAGCCGAACCCGTGGTTACCGCCGCGGGGCGCCGAGCTTTGTTGTCGCACTATTATTAACGACAAAGTACGCCGTCCCGCGTCGATAGCATCTACCCACGCCGTATACATTACTATTGTTACAGTTTACTTCCCTCGATTTCGAAACGCATCAAGATTTCTTAGCAACTCCATACGACGCCTCTGCCGCAAGTCCCGGTCCGTCCCGCTTGTGGATTCTCTGTGCTATGATTTTTCGGGAATTTTACCAACATCTTCAATATTTTTCATTTATATTTAAATTTTGGTAGATCACGTAAATATAGATTCATGATTTTTCGAAAACTACCAAAACTTGAGAGAAAATAAATGTTGTCGATACAGTTCTAAATTATTTCGACATATATAGCATTAGGTTTCACCCGCGGCTCCGCCTGCGTGGATATAAAATGATTTTTTCATCTTGCATACCGACCGATTGCGACCTTAATCTTGAAACCGACTGTGTTCCTGTCCTCGGTCTCAAACCCGGTCCTGGTCTCGACGCCAATTTGTCTCACAGTCAATTGCCATTGCGTTTTCGTTTCCGATTGCGACCCCGTTTCGATGCGATTCGATTAAGATTCTTGTCTCGGTCTAAAATCTGATGTCAGTGCATTTTCGATTCCGTTACCGATCATATTTCCGATACAGACGGGGCTAATATCGTAATAAAGTTTAGACTATGACTACTCGGACATGGTACAGCTTTCTATAAGTGGAAGAATTTTTAGAACCAGTAATAGCACAAATATGCAGATTATGCCCCAGTGCATTGCATGCAATTTAAAACCTAATCTAATCTAACCTAACTTTCTTGTTGGTGAGCACAATATATCGTCTGTGTTACAGAATTGGCGAATAGCTTAGGAACACACAAAAAACGAACAAAATAGACACTTATTTTTGTACATTGTACAACCCTATCCTTCCGCCACTCCGCCTTCGCCTAATTACGATCATTTCGCCATTATTAATAAGGAATATTTACACCAAACACAATCGTACCTTGCTGGATAAAAAGTTTCATACAAGCTTCAAACAAAAGTTAACCCCCTTTTACTCCGATAAAAAGTGAATTTCCAAAAATTTTTGTTTTTTGAGTGGTTGTACATTATATTATCATCTCATCAAATTTAATTTCGATTAGGCTTATAATTTCTGAAATTTCATGATGTATGAATCGATGAGTCACTTTTCTCCAATTATAAAGTAATCGTTTTAGTTAACATATAGCAATTTACATCAAGATCGGTAAAATCTTTTTCAGTTATAAAAGAAAATGCGGATAGACAGTCAGATTGACCGACTATCGTTTGCGCGATCACACATTCTTACTGTATACCAATATCAACTAATATCGGTAAAACTCTTTCTAGTGATAAAATAATACATAGATTGGCAAAAAGACAGACAGACAAGACGTAGGTTATCATGGACGTAATCATATGTTCTTATTCTAAAGCATTTTCGTCACGATCGTTCAAATCGTTCTTAAGCTATAAAAATACATACAGACAAAGAGACAGACAGATGGACAATAGGCTAGTATATGCGTAAAATATGTTCTTACTGTATATCAATTTTAGTCATGACGAGTTAAGTCGTTCTTGAGTTATAAAAGGAAATACAGACACGCAGACAGACAGACAAAAATATATAGATCTTAAAAATGATCGAGTTATAGTCAGTTAGTCAAAAAACGGACATTTATTACGAAGTTTTATTAAAAAAATCGGGGTTAGACTGTCGTGGACACGACCGTGTATTTTATGTGAAACATGTACGTAACGGATAATATTTTCTTTGAGCGAATTACATATACAATTATTTTTGAATACTAAGAATTCCTTTTGATTTCGTGTAGTTATAAACGTAGGAGTGCACTAGCTGCTGCTAAATGTGTTCTTAATACCCAGTGTTTTCATATAATCGATATGTATACAGTCCGGCGTTGATATGGAAGCGATTACATCGTTTAAGTGGTCGATGTAATCGCTTGTCCTTAGTATGCGTAGCCTCGATTGCCCAAACCGCAGATGTACTGGCGCCGTCGTTGATGTGCTCGGACGCCTTCATTCTTCTACATCCCTGGCAGTCATGTAGTGTTTTATGGGTAACGCTGCATAGTTCTTGAAAAGCTCTTTCCAACTGTATACGACTTCTATATTTTGATTTGGCTTTTCGAAGATTATTGGCCGATTTGAATTTAAGTTTCTAACTTTAACTCTATATATTTTTCCATAATTTCTTCTAATTAATATTTCATATACGCAATCGATAGATTTCGACAAGAGCTGACGGAGAAAACTCAAATAAAGATCCTAGCTTCTCCGAACAAAATTTATACTAAAAAGAAATTTTGTGACGAGCAAAACGACCTTAAAATATCACCTCTTCCCCTCTGCTCCGCGATTTTTCATAGTTCTCCTAAACATAACGAATTTTGTGATCCTTTAGCTTTCGAATGTAGATGTAGACGATAGATGTATGACTGCAGCATCACACTGTATCTCCCGATATTGTTATCAACAATTTTGTGAATTGTTTCCCATTATGGGGGCAACTTTAAAGACGTATTCACGTTAATCATTTAATGTACAGACAGACATTACAATATATATAGTAGTTTATTCTAGTCTTTATGACAATAAGGGCATTAGTTAGATGAACCACTTAATGCAGAATAAATCCTCTGGATCAAGTCATTTAGATGTGTACCTACCACAAGTACAGGCATTTAGCCAAGCATTCGCAGGCATTAATTAAGCGCAAAGCAGTAATTCCGTGCGAGCGGCGGCCGGCCGCTGCGGTGAGCCCCAACTAGTTCACTTTTCAGTGACCGTCGGTATGAGTCGTGTTAAGATTTGTTGTTTTATCCGATTTTAATGACCCCATGTCGAGACATGGTTTTCATTTCAGACCAGCTCTTCGCCCGTGGCTTCACCCGCGTGAAAACAGTTCCTTCATCTTTTATATCTATTGATTTTGCTGTTAAACCCGATCTTGTCTCGTCTTCGCCTTTGGTCCCGGTTATCCGCTCCGGTCACACTCTTGGTTGCAATCCGGTTCACGCTCGGGTCTCGCACTCGAGTTGGACCCTGTTCCGTTCTAACTCCTCTGGTTTGGACGTTTAGCCCTCCAGCTGATCTGGTGCGGGAAGGAAGGCCGGTGAAGGCCGTCGGCACCAGTGCGACGATGCCACATTTATACTAAATATATAATATATTATTGTACTAAATGCCTGTTGTATTATTGGTGCAGAATGCTAATTATACTAATTATCTAAACACTAACTGAGCACGTGTCGTTCATCCTGAGAACACAAACAGAATAAAGCGGAAAAATAGTATTTGTGTGACTGACTACTAATATTTTACAATAATAGGGTCAATAATAATAAGTACAATAATAAGTAATAAATTTTACATTGTACAATTTATGTGTAGTCATAATTCAAATATATACAGTGCATTTAAAACAGCCTAATATGTCTGTTCAAAAATTAAAGCAATCAATGTCCCACGGCGACCGCCCAGGCACAGATTGCATCTGCGCAAATGTTCAATATCTGATCAGTTTAAACTAGTTAATATCCCGGGGTCAGGCTATCAGCTCGCGAAATGGGGCCTTTTGTGAGTCGCGCGGGCGCCGCGAGGGGGCGCGCTGTTTGTTTCTCTCAAGATTTTGTTTAACAGCGTGGAAAATTGCTCACTGCCTATTCTGTGATGTAGTGACACAAATCAACTTAGTTTGTGCCCTTTTTGATGTTATTTAAACATCGCATCAGATCCAATAAATAGAGTTGTCGCTATTTATGTAAGATATCATTACATGTTGTAAGTTAAAAGTTATGGAGTTTTAGAATTTATACTAGTTTCATAAATTACCTTCCATAAGTAATCTGGGCTCTTGAAAACACTTGAAAGTCAAAATTATAAAAACGCCTTAGAATCTTAAATAAAAAAAAAATGTATATTAAAACCAAAGTCTTTTAAGAGAATTATAGAATAAGTTAAAAATAAGTCATAATAAATCACTGAAAAGTGTAGGCACTGAAATTTCTATTCAATTTTGAGACTCCAAATATCGATACCTAACAGAAAAGTACAAAACTATTGTTCTTAAATTTAGTCACATACAAACTTATAAAAGCCACAGGTATAGCTTCACGCGTTTTAGTGTGGGAATAACGTAGTGTGGGTATTGACGTATACGTATTAGGTTTGGTAACAGCGTCACCACGGACCGGGGTCATGATAGTAGTCTCCTAGGCAGTCCCGCCAAATCTAGAATAGTTGTCAATACTTAATGAAAATATACATTAAGATTAGATGGAGTCCTTTGTTATCCAATACTTATGACTTCATATTATTTTCTACAAATTCAACCTAAATAAAATTTTACCATCAACGCGGATCTACGCGAGGGCAAATAACAACATAACTTGATAGGGGTGTTCAAAAAGCATCTTTAATGATCATGAAACAAGTAATGTGTATAATATAATTAGTAACTATATTACATTAAACAAATATCTATAACTATCGCAAATTTCAATTTTCTACTTCGAATAGTTATTTAAAAAAAAAGTTTCGTCAGTAGTTAGATGGTTAAATGGGAAGAGAACAGGCGAGCAAAGAACAAACAAATGTCCAATTTACCTGATAAAATAAACTAATAGTGTTACAATAAAATTATGGACAGTTTTAACTGATTTTGAAATCGCAATTATAAAAAAGACAGCACGTTTATATGTGAAATGAAGCTGACGAGAGAACGTAAAGTTGACAGCGTAATGACAGTCGGTAGACTTACTAAATGTGAATGGGTATTTATGGCTTGGACGTCTTATAAGAAACTAAGTTACTTTGAGTCGAATTTACTTATCGGTGCTTAGCAATGTTCATGAATACATTGAATTCAAAGTTCAGTAGTGCCGTATCTTCATTACGATAGGTGTAAGATGCTCTTTCACGCAGTCGAAGTCAAATGAGAACACGCCGCGTCCGCGTACAGCGCAGACAATGACTGTATTTAGTGCAGTTCTGTGTCACGGCGCACTGCACGTCCGCACAGCAAAAAGCAGTCATTAGATCCGACAAAACGCCAAATGGGCACGTAAGCAACACTCGATCTGGTCGCCACAGAGATGTCTAATCGTTTTTTTCGCCCAGAACCCGCCGGAAGGCGGCGGCCGCCCCGGATGTGCCGCCCACCGATTACGCCGATCTGCTCCTCTGTTGTGTGAGCTCTGCTTAAGTTGTAATTTAAGTTTTCGAAAGTATAAAAATGTAGCTTTGGGATCGACGATTAAGTGCTCTAGTAAAAAAATTAATTCGATAATATAGGCTTTAGACAGTGTTCAGATGAAAATAGTTTGTTTGCTTTTTATTAAGGTTCCCTAGCAAAAGGATGCCAATGGGACAAAAATAGTAAGATTCTGCTATGTGTCCGTCTCTCCCAGTCCGTCCATCTGTTACAGAGTTACATCTTTCAACCGTCAGAGATAAATCCTAAAAATTTCACACGGTATGCACTGCATCCTCTGCAGCCTCTGCAAGTAATAAAGATGAAAAAAAATTAAAAGATATAATAACTCATTAAAAAAATATATGTTGTGTTAAAAAGTTGCAAGGTAGTACGGAAACCGTCAATAGTTTTATGTATTTCTATATAATTTAGTTTTGAAAAGAGCCACCTTCAAACTTCTTGCCCGTTCTTCTTGAGGGAACTGCCTTGCGAACGAGTAGTAATTTAAAAAAAAAAGGAATATTAATATCCTGCAAATTCTTTAAATGTTATGCTGTATTCTAAGTGTTATATTGTTACCTACGAAATAAAGATATTTTGAATTCCAGTTTGAATTCAGCGCGAGTCCGACTTGCAATGGGCGGGCTGTGAGCGAAACATTGAAATATATTTATCAAACGATAAAAATTCAAATACGTAAACATGCTTGTTATAAAATAGGTTCCAGAACAAGCTCGTCCAATCCTACGAGAATGAAACACAAAAAGGGGAAAATTAAAAACGAAGTGGCCACCTGAAGCGATCACTTACTGAGAGTAGATTATAAAAAATAATCCTGGAAATTTAAGTTGTCAAGTTTGATCGTTTTCGAGGGTTTTTTTACTATAGTTGTGTATATATATAAAAATTACGTTTAGCTGTGAGCGTTGTAAATACGAAATTAACATGTATCATTTTGTTTAACTTCTTGTGATACCTATAAAACTTTAAATTTAACGTCTTGCTATGGATAAATAATAATGTCAAAAATTTTTGATGACGATGCACTCACTGGCACAGAGCATTATGTGTTTGATATTAACAGTATGAACATAAGTAAGTATTTTTTTAAATATAATTTAATGTGTTAACACATACTACATCCAAATTTTAGATTTATGCACTACTCCATATAACCTTTAACCATTCGTAGTATTACATTTCTTATGCTTAAAGGAAGGTACGAAGATTTTGAATTGTAAATGGGAAAAAACATTTTCAGTATGGCATACACAAGTAGTGTAGGTTGTAGACGCAAGGAGGGGTCGAACTAAAATAAATGTTTCTGAAAGGTTTCATTGATAACACAAAAGCTCCAAAAATATCTACAAAATATAGAAACTACACAAAACAACGAAAAAGAAAGTCGGTTGACGAATAAAGTCGAAAAAGGTATTGAAATTTTTTGTCTCTACACTCGTATTTATATAGATGATTCATTCGCATTAATATGGAGAATATATTAATTATTGCATTTACTATACTTAAATATTAAATAAAAATACGGCATCAGACATCTGGTAAAAGTATATCGTCCGCGTTTTAATATCAATGAACAAAGGTAAAAATAAATATTTCATTTCCGTTTTTATCTAAAATATTTTTTCTTGTGAGATAATTTCCTGTGTAAGTTTTACTTTTGGCAGTGACGATAAATTAATTTGAATTTTTAACCATTCGGGGCTTATAATTCTTTCCTCCGGCTCCACCAGACTTGAAAACATGATTTTTCTAGAATTATTTCTTTGAGAACTTTCATCGCAAACTCGTTTTTGGAATGGCAGTAACGACAATAATCTGGGTTTATTTGTATTAAACCGAACCTGCCCGCCCCGGAGTACGTACATATCTTCTGACGTTACCGCGGATTTGCTAACTTTCATCGGGCAGCGCATTTTTCTGTTAATGAAAATTGCGCAAAATGAACATAGCGTATCGTTTCTAAAAACATTATAAGACGCAAATGATAAATAAAATATTATATTTCCTCCACAGCGTACGATCAATATCATTATTTCCCTCACTGTATACTTTGACCGTTCCCAATTTGTTTTTTTTCATTCTTATTTTTTTAATATACAGCTGTCAAATTGAAGGCAGTTTGTCAGAAGTCGGCTTGTTGCTCAGTGATCGGTACTTTTGCTATTCTACATAACCCACCTGACAGTATTAAATTAATGAGCTGCATTTACTTATGAACTCATCATTTATTTAAAACAGACACGTATAATCCAAATTCAACGTGGCTAAAGGTGAAGTCGCAACGCACAACATTCACATTTAAAAGCAAAATGTGGTCCTTTTATATTTGGGCTTAAGTTGTACGCACCGCATATACCCAAATAATACGTATTTTTTTACAGGTTGCGTATTAGAGATCAAAACTAGGAATCAAGCCGGGATCAATATCCAGAGTGCGATCGAAATTGAAATCGTCTGCGGGAAGGGGCTCGGGCTGAGGCGGAAATCCGGATTGGGAGCGAGGTCAGAACTGGGATTAAAATTATTAGTATAAGCAATGGGAATTGAATTAGGAAAGAATTTACAAAAAGGAATTTTATATTTACACGTAGAAAGTCGCGATAGTGATACGTGTTAAATTGTTTCGCACAGTTTCAAGACATAAAAAAAGTTACAAGTCCTTCATAGCTTGCAATAACATTTAATTTATTTAATAACCTTTTTTAAGTCAATTTAATATATACAATAACTCGATGACCTTTCTTTACTATTTAAATATTAAATAATATCTCTTAGTTCATAATAAATATTTTATCAAAGTGTGATTAGATTAAGCGCTCCGAGGGCGGTGTCGAATAAACATTAAAGTGAAAACAGTTTTCGTCGTACAACGCCGTTAGTTTAGGGCGAGGGGAGTGGGGGACATGTAGTCAGTTAGCGTTTAACGCGCTAACGGGGCAAAGACCGGCTCTCCCGCGCACTCCGTGCCTCATCCGATTATGTGTGCTCAAAAAATGAACGCGCCCTCTGGCGGACAACGGCGGCCGTGGAGACCGAACGCGCGGCGCGGAAGGTCAGGGCTCGGATACTGACCAACATAGTATTCATATGCATATAAGGTTATCCTGAGACTAGATTAGTTGTCATCGCGGAATAGTCCAGCAACAAATACGCCCTTTTGTGGCACGGGTGACCGCAAAGTCGGGAGTTCCGGGTCTCTCGTGGATACGTATAGAAAAGGAGAAAAGTTTTGGTACGAAAGGAATAGCAGATAACCTTGTTAGAGATATACTGGCACTTAGAACTGCCATAAAATATAACTATATGATGAAATCCTACTTGGAAACCGGCAGAAAATAGTATATGTATATGTTAAAATTCTATATTTTGAACGTGTGTATAATTCCGTATTATTCGCGCAAACACAAGGCCACTTAAAGCTTGGGCTCTCACCGAACCCTACACGGACAACTTTGAAGTTATGGTGGACACACCATGGTGTCGAGCGCGATCGGTTGAAGATTAGCAGAATACGACTACAAATGATAAGAAACAAGAGAACAGAGGATACTATACGCATAGTTACGATCGGTAGGGATAAAGGAAAAGGGCCATGTATGTCACGACAACCTGGTCAGTGCTGCGGTCGGGTGTGCCGGCTGCGACCTGAGAGAGGCCAGCTTGATCCTGGAGGCCCTGCAGCATTTAGTGGAGGTCGATAACACAGTCCCCACCGCGAGGGTAAACAGCGCGATGTCGTCTGAATATTCGAGAGGGACGACTGAAAATTTTCAAAAACACATGAATTTTGTAACAAGCATCGGGACACTGAAAACTTATACAGTGATGATACTTGAGAGTGTTTGCACGGACAAAAGTGGTATTTACTTATGCAGAATAAATAATCAGTGGGCGAGAGAAAGGGAGTAAAATAGTGTATATAGTAGACGCTTGCCTGCAACATGCATTAACATGCAGTATGCAACGCACCGCTGACCCTCGATTCTGCCTCTCCACTACGAATCTCTATCCAAAGGATTGAATATTAATTCCAGAGGATTGACAGATATCGAACACCTAAGCAAGTGTTATTTATTTTTATAATTATCTAATTCCGCTAACTGTATAATATATAGTATTGATACCGAAGTAACGAGAGAAGGAACTAGGACGCGCCGACACCGCTCACAGAACGGGTCGGCGATGGCACGCGCTGCAAGCTAAAAACCAACATACTTCGCAAGCTAGACTGGATGCGTGCGCGCCTTTACTTAAGATGAGGTTATAATTTAGGAATATTAATAAATCATGAACATCGGCAATTTAACAGTGTGTCCATAAATCGTTTCGCAGAAACCATCAGCCGCTATAAATGTGGATATCATTAAAAAAAAATTGGACAAGTGCGAGTCAAACTCGCCCCCCATAGGGTTCCGTACAAATTTGCAGGTACATATCATAAATAGTTCAGGAATCGAATTTCGCAGTTTTTTCCGAGCTTTTCTTGTGATTTAATTATAAATATACGGCTTTAGGATTTCTTCTTCTGTACAAATTAGTAAAAGCTTCAAAAATTCTACAAAAAGATTTGGTTACCCATAAAATTATGACTGCGTATACCGTTGTTTAACCTCAATTATTGATTACGTACTTTAAAAAATGAAGACTATATTTTTTACGATTTAATTACAAATGTATGATTTTCTGATTTTTTCCAATACTTGTAGTATAAGACGGCATTACTTGCCAAATTTTATAGTTCTTGGTCAACGGAAAATACTCGATAAATTTTGATTCTTGTGAGAGTTTCAAAATATGCGTTTTTTGCGGCATATGCTGCTGTATCTTTGTTTCACGTAAACTTAAAAGTTTGATATTTTCACAACTTCATGGGACTGTTGATTTGAGTATATGGTTTTAATTTCAACTGGATACCTTCACGCGTTCTCGAGATAAAGGGTCTTAACAGACAGACGAACAGACAACAAAGTGATCCTATAAGGGTTCCATTTTATCTTATGAGGTATAGAACCCTAAAAACAGAAAATTGCTAAACTTATTATAAATAAACACTAATGGTTTAAAAACGAATGAAAATATTTGTTTTAGATTTGTAAAATTAAGTACATTAATAGTTTTTATGCCGCTCTGAGGATTTAAATCGGCCTGGCTCACGCAGCTAGAGCTCTGCGTGTGCCTTAGGGGTGTCATAAACAAAACGACGGAACCGATGGCTACAGACAGAGTTCGCGCACGCCACGCCAAACAAAAGGCATATGGATGATGCTGTCGTATTGACTTTTAATTTATTTTAATAATACTATTAATATAATTTTACGGAAAGGTAAAATAATAATTATTATATAGAAAAATTAATATGAAAGTATGTTGTATGATCAAAGGCTACTCTTATAATTTTGGAAGAAAAGAAAAAAATAACATTTTCTGCATATGTAGTATCCAAAAAAATGATACATTGTGTTACGAATATGATAAGTTGTCGACTATATATTATACTCATACGCACTAATTTATAAGAAATCCATAACATATTGCTTTTAACCGACTTCGAAAAAGGAGAGATTCTATGTTCGTGTGTATGTATTCTTTTTAATTATGGACCGATTTCGAAGTTAATTTTTGTTTGAAAGGGTATACTCCCAAAGTTGTCCTATAGTCGCAAAGTCAGGATCTGATTACGGGATCCCACTAAAATCGAGGGAAATCCAAAACATTAAGGGCATGTATAGCGTATTCGAGCTCTTTTTTCAGTTGTTAAAGTTTTTGCGTATCGTAGTCATACAGCTGAGCTGATAATGGGAACCGCGGTACTTCTTAAGAGTTAGGAGTTAAGGGACAATACTGCGATTTGGCGCTAGAAACTACTCTTCAATGGCTATTAGTAAAACCTAGTATACCCTGAATTAAAATTAACCACTTATTAACCCTCCTACATATTTTCATTCATTCATATAACTCCAAAGTGACAGTCGTAGCAGGAACACATCAGAGCTCTTAGCGATGACAGCACCAACAAAGTGAATCAACTTATTGTTGAAGTGAACAAAACTGTAATTTGTATGAAATGTAAACTTCTATATTATAAATAATAAGCATAATTTATGAAGTTTGTATAAAAAATAACTTGGTAGTTGCACCCAACCAATAATGTAAAAAACCTAGAATTACTACCAGTGGACAATACATTTGAGACGGAACTGCTCTGCCACTAACCATGACCTAAACCATGTGGAAGGTGCCTACCGATTTATAAAGTTATAATTACTCGACAACTAAAAAATGTGATATACAAAATATTTGAATAAAATAAAAATTAAAACTGCCTTAAAAACCTATTTAAATATTTTTTTTAAACTGACTTCAAAAACAACTAATCATTGGTTTTTGGAGTCGGTTCCAGCTAAAGATAAATCAGACACAGTTGCGTCTCTTTTAAAAAGAAGATCTATTTTTGACTCAATGTTTAATGTTTCGTATTATTGTTTATATGACATATGACCTTTTGCCTTGTTTGAGCTGGAACCAAATCCAAAAACAACGGGTAGTTATTCTTGAAGTTTTTAAATTTAATAGGTTATTAAAGGGCGGTTTTATTTTTTAATGTCTTTTATACTAAATATAAATATTGGTAAATATTGGTAAGATAACAAAAGCTAGGAGTGTAAAGGAGTGGGAGAAAACGGAGAGAGGGTCATCAGGAGCTCGCTTATGCTCAGGGGCAAAACCGGGGTAAGTGGTTGGGGCAGAAGCGCTTTTAGAATAAAATAATATAATTTTCTTTCTACTTACTTTTATAAATAGAAAGAAAATTATGTACAATTTTTTTCTTTTTCAATATTTTCACATGCGGTGCAGAGTGATCGTCAGTTCTAATGTTACTGCAAATGTAGTTATACGATTTTCCTTATTTAGTAAATAAACTGCCTGCCACCACATTGTGTAGATAATAAAGAAAATAATAAGCTTTTGAAATTAAAAATAAATTTTTTGTTACTTTTCGTTAAATATAACATCACTTTGCAAAAATTGATATTTTCATTGTCGATGCGCGTACGGTAAGCGCGAGATCCGCTTACAGCGAGCAAACAACCGACGTAGTGCTTATCTCACATCTATAACAGAAAATCTCGTGTTTAAGGAGCGAAACATCTTCTTCTGGCCGCTGTTTAAAACGGACGAGATCAAAAATGCAACTCCATTAAGGCGCTGTTCCACGCTAACTGACGTAAAACGGCAAAAATTGCTCGCCAAATCACTGGCGTTTTTTAATAATTGTTTTACGCTCTAACAAATGAGTTTGAAATTGGATCGGGCTCGGCGCGCTTACAAAAATGGACGCCTAATGCGATCAGAGCGAGCGGGACGGCCAAGGCGGCGGGGGGTGCGCGGGCGGCGGGCGGCGCGCCGCACACGCCTCGCCATCTACATACGCGCCGAAGGTTTCTCAACAGCGAACGTCTCGGGTGCTCGAGCCGGTTGAGCTTGTGTAAGAGATCGTGGTCAATGATAAGTTCTAGGTTGTAGCACCCTCGTCTCGGAGTCCAGGTCGAACCCACGACCGATGGTCATAATCAGCAGATGAATCTTTGTTGGAGACGTGTGCGATCAACCGCTGTGCCCATCTGTCCTTGAGATACTCGTTGCAGTAAAATGTTCTTCCTCTCTTCGATGCCGAGCAGCCTGTATACCGTAGAAGTGTGTAGACCGCGAGTAGGGTGCATGTCGATGATTAGAAGTAGGCCACAAATCTTGGTGGCAATAAAATTATTAATTCTTTTGGGAAGACCCAAATGGGGTCAACTGCAACTAAATCAACCGAATATGTTAAGTGATTAGAATGAGCTCATGCAAACTCGTAAAGATAACGAAGTGAGTCACAAATCCGGGATTGAAATGACTAAAGTACTTGTCCAATTTTAAAGGAAAAAATTAAACCTTTCCTTAAAAAAATATAAAATAAACCCATAAGACTAAAATTGAATTCATATAGCTAAATATAATTAATTGAAAAAATATTATTAGAAGTAATTAGTTATACAACTGTGATTCGAATATACCGCATGTAACGTTTAAACCAAAGAGTAATTTAAACAATGATTATGGAAATTGATAGATTAGAAGACAAGTTCGAATGTTACCCCCTAAATGTATGCCAAAAGAAATATGATTATTAAAACACTTATTTAAAATCACGTTTTAATTTTTAAACGTATATTAAAAGTAATAAAATAAATTTGGGCCTTAATTGAGGCGGGAAATCCTAATACAGGTAGACGTCCTTACTATCTTATTATCACATGTCATATAATATTTTTAATGTTGAATTACTTTTTTTATTAAATTGGTCGCACGAAATATAAAGAAAATATAAACAATATTTAGAAAGTATTTATTGACCAACAAATCACTTTCCAATTAATCTTCCTGAAATTTGCACAATATTTTTATAGTATTTTTGAGAGGCAAACCAGGTTGCAAATTGCCAGAAAGTAGATTGTCACCGCCGCCCATGGACACTTGCAACCTTAGACAGTGTGCTGTTTACATATTGCTTTCAAATCGATGAATAACGCTAATTTGATAATTCACCTTCAATTTAAGGGAATATGTGGGAGCATTTAGATCTTTGTTTTCGAAAAATCTTAAAGTAAGGATTAAGTAATTAGCTCGTCGTACACTCTTATATATCGATGAAATTGTGCGTCGACGAGCTTTCATTTAATATCGCGCACGAGGAGCTGGCATAAAAACATATCATTAAAGTTTCGATTTTTCTAACCAACAATATCGGGCGGTCATAACCCACCTACTTCACGACCTGTGATTTGTACACTAAGTACGCTTCCGATGTACCCGACTACTCATATATTTCCAGGATTTCCGTTCGTACTTAATTTTTAAATAACTGTTTTCCTTTTCTGTATTAAAAAGTAAAATAATTTAAGGGTAAAGTAGATGGCGATAACATTGCGGACATTAACTCACAACAGAAATACTCGTCCGGGAGCGGTCCGCCACTCTCGAGCTACGGAGCCGCGACGGACGGCCACACGCACGGGCCGGCGCATTAAGGTTGTAAACCTTAAACGACTCGGGCGAGTTCATTGCAACTCCGTGACCGCGTCTGCCGACCGCACGGCGGCAACCGCCTCATCCTGACGTCGCTTTGACGTCGTAGCGATATCTTCTGAGTCGTCTCCAGTTCACCGAACCGCCTGCTGCAGACGACCGCCCGGACCTCAGGCGCGCCGCTCGTCCGGTCCCGCCGCCGCCCACGGCTCGTACATTTTCGCCTCTCTTTAATCGCGTTCTGGAGTAATCGGCACGCCGTAATTCGGTTTATTTTTCGTTATACAAGTTGATACAACAATTCCGGGCCTAAATTGTTCTCGCTTTGGTACATTTACTTCGATACTGTTACAGTCTTTAAGTCCTTATTTTCCTATTCTACGTAAAGATAAAAAAATGTGATTTTTGACTTTATATTAATAGAATAGACTATCTCGCATAGAACCAAAATAATGCATTATTTATAAAATGCGCAAATATAGCCTTACGCTGATATTGTTTTCTTTAAATTAAAACGACGCTACGACCTCGTTGAGATGCCGCGGCTTGTAAAAGTAACTTCGATATTAAAGGCTAACTAAAGTGCGGTCTATTTAAAACTTGTTAAGTCATTATTGTTATAGACAATTTTTAGAGTTCCGAGGCAAAATGGCAAAAACGGAACCTTAATAGTTTCGTCTTGTCCGTCCATCCGTCCCATCATATGTCACAGGTACTTTATTCAAAAACTAGGAGACCTATATTGATGAAATTTGTAATGTTACTGTCTTGTGTGAGTCACTGCTTAGTTAGTTTGGTGGTTAAATAACAAAAAAAAAAATTGGGTGCGTGTACATAAGTACGCGCTTGAGAAGTTATACTTCTTTGGCATCATTAAAAACGAGCCCAAACTCGATAGGGTTGCGTCGTTTAATTACGGAGTTCCTATGGCCATCTTCCAGCTCCATCATCAGACGCTGATTACCATATAGTATCAAAGTACTCGTCAAGACGAATCAAACGAGCCCAAACTCGATGGGATTGCGTCGTTTAATTACGGAGTTCCTATGGCCATCTTCCAGCTCCATCATCAGACGCTGATTACCATATAGTATCAAAGTACTCGTCAAGACGAATCAAACGAGCCCAAACTCGATGGGATTGCGTCGTTTAATTACGGAGTTCCTATGGCCATCTTCCAGCTCCATCATCAGACGCTGATTACCATATAGTATCAAAGTACTCGTCAAGAGGAATCAAACGAGCCCAAACTCGATGGGGTTGCGTCGTTTAATTACGGAGTTCCTATGGCCACCTTCCAGCTCCATCATCAGACCCTGGTTACCATATAGTATCAAAGTACTCGTCAAGACGAATCAATGAGCCCAAACTCGATGGGGTTGCGTCGTTTAATTACGGAGTTCCTATGGCCACCTTCTAGCTCCATCATCAGACGCTGATTACCATATAGTATCAAAGTACTCGTCAAGAGGAATCAAACGAGCCCAAACTCGATGGGGTTGCGTCGTTTAATTACGGAGTTCCTATGGCCATCTTCCAGCTCCATCATCAGACGCTGATTACCATATAGTATCAAAGTACTCGTCAAGACGAATCAAACGAGCCCAAACTCGATGGGGTTGCGTCGTTTAATTACGGAGTTCCTATGGCCACCTTCTAGCTCCATCATCAGACGCTGATTACCATATAGTATCAAAGTACTCGTCAAGACGAATCAAACGAGCCCAAACTCGATGGGGTTGCGTCGTTTAATTACGGAGTTCCTATGGCCACCTTCCAGCTCCATCATCAGACCCTGGTTACCATATAGTATCAAATTACTCGTCAAGACGAATCAAACGAGCCCAAACTCGATGGGGTTGCGTCGTTTAATTACGGAGTTCCTATGGCCACCTTCTGGCTCCATCATCAGACGCTGATTACCATAGAGTATCAAAGTACTCGCCAACACAGTCAATAAAGTTCAGTTTAAATTTTAAAAATTAAATAAATAATTTTTATTTTCTTATATTAAATGTACATAAATTCTCTCATTATTCGAAATTCGAATTCTAAGCGGGCAGCTTCAATCTGTTAATTTTGCGTCACACAATCTTAAAATTTCACTCTCATCATTTTTTCATAACGCGCCTAAAGAAGTATAACTTCAATAAATATTTCTAGAGGGGACTCTCCATATACCTATGTAACAAAAAGCTGAAAAAATTTTTTTCAGCAAACATCAACCTGCGCCACATACTTCGATAGTTCATTTAAAAACACTTTAAGGTTTCTTTCTAAGCAAGTTTTCTGATTAAGTGATTAATTTCGGAAATAATTGCTCCGAAAGTTGCAGAAATTGTGTCCCCCCTCGATTTTCTAAACCGTTTGTCCAAAAAATATAAAAAAATAACGAGAGTTATAATTAATAAATACTTTCAGGGAAAATTATTTTGAACATGTTCAGTTTTTGAGTTATTGCCGAAAAACTGCGCTTCTCAACAAAAGAACGTAAGTGCCATGAAGATACGCTCTTTTGCTGATGCACTTCACTTTACACTATTTTAATAGTAATATTCGACATGCCTATTTGTTTTTCTAATTATAGGCGACTAAAGAGCTATAACTATTCTGTGAGGGAAACATGGAAAGAATAATGTAAAGAAAAAAGAAGTAATAATCGCTTCGGAACCCTATAATCATCATGGTCCGACATGCTCTTGGCCAGTTTTAATTTTTGAGTAAATTTACATTGACACTCAGATAATATCTACAGATTTATAGCTTTTCCTATTTTAGTTCCACTAGAATTTATAAAACTGTATATAATTACATAACCATTGCCTAACAAGTAAATCGGACAGTCAGTGACTGCGTGCGCACACGCGTCGGACGCGTTCGCTTATTGCACCGACACGTTCTTCTATGAGTATATGTCTACATTAATTTAATTTTTGATAATATTTGTCCAATATATGAGCATGAATTATGATAAATATAAGTGCGCTACAATTTAGGATGGAACAGTTACAAACAGTTGTAATATAAATACTACATGTACTCACGACTATTAGCCTAGTTAATATAAGAAGGTGTACGCACTGTGTCACATGTCAAATATTTAATGAAAGACATGACAATTGGTAAGCAAAGTCATACATAATTACCAGGCTTGACAAGTTATCTAACAGTAATCGACTCCGAGTAGATCATTACAGCGTCAAAACCATAAACAGAGCGATCAGTCAACAGATTAGTGCACGAGTGCGCCGCGGCGTGGCGCTGCAGCGTCCTCTCCCAAGTCTCGGCGCAAACAGGGCGTTAGAGTCATCGTGTTTATTAAATTACATAGACTCGGCGCTGCTTCCATTAGTGCTGGTCCCCTACAGGCGGCTGTCTTCTATTTGGATCTAAATTCTGACATTGCCCTCAAGTATTATAATATAGTGAGCTAATAATCAATTAATTAATTCAATCAATAATTATATATATATACGAAATTATGTCAGATTTTTATTGCTTTTTGATGTGAAATATCTATAGGTAGGGGCAGAGTAAATCGGATTGTTGGCGTGGCGACGCTTGCCGTGGCGACCGGTCGCCACGCTACAATTGTGTAGTATATACCATTGGGTATATATAGAGTCAAAATGTATACCGTAGTAAACAGCACCATCGAACCGAGTGAGAAGGGAGTCGCACAGTCGCTTGCGCATGGCAACGCGTCGCCACATCGTACACACTACTACCTGTTGACTGTATATATCTATAGTAGAGCATGACGACCCGTCGCCACACCATACAAATTACTCTATTTTGATTAATATGATTGTATTTTTGATTATTAATAATCAATTATTACTTGTGTTGTTTCCTCGACGGTATTACTGTGACAAGCAATTGTCGAGAAAACATCGAATATAACTATTACTGAAGTAACAGATGAAATGAATTAAGGTGTGGAAAGTAAATTAAGAATTAAGTTTATTAAATGAATAGTCATTATTTTCTGTAAAAAAATCGTCATATTTCATTTTTTTATTATTCCATTATGCAGTATTTAGTTCCTGTCGTAATCTAGTCTTTAATGCATATTACTTGTACAAACTCGATGTGTCACATCTGCCAGGCGTCCCATGACGGCTCACATTTTTTTCTATGGATTTGTGGTTACCTCGCATAATAGAGAGTAAAAAATGTGCATTTACAAAAATCAGCAGACGCCCGGGCGTCTGTCGATTTTTCGGGCGTCTGCTCGGGACGCCCAAGTCTAGCTCAGCATTTTTCTGGTTTGGCGTGAGAATGAAATAAGAACTTCCTACGACAAAAATTGCATTACTTAGACATACCGTATACATACAATGTATACTATTTAAAATTAACCAGTTACCCGCTCTCAAGTTGCGCCGTCTGTCTAATTTATGTTATGCGCAATGTCATTTGTCGTCGAGGACGTTACGTTAAGCCTACTGGTACCTTGGCGCTACATTCAATAGTACAACAACAATGAAATTTCATGAAAATTCTTCGGATGGTGACTTCTCAAGACACGTTCCCGATTCACTCCACTGGTGTTGCGTCCATTACACGTGTGTATTAATTTTTATTTCTAAACATCCTGTATAGCTAAAAGTGGGAACGTATGGAGCGCCGCGAACACTCAAAGCATTACGCCCCAGGCGGCCGGCACGGATTTTAAATTGCTGCATTTATTGTTTAAAGAAGCTCTTCTATTAAGAGCATATCACTGTGTTTGCGGGCCGTCGGGGGCGCGAGTGTCGTATATAAATGTATAGCTCTAAATTAAATTATTTGAAATATCTAATGCAGTAAGGTCCCTTATGAGTGAAAGTTAAAAATGACATAAAATATAAATACTGTTTTATTTTTATACATATTTAATATATACAATTATTACCTATAAACTTAAATCGTTCTATATATTTAACTTTGCAAGAAAAGTAACTTATGTGCGATACACGACTATTCATTTGGAAAAATCTAAACATTTCTATCTAGGAATATAGGGAAAATTGGATTGTACGAAATCAACGACAAGTGCAATTACTGCACATGCAGTAATTGCACATGAGAACATGAGGTCGGGATAGTGAGGTTTTTACTTACATGTTTTTATGTAAAATATTCGGTTACTAGGTTTACGCCACAACGTCCGCATACACCATAACACATATCTGTTATCAATTAAATATTTGAAAACCCTAACAATGGGCCCGTTCTCATGCATCTACTTGTAAAACATAGTAATAGTAAAATAGTAATAGCAATGTTATCAAATCAAAAAATAATAAAGATACTTTATCATTTAGTGATTGGGCGGCTGTGGGCATTCATAATAGCAGGCGTAGATTATACGCACTTTATGAGTAATAGCCGTATAACAATTCGGTTAATTTTGTCAATTATGTAAGAAATTATTTCAAGGAATTTAAGCATGTATGTGCAGGCCCAAAATCTATGATTGTCAGTAATACAATAAAAAATAGCACTGATACGATAAAACTACTTGGAATGTAATGAATAGTGGAAAAACACACACCCTTATACAGAAATTCAATTAAAAATTGATGATAAAATTTTAAACAAAGACAGAGAATTTTTTTTGCTTTTCGAAAATTCTTTGCTAGCATTCCAATTTCAACTATACAATCCCTAAAACCATCGCCCGCTCTCGCTGAGTCTCTGTTGAAGCGAAACGTTGGCACTCGAGACGCTGTGATTGAGTCTACTCATGTCAACGACAATGACGTTACTAAAACATGCAAATGTATAAAAACTAAAAAACTGCTGGTCTTGATGACTTTTCTGTAAAAATAATAGATTCAATAATAGACTGAATTGGTCCATGTTTAGTACTGATTTTTAATGCTTGTGTTGATTGAAATGTGTTCTACATGATCTAATGAAATATAGTTATTCCATTATTTAAATACGGTAGTATAACTGACTCTTCCAAATTTAGACCGATACCAATACTACCGACACTCAGTAATTTTATTAAAAGCTTATTTTAAATCAATTATTGCGGTACTTGATGAACGTTAAACAATTCACAAAGGGTCGCTCAACAGCTGGAGCCGGTGTTGAGCTTATTCAACAGATTTTTGATGCCTGGAAGGATTCACGGGACGCAATCGGGGTCTCTTGTGATTTATCGAAGTCTTTTGATTGCGTACATTATGACACATTGACCAGGAAAGTACATTATTATGGTGTCACGGGTCACCATATGGAAGTGAAAAGAATTCGGCGGCTTACAGATGAAAGCACCGCGAGACTAGTTTATTTCAGTTTTTTTTTCATCTCATAACGTATGGAATTTTGTTATGAAGTCACGCAGCCGATGTTACCACAATTTTCGTGCTGCAGAAGCGAGCTATTCGTGCTGTTTTTGATTTGAGACCAAATGCATCTCTCAGAGTAAAATTTAAGGGAATTAATAATTTAACTTTAGCATCACAATACATATATGAAAATCTGGTATATGTCAAGAGAAATATAGAAACGTTCCAAAAAAGGAGCGATATCTATAACATAAAACGGTCTGGCTGCTCATAAAGACCGTCAAAACAAAGTTAATAAACCGTTTAAGGAGCAATGGGTGCGCTTTTACAATAAGATCCCAGCTGAAATTCAAAACTTGCCATTTTATGAATTTAAACGTTTCGTTAAAAGAAAGTTATATGGCAAGGGCTATTACACCATGTCTGAATATCTTAATGAAAAAAACCCATAGGATTCAACTGCTCGGCTAACAAGTTGCTTCAAGCTAATACTAAGTTTTGTCCTAAATTATTCGTTATTTAATATTTTGTATCGATGAGTAAAAAAGAGCAAACCTTGAGTTTCTTGCCCATTCTTCTTATGGAGAATCAGCATTTGAAATGGGTGATAATTTTAATGTGGAAAACAATTGCTTATAACGCGTTTCAAGTGTAATTTCTAGTACCTACGAAATAAAGATATTTTTGGTTTAATTTGAGCAGATTTAAATAACTCTTGGCTACTCGTAGCGGCCTTTATACGTACTTAGCCGTAACTTAACATCTTAAACCATGTAGGTGAGTTAAAAACATGGCTATGCAATAGACCTATACAAAATTGTCCGTAAATCTCTGGGAGTATGATAGCTGTAGCTTTTTCAAGACACATGTTATTGATATTGAAGAACAAACACAATTAAAGCGGAAGAAATCTATTCTTGTACGAAATCTATTGTTGTTTGCATGTGCTAATAGGCAATACTATTCCGGAATTTTAGTTGTACATGTAAAAGAAGTACCTATAAAGGTAGGTGTAAACATCACAATAGATAATGCAATCTAAATGCATCCATAGAGTTCACAAGTAGATTTTTACAAGGCACCGAACCTTAGTAGTAGATCACCTTTCGGGCATACCTCCGGTAAAAACTTCGGTACATAGTGCACCGAAAACTTTGGTAAAAACTTCGTACATTCCCATTCATAAGATAGGTAAATGGATAAATAAATAATAATATCCATCGCCAGTAGGTTCCATCTCTATTCTTTTAAGGAAAATCAACGTAAAACTTGCTTTGATTTTCCTTAAGAGGATAGAGATGGTCTTAAGACGATAGAGGACAGGTATAAAAATGGCGATGGATAGCATAAAGATGTAAAACAGATTCAGAAGAAGTGTCCAAGCAGAAATACATGGAGAATGTAGAAATACATGGAGAATGGAATATGGAAAACATGCTACAATTATGTTACTTCACTGGTCTGGCAGTACATTACTTGAGCGGGTTTGTTCTCTCTAGAAATTGTAATCGTGATAGCTTGCTTTAGCAAGCTATTTTGGCGCCACTCAATTCATAAATCTATGCTAAATATAGAAGACTAAGTCTCTACACATCGGGTCCACAGTCCATATAGAATTCGTACACTATTTTGACGCAACTATAGATAAAAGAGTAACATGCTCATTGTAACTTCGGTCCAAGTTTTCAATACATTCGGATGTCGGTGGTGTGAAACTGTTTTGTCGTGCTACTGATGTTAATTTAACTGCGATGCGTAACTGGGACGAGCGGCCCGCTCCTCCAAGCAGCGCCCGGCCGCGGCCGGCTCCCGAACACTCTCCCTCTTATCGGGTCGCCTCGAAGTGCCCCAAATGAGCTAATTCGCGGCGGGCGGCCGCGCCCACCATTAGTGCAGTCCGCGCCGCATTATTACAATCCTTGATGGATGAGCTGACTCGGCGTTTTGTGAGATGCTATCGCGGGGCGGGGCGGGACGGCGCGGGGCGGCGCGGCCTCTCGCCCGGGATAAGTACGGTTTTTCTGACTGTTTTATGGAATGCGGCCGATTCGTATATTTTAAGGACTATTAAGTTGAGTGGCTGTCGCTAATCGGCAGCACGAGTCGTTCCTTCTACTTGTCCGCTGTTAAAATATGTTTTGATATGAAACGTTGCAAAAAAGGTTCCAAATATTTAAGATAATCATCTCGTTTTGTTCTCAAAGTGATATGTTATTAAGATAAGTATCCCTAAATATCATAATTGTATCCATTCACAGGACTCGTGCGTCCTGTTTGCAGGCAAATTTTTAACTTTATAAACAAAAAAATTATTATAATTTCAGAATATGTAGAAGACGAATATCCACGCACAAACAAGATCAGCTCCACTTCACAATCGACTCGACTTGGATGTTTCTTTCAGTAGTTGTTTTGTATTTATGTTGGTTGTGTTAGACGTAATTAAAAAAGAGCTACCCTTGAGTTCTTTTCTCCTTATTCCCGAGAGAAATCTGCCTTCTGAACGAGTGGTAAAATGTAAAATTTGGAAAATATAACACATTTCAATTGTTAGACAATGACCTAACAAAATAAAGATATTTTGAATTTCAATTCAAATAACGAACTGGGTTACTGGCCACTGTACAAATATTAGTGTACAAATATTCACGTATAAGCTGACATTTATCTTCCATAGAGGTCGGAAGATAAACACGTCTCCTCCATGTAAAAATTGCACCACAGGTCTGCACTTTGTGCGATTTTTAGATAAGTCTCTTGTTTCAATGCCATTCAATAATCGGTTGATTCTCTTTGCATGCAAAAGTATTCCAAATGCAATTGCAAAAAGTAAAAACGAAATTCGAAATCCTTAAAAAAGGCTACAAATCGGAAGTTCTTAATTATTCTATTCCATTTTTAGAGTTCTGTATCTCAAAAGGATAAAACGGAACCCTTAGAGGATCACTTTGCGTCCGTCTGTCTGTCAAGACCTTTTTTCTCACTAAAGCGTCTAGACATCAAGCTGAAACTGATATAAAATGCTTAAGTTTACTGTCCCTTAAAGCTGTCAAAAAATCAAACTTCTAAGCCGACGCAATCAAAAGATACAGCCGTTTATGCCGCAAATTTTCGTTACTCGCAAGGGAATCAAAACCTAAAGGGTACTTCCAGTCAACCTAGAATCTTGAAATTTGGCACGAAGCAACGTTTTATGGCACACATAAAGAAAAAATTATGAAAATCTTAAATTTTTAGTTACATCTCATGATATATATATATATACATATATATATATTTTAATAATTATATTCTTATTACTCCTTTCCTCATGAACACGTAGAGGTATAAAGTTGAAATTGATACCAAATACTTAGGTCTAATTGCCTTTAAGCTGTGAAAAATTTATAAATATATTGTAGTTACCGCATTGAACGCGACTGATCTTTAAGTATGGGGAAGAGACAATATTTTATCGCGTATGTACGTCGTGATCATGTGAAAGATGTTATGTAAATAACCCAGGCGCTGCGAACGGCCATTGTGAATGTAACTGTACATAGGTCACCACGATGTCAAATTGATGTTGCAATACAAGGCATAAATACAACAATATACGGCAGCAACCTCAATAGGTATACTCCATGTTCTCGTCTGATTTTTGCGGGAGAGTTCAATATCGATTTTAGAATGAATCCCCAAAATGGAATTTCCACGTATTTTTCATCCATAAACGTGTTTCCGTTAATAAACATTAGCACTACAAGAAGAAGTACAACTATAGATTACGTTTTTTTGAACTTCAATGTTCAATGTGGTACTATTCTCCAGTCACCATTTACAGATCTGGTTCAAATTTAATACTTAATTAGTATTTTTGAACCAGATTTCTAAATAGTGATTAAACACGTTGTAAATAAATAACTTTGGTAAAAGAACTTTTACGAAATTGCTGCAAGGCTAGTGTAGGTATTTCAATTATATTATAAAATAAATGATATGTGTTATATAAGATAAAGAATTACTGAAACGATAAAGAGACCTTTATTTTAAATTTACACTCTTCCAGCTTATCACACAGTAATGTAATAGATTTACTTTTGCAATAAAAGTACCTTAACTGTGACTCGATTGTCGTGATGGGTGAACTTTTACTTTTGTACCTACAGGTTTGTACGGATCCCTCGGTGCGCGAGTCTGACTCGAACTTCGTCGATTTTTTTTATGTACATAAACACGTATTGCAAGTTCTACTAAAATTTCAAGTCAGTGTTAAGTAGGCTTCACGGTCTAGTCGGCAATATAAGGTATTTACCTTAATTGCTTTTGTAGAAACTCAAAATGTAATTGCGCCTTGCTCTTCCTCAATTAGCAGGTGTCTAGTTAAAGGAATAAAAAAATATTTAAGAACAGAATAAATTACTGCTTATTTTTTTCACATTAAAGCGCTATGTTATAATAATAACATAGTTTCATTATTCCACTTAACATTTATTTACAAACGCATATTAATCTTGGTTATTTTTATTGCTATTTGTTACGTGGTTCCTCATGAGTGAAGCCTCATTCCATCTTTTACCACCTTTCCTCGTTCTTGGCTGTGTGCATTCAATTTTTTCTTGCCTTGTATAGTATGTCGTGAACCCATCTTTTCTTCTGCCTTCCTTAGTCAGTTGTTCGGTTATCATCGTATTTTGCTAAGTGTCCTGCACATCTCCACTTCTGTTTTACACTGAAATGAAGGGCATCTCTTAATTTAGTTTTCATAGGAATATCTCTGTTTCTCAGTATTTGCATTTGTTTTTTGGTTTTAAGAGACTTCTTTCCATCAACAAGTATGTTGACATGATGTTTTGGCTTTTTACTTTTTCGGCAAAAACCCAAGTCTGGCTAATGCAGGTTAAGCTTGGAAAGATGCAAAAATTCATTATTCTCTTTTAAAATTTCTTTTTGTACTCAGAATTTCTTCCATGGTATGCTTATTCATCTGTATAGTTATATTATTTTACTATTTGCTTCAAAAGTCACCTATTTATCTAGGTACATATATTCGTTAGCTCATTCTATCAGTTTTTCCTCTATTTTGATTATTTTTTTATGAATGTGTGACATAATTTTAATTTTAAATATGTTCATGTGTAGGCCAATTTTTGCTTTCATATTTTAGACTTTGTAACATTTTTTTTAATGGCGGTTTCATTAAAGAGAATTATATCAGCTGCAAACTTTAGGTGTTCAATTTCTTTCTAAATATTCATACACTTTTGTTTTTTTAATATACATTTTTGAAGATATTTTCAAGATCAGCTATAAACAAGCTGGGAGATGGCGGGTTTCCTGTCGTACCCTTCCTCCAATTACGAACTCCGCCCGTTGTTGTTCAGTTTTACCCGGCTTACATTTTTAAAGTACATGCTTTTTATTGTATTCACATAAGTTTTGTTTACATTATTATTTCTTAGAAAAATCCACACGGATAAGTGTAAGTGCTGTCGAAAGTCTTGGGACAGTACATGAAAGCCAAATAAAGTGTTTTATTAAATTTTTTAAATTTATCTATTATTTGTTCTATTGTGCTTGTGTGGTAAATTATTGAGTAGTGTGGACGGAAACTCGCTTGTTCTGTTGGCTGACTTTTGTCTATTTCCGAAGCAATTATACTTAAAATGGTCGATGAAAAGAGTTTAAGTATTGTGTATAATTAACTGATGGGTCTCTAGTTGCTGATGTTAAGTGGTAACAAATACCCTTTTTTTTGTGCAATGGTATTATATTTGATTTACTCGAATTCATTGCAATGTAACTTGCTCGTGCTCTTCCGGTGTTACGTTGAAAAGCTCTGGTGCAATGTAACCAAAATGGGCGCTCCAACTTTCAGGGCTTGATTTGTGATATTATTTTTTCCTGGGCTTTTTTTTGGTTTTAATCTTTTATTGTGGTTCATTATTTTAGTTTCCGTTATTAGGGTTAACGGTATTATTCTCATTAGTAATATTACTATTTGCATTTTCATGAGTCATTTCGTCCGGTGGAGTTTTATATAGAGAAATATACAAAGTTGTTTCATATGTTATTGTATCTTCTTTGTTTTTGCTCTCGCCTCTTTCATTATTCAGACTCAATATCCGTTTTTTATTAATAGGTAGCTTTTGAAAGTTGAGCTTTGGCAAGTCACCATATTTTTGTTATCATTTTTCTTTTGAAGTTATCGCAATTTCTTCCGATTGATCTATTGATTCGTTTGAGCGATTCTTCAAAATAAATTAAAACTTATGTCGATTATTGTTTTTTTTATAAAAAGACTTTTTTAAATTTGAGTATGATTGAACATGTAATTCACCAGAGAGTGAGTGGGCGACACTGATCGTCTATCACCGTCGCCTATGAACATCTACAAATTTAGAAGAGTTACTAGTGTATTGGTGATGTATTGCAAAGAAGTAGGCTCTTTTCTGAAAACCCCTTAGTCGCAGTTGAGCGGTAACGACGCTGACCATCGGCGATTCCAGAGATTTATCGTATGTAACAAAATAATATGTGTGATGCATATGATGGTAGGGCGCTAACCGCTGAGGTGGAGATGGAGTACTTTCAGTGAGCGTAATGATGACAGAATCCAGGAATAAGGTTGAATAATTTTTCAGACCGCACCTAAAACATATGTAATAAAGCATGCAGGCCGATGCTACATTTCTTCACAAAATCAATAAGACTAAGTCAATATTACAATACCTACAGGGTCGTCGACAAATTCCAGATGCACGACATTGAACATGGTCTAGAGGCACGCGTATTGAAATTTAGTTGCTCCAGCACCTCGGTGACAACAGTAGTTCAGATGTGGTCTGCTTTATGCCTTACAGTGTATTACAAAGTGCCGTATAAAGTGGAAGGAGAAGGTGCGTCTTAAAATTCTATTGCACTATTTAACTTCCCAAGCTTATGAAGCTACTTTACTATTATCTTTTTCAGAAATATAATTTAATTTGCTATTTAATTTTATTCAAAATTATACTATTTATAATTAAAATTACTTTACGTAGATTTGTTTCCCGGCGTAACATGTTAATGTTGCACTTATTTACCGAGATGAGCTATGTAAGATCGTGCGGACAAAAAATGTATATCGTAATTATTTCGTCTAACATCAATTATAAAAACTATTTGATTGTGAGGTAAGCCAAATTTTATTATGCATTTAAAGAGCAATAAACTGAAACGGGAATATTAACATATTCTACAATCTGGATGCAGCTATATCGATTATGAAATCACAGAGCTTGTTTGTGGCGGCGACATCACAAACGTCTGCGGACGCACTCTCCGACAGCACCCAAGATGGCCTCCGGCACGAACTACCGTTGTAACTTGTATTACTTCAGATAAACAATTAGGACAGCTTATTTAAGTTAGGTGAGCGGGCCGCCCTCCGCCCTTCGCCTTCCGACCTGCAGTTGGCCGGCGAGCTTATGACCACCTGAATGAACTTTCAGCAATGCATTTAAGTGCACATGACTTGCATTAATGGACTTCGGAATTTCAATATTTGAGGGTTTTTTTTTTTGCTAACATGAATTTTCAATGTTGGAAACTATTTTAAAAACAATACTATGAACAAAATTTGCAATACAAAATACAATAATTTAAAAATTTGTAAATAAAATTCACCAACGCCAGAACGGCGAGAATGTTCGGCAATAACATTGTCACGTATCGCATTATCAATCCAAATATATTTGTTTTGTGTTTTTTCGGGAACGTTTGCGAACTTTGGCAATTTTTGTTCTTGCTGTTTATGATTATGTATTGTGGATCACCAATGGCCTTATTCTTAACTAGCTGCGTCCCGCGGTTTCACTCGCGTGGTGATGGAAAATTGTAATAATGATGATAGAAAGCGTTTTATTTTTTTGTCAATTTTTCAATGATTTCTATTATTTTGCTATTCGGGACGAAGACAAATCCAACAAATTAAAAATGAAAATCGATCCAGCCGTTCTCCAGTTATAATATAAGGGTCACTTTGTTACAACCAAATGTGCGGTAGAAATACATTATCGATTATTATTGAATTTATGGTTCACTATTTTGGCGATAATGGCTTACACATAAAAATAGATATATGCTGTCGCGGGCTTTTTGAAGGACTATTTAAGATAAATATTTCCATTATACATTATATACGTGCAATTCCAATGGTATTTGCGGCGCACGCCAGAATAGCTCGCAGATGAGTTTTTTTCCTACTTACTTGACACTTATCGTTATATTTTGGATAATTCACACTATATCTTTATAAATTATGGGCTATATGTTATTCTAATGTGTAAGCTATATATTATTGTACGGTGTCATCAAAATCCATTCAGTAGTTTTTGCGTGAAAGAGCAACAAACATCCTTTACAAACTTACAAATTTTCGCATTTATAATATTAGTACAGATACTTAAATAAAAAGACAATCATAATACAATTTCATTTTAATAAAAACCAATGGTTTATTAATAGAAATGTTTTGTGCATATGCGAGTGCATGTGCACTAAACTTATTTTTTTAAGTTCTTAGTTAGTTCGAAAATCGGGAAGTCATTTATTTTATACCGTTTTTCTAAAATCGAATTTTCATCAGATCTTGACGTTTTGAGGTCCTAGGAAGCTTCTCTGACGATTTTACAATGGTGTGCGTGCGTGCTTGCGTGGGTGCGTGCGTGTGTGTGTGAGGATGTATGTAAACCTCTTATAACTTTCGAATGGCTTGACCGATTAAAACTAAACTTTGACATTCTAAAGAGTTTTATCATACCTAAATTTTCTGAAAATTTGAACCATTTCGGTATGATAGATTCTAAGATATTTAAAAAAAACATACTTTTTTTTATGTGGTTGTTTGGGATAACTTTTAAACGGCTTTACCGATTGATTTCAAAAACTAATTAGCTCTTAACATTAAAAAACTATGTCGATCGCCGCTAGGCCGCTCAAAATCGGTTGATTCATTTGCGAGATATCGCGAATGAAAAAATCGCAAAAAGTGATTTTTACAAAGTACTCCAAAATTTTGTACCTAATTAAAAGCACGGTCTGAGATATTTTATAGAATATAAAAACCCGCATTGATCACCACCAAGCCGGTTAAAATCGGTTGATTTGTTTGTGAGATATTGTCAAAGAAGAAAATCTCAAAAATGATTTTCACAAAATACTCCTAAATTTTGTACCTAATCAAATGCATTTTATGAATTGTTTTATAGAACTTAGAAAACCTGTGTTGATTGTCGCTAGTTCAGTCAAAATCGATTAATTTGTTCAAGGGATATCAAAAACAAAAAATTAAAAAAAACTTCTCTTAAAAAGTTCTAAAATTCTGTATCGAATCAAATCCACATACTCAAAATTGTTTACTCAAAATATCGCGTCAAATTTTGCATATTTGAGAGCGTTTCACGTGTGTGAAACACTCTCACGAGAGTGAGAGGAGAGGGCGGGGTTAAAAAATTGTAAAATATCGGTCACGTAGTATGGGTATCCCTCATTCCCCGTCGGCCGCGGACGGCGGCGCGGGCGCGGCGCGCGTGGCGGTCCAGCAGCGGCGGTCCACGGCGCGGCCGGGCCGCCGAATACCTCGTTAGCGACAACTTTACGCTATCAGCTTTCGGAACGGGAAGAAATTGTACCTAGGACCACCCTCCGAGCCCGGCGGCCGCGGGCGCGGGCAGGGCGGCCACTCGACTGCTTGTTTCTGCTTATAAATAAATCAGATTATTGGAAAGAAAGCGATTTCGCATTATTAGTGATAGATTTCAACCTGTCAGTTATAAAAAAAATGAGAAATTCTAGAAGACGGTTCTTTACGCGATAATCTTAATTGAAAGGACAATAGTTCCATACAAATGTAAATTAACATTAAACTAATCCAGATCGTATAAAAAGCAATATCATATCTTAATCAAATACACAATTAAAATCTTAATTTGTTATTATCTGATTCACTAGTGTTTTGGAATCGTTTTATTGTTAATTATCTAATATTTTATTCATATAATTCCATGTTATGTTACGCTAAAGTCACCTTAAAATTCAGTTATTAAAACTGATATTTCACAGTTTTATTACACACACACACACACACACACACACACACACACACACACACACGCACGCACGCACGCACACATATCATTATAAGTTTCTGAAGCCATTATTACAAAGAAATATACTACACGTGAAAAAAGTATGTTGTTACACTTTTTCCATGTTTTCCGCACAGAATGGTTATAATCATTTTAGTCGCCTATAACTAACTAGAAAAACAAGTAGGCGTATCGACTATAACTATTGAAGTAGTGTAAACTAAAGTGCATCAGCAAAAGAGCGTATCTTCATGGCACTTACATCCTTTTGTTGAGAAGCGCAGTTTTTCGGCAAAAACTCATAAACAATATATCCGATCATGTTCAAAATAATTTTCATTGAAAGTATTTATTAAGCGTTACTGTCGTTATTTTTTTTTGGACGTACGGTGTAGAAAATAAAGAAGAGGCACACAATTTCTGCTACTTGCGGAACGATTACATCTGAAATTATTCACGTAATCAGAAAAATTGCTTGAAAACCTTAAAGTGCTATTTAAACAACTGCCGAAATAGCACACGTTGATGTTTGCTGAAAAAAATTTTTTTCATCTTCTGTTACATGTATGGAGTAGCCCCCTTAGATATACTTACTTTAGTTATTTACTACCAAACTGAGTAGCGATTTATACAAGACATTTACACTATAAATTTTATTAAGATACGTCTTTTAGTTTTTGGATAAAATGCCTGTGACTTATGGACGAACGGACATTAAACTATAAGGGTTCCGTTTTTGCGATTTTGGCTCGGAACCCTAAAAATGGTAGGATTGAGGTTAGTTATTAATAAAACGAATATCTATCACGAAATTTTACAAAAATATTAAATGTACAGACGGATGCTACAGATTTATGTATCTAATGTACTCGTATATACATCGTACGTGAATCATCATTTATTAATCACAAAGATAAATGTAAAATTTATTTATAATAAATGGGTTAAATGGGTTATTTGCTTCACTACAGATTCAGTTCAGTAGTCGATAACGCATGTTATTACAAAAAAAGGTTTTTGGAAAAGGTTAATATGGTCTGGTGCTAAAAAATAAAATTTTAATTGACTGCAGCGGCTTCTCAGTCATAATTAGTATTATTGTTTATTTTGAATTAAATCGACGCACAAACAACATGGCCGGTAAGCCTGAAGAACACATATTTTACGGACAAGGGAAAGTGATTTATTCTCTTAGAAGTAAATTAGAATAAAAGTTACTCACTTTTATAAAGTAAACAGACACGAATTCATTGAAGAAGCGGACACGTTCTTACCCAAGGGAAAGGCACTATTGTGAGGCTTTCACGACCACGACGCGTCCGCGGCGCAGCACGCGTCGGTTTGTCACAGGACGTGATTGCGCTTGTTACCACAAAAAACAACAATTTAGGGCCTCGTTAAACATTCCGAAAATATTTTTAAAGAGTTATTAAAGGCGATGTCAGCGGCAGGCGGGGAAATGTCGGCTTATCGATTTAAGCGTGATTTAACGGTTAAATTTGTTAACGAGTGGCAAGTTTTAATGTGACCCCCTCCCCCCGGCCCGCCCGAGGTCGCCGACGGGCCCTGCCCCGTCCCGCCGTCGCCGGCCGCGATAATGGGCCGCTTGATTCGGGCGAGATCAAAGCCTGCCAGACACACTCGCGCCCGGGGTCCTATTTCGACGCTCGAGAGAGAAACCGCGCAGGATAGGTGGTAAAGCGATTCGGTGATCTCTAGTAGCGATGAAGTGAAGCCAGACGCGAGTGGTCGTATACTCTGACGCCGTAATTTTAGTTTAGCACAGATTCTATCATATGTTCCGTATTTAAAGCACTGACTTAAAATATACGAAAACCGTTTTAGAACTTTCGCTCACTAGTTTGAGAAACAGAATACTTACCGTTTTACTTTACATATAAATAAAATTACGTCTTGTTTATCTTTGTTACTAACGTGATACAATACATCAGTTGAAAGTCAATTCATTGACTACAATCCATTTATTCCCTTCAAGAGGTCAAGTAAATTACACACGTAAGAAGTTTCTGTAAGAATCCAACAAATTTCATTGTACTTACCCATTTATCAGGATATGAGTGTGTTCTTTACCTATTTCAGTTTATAGGAATCTCATTATTCATTTCGAATTGTCTACACCGGGGTTTGTGTGGGGCACACGTACTCCTTGTGGTACGCCAGTTAATTATTGGGTGTACAATTTACTCATTGACGGCGGATTAAGCAATACGCATGTTTAGCGATCGAAGTACAAGCTCTTCGAAATCAAATTGAAGATCAAAAACAAGAAGAATATCCGAAATTTTCACGCAAAGCGATAAAATTCCTTTGGCTATTCGCGACAGCCTTATTACCTACACAAGAGTGTTTTCAACATCTGGTCATGATAAGGACAAAAATGCGACTGAGAGTCGACTGAATGCACAACCTCAATTAAGATTGAAACTGAGCAATATTAATCCGAGAACCGATTCCATTTGCGACAAAAACAGGCTCACCTATCACACTAATTAATAAAAATAAACGTTTAATACTTTTGCGGCATTTCTTTTTTAATGAAATACCGACTTTATTTGTTGTATCTATAGTCAGTTTTTTTGCAAGGGTTCGCCGCTGCCTGTAGGTCCGACAGGGATAGGGACTGATGGCGATTAGTTTAGAAGTAACAGCGCGGAAAGGAGCACCGGCATTCTAATATAAAAACATTGTCGCCCGCGAGGCCGTGGTAGGAGCCCCCAGTCAATTTGCTCATCAGACTATGTAATTAGACCGTGATGTTTGTAACAAACGGAGAGTCTTTGATTGTTAAAGCTCGCTAATTGCACGCCAAATTATTACTGTTATTTTACAATATACGGCGTTATGTTTGGTGGCTAGTTATTTGTGTTTACAAGTCACTAGCTTATTCCCGCGGCTTCGCCCGCGTGTATCTATGTAGAAGACGTCCCTTCTTGTTTTACGTTGATAACAAAGTCGCCTCACCCCTCACTTTCGCTGTCCACTTTGATCAGTTCTCGGTGGCGCGCTCAGTTCCTTTGCCGTCCCGTTCCCGGTCCCTATTTAAATATTGGCCTCATTTTCAATATTGACCTCGTTCTTATCCAAATTAATTAAACTAGCTTACGTACTTTTCCATAGCAATAACTGTATCTGTGATCGCAAGGAAAAGCGCCACAAACAAAGAAGTAAAAAGCTCGCTTCCGCAATTACGCTATCGATTAAGACGGCCAATTTATTTGTGCATCATGTTCTTCTAAACGCTCTACATCGGTCTTCATTTTAGAAACCATAAATAATTATTTCGTGCTCCTGTATATGGCAACATTATTTTTCCAATGTCTTGTATTTTATTCATCACTTTATATGTAATAGGTATGAAAATGGCCGCGAGGTTGAAGAGGCCGTCGTGGGGTTAATACGTGATATCTTAGGTGATTGTTAGGTATCTACCACATATCACATTAGACTAGTGCCATTTATAATTCTTCAACGGGTTGTATGCATTTTTAGGGGTCCGTGCTAAACGCGTATTTTTGATGTGTAACCACAAAACTGAAGTATTGAAACTTCGAGCACGTGCCATAAAGATTGTCAGTTATTTGGGTGTCAAATGTAGACGTGTTTCGATCATATAGCTCCCGTTTGTGTAAACCGTAAATGAGTATTAACATGAGTAAGTAATGAGTGACTCAAAAAACGGTCTCTCTACCCCATATCAGGGAAATAATCTATGTAAACAAAATTTAAATGCTGCTCGTTGTCAAGCGTATTACAATAGAACTGCCGGATCGATTTGGCAAATTTTTTTAAACGTTCGTAGTAGCCCAAAAAAGGCTTTTAGGGATAGAAAAATTGGGAGAGTTGAACCGAAAATTAGAAAATATGGAAAAAACAAAATCGGCATCAGGATGAGAACTGAACTGAATCAGAATTGCGTTTAACAGCGAGAATGGTGAATGTAAAAAATTGATTTTATGAAAAAAAAATTTTTATGTTCACGTGGGCAAAGCTGTGGACAAGCGCTAATATTGAATAATAATAATACTGTTATATCTACAGGAAAAAAATTTGAACTAGACGATGTTGTCTAGTTCACATTAAGTATGATGTAAGCACTTGTATGCTTTAATAAGCTTATGACATTTTAAAAAAGTTAAGTTTGCAGTATAAATATCTTTCTTTATAAGATTACTGCATGAAGAATAAATTTATGGCTTAAGAAAATAGATTATTTTCTCAAATATTTCGTATTTGTAATACCGAGCTTATGCAAAAATGTAGTACAGTTTTTATTGAGTTCAAGAAATATTGATTCCAGGGGGCTTTCTCTCACGAGATCGCAGAAAGATATTGAAGTAGGTCACAATTTTTAGACACGAAAATCGAATCCAAACTGAGTCGCCATCGTCGTAGAGAAGCTCAAAGTGTAGTGTTGTATAATTGAACCCTTTTGGCAGCTCATTCTGGTTACCCGGAATTAATTTGGCATTTGGCCGCGGGCGCGGGGGGGCGCGGGCGGCGCGGGGAGGGCCAAAACCAATCAATGTTCGTTAATAGTCGATTTAATAGCGCCTCATTCAACAATTACGGCGGCCGCTGTCACCGGCGCGCGCGCCGGGGCCGCGCCGGCGCGCGCCTGTCGATGCTCATTCCAATAAATGCACGAAAAAATAACTACTCAAACTAATTTTCTACAAAAACTTAAAGTAATGAGACAATGTTTTTAACTTTTATGGCAAAAGCATTTTTAGTTGACAATAAGTGAGTCGCAATGATTTTTTTAATAATTACGTATAAAGAAATAGGGTAAGGATTTTCAAAATGTCAATTTAACAGAGCGATCTCTGTAAGACATTTATGTCGAACTTCATAAGTTTTGTGTGTATGTTTGTAAAAGAAGATTGTCAAAGAATTTTAACTTTTATTCAAAAAAAAATTATTTGAACAAACGTTCAAATTCTTATCAATAGGGAAAACGTACATCTTGTAGGTTAAATTATTGTAACTTTTTTAACGTTAAAAATTTTTCAGTGTTTAATTACATTTTTGCTGCATTAAGGCGTAAATGTAAATACGCATTTGTAATGGTTTTATTATAACCTAGATTTGTTAGTTAAAAACTAAAACGCCAACTTGGGCAATAACTGCTAAAAGTAAAATAATGGCATTGGAATTTCTTACTTTTTAAAAACAAAACAGAGTTGTTCTATTTAGTACATTTAGGTGGTCACACATGTAATAGTATTTTGGATATCTTCATTTAAAGACCTCAGCGACACCGGAGTGGTGTTTGTGCGTTGCCACATTATCGGCCACCTGTCAATACACACTCTGTTCTTATACCCAGAGAGATGCCTTTTTTATTTAATATTATTTTTATACAAATCTTCAAATTATATCTAAAGTGAAATTATACAAAAGATTAAACTTATTTTAAAATTGGTTGCCTGTAAAGTCGGTATACGGGCGAAAGTTTTACGTGACAACGACTTTGAATGGTAAAATCATTTTAATGTGAATATTCATTCGTATAGTAGGAAGAAGGATGAAATAATAGTAACAATTTAAAACATTTATTTATACAAAGAATTATATTTAAAACATTAATTTATACAAAGAATCTCGCACTGAATTTCATATTAACAAAATTTTATTTTTATACGTATTTATATACAAATATACATACAATAACTTGCAATACATTTGCAAGCTATGCACTATTCTCTAAGACCGATCAGTTGAGTATTCGGCGGGCTCTCTCGTTCGGTGACTCATCGTAACGTTACCGAGCGTTACTTTTTCATAAGTGACTCCCAGCCGCAACCTAATTTAAGACGTTGTCACGTCAAAAGTTGATGTTTATGATCTATGAATACGTTTTGTAACGAATTACTTATAAGAATTACATTCGTTTAAAAAAGTGTTAATGTTAAATGAACCGCACCTTATTTATATAACATGATTATTAAGACATATTTGTATCTCTATGCTTTATACACCTTACAAATGATTAAATTCTTTCATGTACATTTTCCTGCCATTATAAAATAAAATATTCATATTTCCTAACTACAATCGGAGATGATACCTATATTAAAGTATGTTATGGAGAATAATACGCTAAGATTCTTATGATACATTCAATCAAAAAAACAATGATGAAGATTTAAAATAACGTTAAACCACTCCACCGATGTCTTGTTTTAGAAAAGCACGTGCAGCTTGTAAATAAATATAACTTATTGCCTTCTAGAAGCGAAATGATTGTTACTTGTTTTCTTTGCGTTTAGAAATAAACCTTGTGTTATGATCTTTCGGTTAAAACGCCAGATGATAAGTAATACTTATTCGGTTATTTTTCTTTGGCATTGCAAAATGGCATTTCAGATGCTATTTCGACGTTAAACCAGTAAGCAACTGTATACATGTTGCCTTTCTATTTTATCTATGACTGCATTAAACAATACTGAAGGCGTCATTCCACGTAAAATTTATGCTCAGTACGAATTGGAATCGCAAGCCGCAAGTTTTTTACAATCATTTACAATATAGTATGCGTTTAGTTTTGCTTTTGATCCAAAAATACCTGAAATCGAATGAAACACGAACTTTTCGATATTCAGTAAAAACTACCCGACGTAACTAGTTGCTTGATCAAAAAGCTCTGAAGAGAAAGACTTAGTTTTTACTTAAATTAAGTTTTTGCACTTACAAAATTAACAATTCTTGACAAATTGATAGGTACCTACAGCATACAAAATACAGTGAAATTCTGCATTAACACTTTATTTGGATTTAAAAACTCAGGACATTTCATTTTATGAAAAAGGCAAATGAAAAAAAAGTAGTAAACATGTTTATGCAGTTGTTATGAGAGTTTTTGTAGTTTTTTTTTTTTTATTTCGTATACTTAATTGCATTTTATTAACTTCGTTGTTCCCAAAGAGCTATTGTGATTTTGATCGATTGTCGGTTAACTGTTTGTAGGTACATCGCAGACTAAGCGTGGATGTCAATTTATGAACCAAAGAAAATTATTTGTAGGAGCAATGTTTACCGTTCTGACCACCTCGAGTTTCTGAACTTGTGACACGCACAATGTTTAAAACAAAGTACTGTCCAAAAAAATTAAAACAACTATTTCAAGTATAAAATGTACAAATACTTTTATTTTGAAGTTTTTTTATTCAATGTGTTTCTTGACCTTCCATAATAACGTCGATTAGGTACCTTATATACAAATTTCACGTCCTAAGCATACTTTTTTCTTAGCACAATTACTTAAATTTTAAGTTTTTATTTAGGTATAGCTCTCTGAAAAGATAGAGCTATGTCTAGTCATCAGATGGCGTCAGAGTGAAATTTTAAGCATTTCAGTGAAAAAAGCAACTAAAAAATTCTAAATAGTATAAGAAAATATTTTAATTAAATATTTTTGTTTTATTTTTCACTCTCAAGTACGCTGATAAGAGCAATATGTAGATTGCTCTATTAAAGAAAATAAGTCATCAGTTTGATTTAAGTTTTTGCATATGTGTATTATGAAGTATTCCTCCCGAAAAGTATAATTACTTATAGTGTACTTAGTCTTCGCCTAAAGTAGAATTAATGCACTTCCGCTCTTTTATGTAATACATGCATACTAGCAATTATATGTGATGTGAACTCATAAGAAGTTGATTTCATCGATGTCGACGTCGGCGCAGTGGCGCAGCCCTATCGATAAATTGTATATGGTCGGAGCGGATTAGCGCGCGGCTCCAGTTGTTTGTCGGCCAACGGGCGCGCTCTCTTGCCTAATCAATTCCGTTTCCAAATTGCATTAACTTGCTATCGACATCGCAGTCTCAAATCCTTACACGAACGTTATCTGATAAAGTGTTATAGATAATTGTTTTAATTTTATTTTTACTTGTCAACTTTTATTTTCTTCGGTTGTTTTTAGATGAAAAACTAGATACCACATGTTTATATATATGGGGTTTCCTTTGAACCGAGGTTCAAACAAAAACACGCGTGTCTTGGCCCATGTGTTTTTGACATATAATTGTATTATCTTACACATGACATTAAGATGTTTTTATAGAAGACATAATTATTGCAATAAAAAGTAAATTTACTATACGTAGTATCTACGGAATACTCGATATACAGAAAATACTTTTCATTGCATTCGCGTAAAATCTGGCTATATAACTGAAAACACCTACGTTTCTATTTGTGATCATTTTAAGAACAAAAATGAATGTACAATGTACCAAAATGCGACTCACATTATATTAATTTTATCATCTTATCAATAACAATTTAAAATAAAATAAATGTTCGGCTACAAACACTGCCAACCCTAACCACATTAACTATCAACGAGTGAATTAATGTTAGTTATTTCGACAAACAATAATCTTTATCTACGAAGAGAACACAAACAGTGAATGTAACGATATAAAGTCAAGTCCGATAATAATGTGAGTGGCGCCCGACGCGGGGACAATCTCTGCTACAAAAGAAAAACTGCACAAAAGAAACGGCCGGCGCGCGCGCCCATTGGCGGGCGCGGGCGTGACGTCACGCGCCCCGCCCCGCGGCCGCGCGCGCGACGAGGACGGCGACACGCCCGGCGGGATGAAAGGCTATTCATATTAATTTGTCTCCATATCTAATGGTCGTATGTCGTCTGTGTAATCGTGCGCTTTCAACCTTTTGCTAATAACTTTTGTAACTATTTTTTCAAAGAGATACCTGGAAAAAATAAGATAAATGCATACGGAGTCGATCGCGTCCGTCCGAACAAGCTGTTATTGTTTGGTTATAGGTTAACCGATTTGGTTAAATCCCCGTCGAGCGGCCGCCGGTCGGCGGGCACTTTATAAACATTTGTCATTGGCAGTGTATTACAGTGAAACAGAAATATTTCACTTTCAAATTTGTTGACAGCAAAAAATTCCGGTTGACTGCTATCTATTTTAGTCTGTCCTCAAAATTATTAACAGGACACGATATACCATTCTGAGTAAGTTTTGTTACGGAAAGAGGTGCCCGTATTTAACTTCGTTGCCAAGTTTCACAATCGCTCCAATCAAATAAACTAAAACTATTCAACGGTTTTTGTACCAAACCGCCCCGCACAGTTTCGCGACCCCAAATTTGCACCCTTAACGCGGAGTGGGGCTGACCCCGCCCCTTCGGCCCCCCCCTCTTTCGCAGTAGAGCCTTCGGTCAGTGCGGCCCCGGCAGTCGGCCGAGATGGATGCCCCGGGTTCGCCGGACCGGGACAGTCCCGTCGAAGTGGGGGGATCGCCGTTGGAGTTGGACGCGCTGAACAGAGTGGGAATGTTCCTCCATGCGAGACAGATGCAGCTGGACGCCGTGAAGAGCAGGCTGGCGCTGACGTCGGTGTCGGCGCCGGGCCCGCGGCACACCATCGACGCCATCCTGGGGCTCAGCGGCGCGCGCCCGCCGCCGGCCGCCTCGCCGCAGCACAACGAAAGCGCCGGTCAGTCGCGGACACTAGCACAAAACACGAACAGTAGTTCAGTAGCGGACACGGGTCGCGTCCGCCTTCTCGGCCGACCTGAACGACGTAAGCGCGGACTCGTCCCTTTAAACTCATGCGCCGTGCGAGTTCAGACGGACCGTGTAGCTTGTCGCGGCCTCCCACCGTATGAACAATCTTGCCGGCGTAAGACAAGCGCAAAGCTTAAGCGATATGTGCACGGTATTTAACTGCAGTAATCGCGTATTTGAATACAACCTCTTTGGGAATAAAATATATTTCCATTACTAAGAATAACTTTATTGTACTCTGAAATACGTTTTGCTCGACTATCTGAGGTCTGATATCAAATTAAAAGGGTGTGAGACTAAACTTTTTCGGAATATGTAATATTTATTTATAGGATTTTTATCTAAGATTTTCCTCTTTTCTTTTAAAGGGTCGGGAATCAATACATCAAATGGTGCCTTAATATTTTGAAATATTTTTTGAAGAGCACAAACCCAATAAATGTTTTTTGAGCGAAATAAAATTTTCATAATAATCTTAGACGAAAAACTTAAACTTAGTATGAAAGCGTTAGTTTCGATAGAATCCATTTTTTTTAATGAACACGTGTTTAGTTCCAGAAATTAGAGAAATAATTAAAACGTTTCATAAGTTTAAAATCATCCAGCTAGATACCTAATAGCGATTAAATTTAATAACCTAATATTAAACAATTACAATGTTTTTCTTAACAACAAGATATTTAATATTCAAAATTGCTTTAATAGACATTTTTCTTTTCAACAAAATAAGAAGCTGCTGCTCTTACGACGCCCGTTTAAAAATAAATACCTATGTTTAATTATCTATGAAAATTTTTGTCAAATTCATACGCAGCAAAAATTGTAATTATTTTGTGTATTTGATTCTCATTGAAAAATAGATATATTTTTTAAGGTCTTAGTTTTGTTTTAGGTTTTAAATTTACATATAAATCCTAGAAATAGACATTTCTAAAAAGTTAAAATAGATATTCAAACATTACAAATGTTAATATTTTGAATTGAAAGCAATCTATATCTTGTGATCGATTCCAAAGAGTACAGATCAATTTAAATTGTTATAGAGATCTAAATCAAAAACTAGTTGTACTAAAAATTCAATGAGTCTTCTAATAAAATTTTAACTATTATTTGGAAAATCTTCTTTATTTTAATCAACGAACAATCTCTCAAAAAATAGGCTGGGTTAATCGATTTTTCAATAACATGCGTTTGTAAATTTTTTTAATTTATTTTACTAGTGCTACTTACAAACTATTCAAATATTTCAATTCAAAATTTTGTTTCATATTTCATTAAGAGAATATTAGAAATAGGCAATAAAATATTAGAAAACCCAAGAGTACTTAACATTTAATTTAGTCGTTAGTAACTTAATATATTTTAAAACTTTAATGCAAGAAGTTATAATGAACGTATTTTTATAATCAGTTGTCATAGAAATTAGAATAGGTGCTTCAGCGGTTGAGCGTATAATATACAGCGTTTAGTTTGTCAAATGCAAATTTTTTTTCCTGCATGCGCTTTTAATCAATCAGGTTCGTCTTTCTTTGCTATTTCTGGCTATGTTATTGACGTTACATACAAAACGTATTTAAATATTATTCATACGAGCCATAATAACTTTTAAAAGTAAGTAAGGCGCGCACGATTGATGGTAGGCAGCGGGCGGCGGGCGGCGGGCGCGGGCGCGGGCGCGGGCGCAGGCGGCCGGATCCGGCGGGAAATCGGCTGACGCCTACACCCAGCCGCGTCTCGGCTGTCTTGTTTTGATTTTACTGCATCTCGTGCCTTGTTCTCATTTTAAACTGCATTATTGCGATTGAAGTTTATTTTGTGTTTAATAAAATGGTAGATAGCTCTAATCGCTATGGAAACTGTTAAGAAATAAATATCTTTAAAACACAGCACAAAAAAAGATAAATTTGTGTGTGGGGTTTGGAATTTGTATTGAAACTTCTTTGTATAGGTGGTTTTATTAAAAAATTTCATGTAGCATAATAGAAAATATTAAAATATTTAATAATGTTTGTAAATATTCCCCGTATCTCAGCGCTCGTGCTAATTACCTCTCAATGATTTGCTAACGTCTAATTTTAATAGATCACTCTTGTAATAAATGAACGCAACTTTTTAACAAGTTACTTTATTCACGCTTTCAACATTATTTTTGCACTTGATTAACTACAGGAGCAACAGCCTATTCTATTTACAGTTACACCCACACTTATATTTACACTTAGAAAATTGTAAAAATATTTTAATCTTCTTTATTTCTTTCTATTTAAATAATAATAATACATACACCCCACGAACTGGCAACAAGAATAATTCCAAAAATGCAAATCCCCAATTGTTCCATCTATTGATGTATGAAGTGGGTGATGTCATATTACACGAGTAGTTAAGAAAGTTGAAAACATGTTTTATAATATATTTCATTATGAAAATATAATCTAAGCCCCGTATGCGTTAAATGAAGCTCACGGAGCATTTAAACCGCTGTACATATACTGATCTATAAAATTGAAGATGACGTACAACTTTCGTCGAACATTACTAAGCTTTTTTATTATTTTGGTGCTTCTGAAGTACAAAGAATACACAACGACGTTACAAAAAGCCATGGTTTTAAATACAAAACATGGCGGTCGTTACCTAAAATTTATACAAACACCTTGTAAATCATAGAAACTCCGGCCACTTTACCAGGAAGTATTTTAATATATATAGAAAAAAACAACAAACAGTAAACTAGCTAATTTGAAGTAGCTGTACCTGAAACCGTAATTCAATATTTGAATTTGAGGCTTAGGTTTTAATAATCAAGGTTTTTGGATGTACTGAATTCTATTACTTTACTTACATTAGATCGCCTCTGTCAGATATCGTATTTCCTCGCGAGTGGCCGTCAACGGCACGGTGACTCCTCGCGGGTAGCGGATGTTCAGGGATGACGGGGACCACCTATCTATTCTCTGGTAGTTTGCATGCTCGTTTTGCTTCATTAGTATTATCATAGAATGAATTCTGCGTGTTTTTTTTTTTTGGGCGTTCGTGTGGTAAGTCTCGATTCGTTCTCGCTTTCGACTTCGATCTCGGCATAGGTCCTGATTCCGGAATCGGATCCAGGAGCTCTCCGATAAGCGCTCTCGATTCTAAGGCCGGTTCCACAGCCAGTTTCGCTCCCTGTCCTCAATTTAGGTTTCGTCCCGGCTCCCGATACACCTTTCCCGTTTTAAATAATAAAATATACGGATTATTTCTTAGGGATTGTGTAGCTTTCTGTAATTTAAATAGTTTTTGTAATATATGTACCAGTGCGAATATGTGGGGAGAAGTGTTAACTGTCTATTTTAACCAAGGATAGTGTAGGTTTCTATTAATGAAATAATTTTTATACTCGCTTGAATAGTTATATTCAATAGTACAAAAACGCGGTTGAAGTCGGAACGCAAAAAAAGGACAATTTTTTTTAAATACTTCCCGTACGCACGTGGGTACCTCACACTACTAAGTTCCATTCGGGTACATATTTATATGAGCATAGTGAGACGTATTTGAATATATTTGTGTTTTTCCTTTTCAATAAATAGAGTATTTTAAAATATACCTACTGGCGACGTGAAACCAATGTTCATCATTAAATGCTTTATTTTTTACAGGGCATGCCAATAGTTTACCTATTTTAATAAAGCCTTATGAAATAGATATTACAGCGGTTCCGTAATTAATTAGACTGATTACAAATAAACTAATGACATTACACACGCTTACCTATATACATGCGCCTGAGCCGCGTCTCGGCCGCTCGTGGCGCTCGTCCGAAGGACGCCATACGCAAGTTGCCGCTTATTTGGGTGGTAATCGGCGCCGCTCTTGCGTTTGACGGATTTTCGTGTGTGTAAAATAGTCTAATTGTGACGTGTTGTACGGCGTGCCGATAACTAAACGATTTCCCAACGCGATAACAGTTCGGCTCGCTCCTGCGCCGGCGCACCTCCGTTACGAGTATCTCACTAATGGATTTCAATTGGTTCACTTGCTTATTTATTTTTGTTTTCAAAAGAAGAACGGAGTTTGAAACAAAGACGGATGAACAGCTCGCGTAGATGGTCGAGTCGCAGTTCGGCAGCGTTATTTTAAAATAGCGCTTATTTGCCTTATTCAAATAAAATTTTTGATTTATTTGATTCCAGTATTTCGTTATATTCCATTTCGATGTCAGTCGCGACTATAATCTGGTTCTGCTCCCGCGCACTCTCAATGCCGTTGCCGATTCCGCCCTCGATTCAATTCCGAACAAAATATCTACCAGGAATACGTCCTACTTTTACACCGAAAACACACATACTGCTGCGGATTATTTTATTATATAACAATTTCGCTCTACCGTCGGCCCCGATTCGAGCCTCGCTCGCGATCATCATCCCGGACCGGTATCGATTTTGTCTCTTGAATATTTCTGTTACTAAGAATAACCTGTCGGTACGAAAACGTAAGAAATTAATTCCATGTGCATGCGAAAGGGGTCACGGATAAAAGCTTTTACCTGTGGTTTGGCTTTTCTTTTTAAACTGCTAGGGTATACTAAAAAGTATTCAGATAATTTGTTTCGATTGGAAAAAAATCTTACAAACAGGATTAATAGTTCCCGATTTGTAAGCGTTGTCGCGATTTTTCGTGCCACATAAATTGTTTTTGCGCAGCCCCAAGCGAGGTCTTAGTAATCGATTGTCCACTAAAAGCCGGCCAGATAACGTATCTGCATACTGTAACAATCACACACGTCGGACCACCGGTGCCGGAGCTGTCACAATTTTTCTTCCTGCGTGATGCATTAAATTGTTTTTGCTAAATACCTAGGTTGTCTATTGTAACCTAATATGTATCAAAACTTAGGCATATAGCTTATTTCTATATTAAACGAAAAGTCGAGTGAATCAGTGGTTTTTGAACCTTAAGTGCACAGACCTTGATCTCCCACGAGACTGGTCCATAGTCGATTCTCGGTCGGACGACATCCAACTGAGGCACTCGAAGCAGAGCCTAACGTTACTTATAAATTTAAAGCTTTTAAAGATGCACATCTAATATGCATTTTTTTTAATTCAATTCGAATTTGTACAAAATAATAAATTATCCCATTTATGTTCAGATTTATTGACTTATGTTTAGTACTGCGTGCTAACGACCTATTTGTGTTGATGGTGCGTATACCTCAGCTTTCCAATACTAGTTTATTATTTATTTTACACAGTTTTGTCGCCTGCATTTGTGTCACCCAGATCGTGTCGAATTCAACAAAAGGAGTGCTCTTCGCAAAAATTCCTGTCAATGTTGAATTAAATTTATGGTGCCAAAAAAATGCACAAATGATAATATAAATCTCTAATTAGAAAAAATAAGGGATAAATGACGAAAATGTGGGAAACTAGGAAATTCAAATTGTCAAACGACCACGAACTTGTGAACTAAAAACTAGAGTGATCAAAGAGATAGCGTACTATGGAATAGTTAGTCCCGAGTGGAATTACAGTTAGTTCTCGCCAGAGGGTAGTTGGGGTTTATTTTGGTAGGTTTCAACATTTATTAATTCAATTAATTTACATTTGTACACTAAATTAAAATTAAATTTAATTATATTATATATTCCTGTGCTAAGAGGATACATTGGACAACAGACATCAGCGGGTCGTCGTCATTAAATCGGCGAAAAAGGTCTAGCACTGCTGGTTTTAAATTACGTCCAGTCAAATTATTTAATTTGACTGGACGTAATTTAAAACCAGCTGTTTTATTTGTTATCTCATAAACAAATGTTGAGAAATAACATTCTTAATACTAAAACACAAAACAGTGCGCTTAGGAGGCACATACATAATTATATTTAAAAACACCATTTTAAAATGCAGTGCTAACTGATACTTTATTATGTCAACTTTTGTAGTGTACACCTAATGCGTTACTGAACTGAAAGTTAAGTGCATTACATTTACGTATTTTTTAAATTTTCATAATTAAATTATTGTGGAGTTTTATAACTTAATTTTTCTTTTCTATTTTAAAATTAGTAAGTATTTCATTTAACCTGAATGTCTTGGATTAAATGAAATACTAGCAATTAAGCATTTGTCGTTTATAATACATACGTTCAACTACTAAACAGAAATATTGAGTTATACCATAAAATATGCAAGCTTCAGTTTGCATGTAAAATTAAGATATTTGTTAGTTGGAATACATCAAAAAACGGTTAAATTAACTTCATAACGTCTACAACTTATAAAATAACAAATCTAAATGAAAAAACTGCGGTCGTGACTGTAATGAGTCTGCAGACGACCGCGACACGGACGGTACGCGCGAGGTAGCGCCAGTCCGCCGGGTACGCTATTTACGGGGAATTTTGTTTCATTTCTTAAAAATATCTTATATGCTAGTTTATTTTTTTAATATGTTTAATGCATTTCAGTGAATTGTTTTGCTAAAAAGTCTTTTTTAGTGATTATCACTTCGTTTAGAATACTTTTTTTCGAGGTTGAGCCCTATTTTGACTGTGTTATATACAGTTAAAAAAATAAGATATTCATCAGACATCAAAACCATCAAATTAGTTCATCTTGTCTGTGGCCATTACGTGATGTCATAACGGGGACAATATTTAGAAGGTAAATAGTCACGGGAGTGACCGGCCCGACTGCTGACCGGCCTGTTTCATACAGTAATTGTCCGTTTTGATTTATTATGACTGTATCTTACATTATAAAAATGTCACTCTCAAGTTTCTTTCTTGTTCTTCTTGAAGGGAAACTGCCTTTTAAACTAGTGGCAGAGTTATCATAAAAGATTATGACGTTTTTCAACTGTCATAATTGTAATGATATACGAAAAAAATATATTAAGAACACTAAGAAGTAAATGGTTCAGCTGTGAAATAGGAATAAAATATAAATGATGCCACCGGATGTGTCATTTTAAAAGATAGTGTTGACAGTGTATTTTTGTTGATTTTCCAAATGATTTAAAATTTTCAGTAAAGATACCTTACAAAAAGTGAATACGCCTTTACCTCGAAGTAAAACGTGGATTTTGATTTTGTAGAATATAATTAGTGAGCTCCTCAGTCTGCAGAAATGATGAGGTTGTATATGGGAGGATACATTTTTGCAATATATATTTTTAATATTTATGTATTCACAAAATATTCACGTTTATTTTTAAGCATATAAAAAAATTTTTTTCATGTATGCCTTTTCTAATTATTGAATTCAAAATTGTTATCATTTGCGAAATTTAAAGCAAAGAAAATCTAGTTGATTTTCATGTGAATGACATTTAACAATGCGTGAATCATTTTGTGCAAAACTCAGAATGGAATGTATATAACAGAACCGAGTGCATATTTTTACTAAATTAAATTTTAAATGAAAAACAATTAAATTTTTATTCGATGATAATTCTTGTCAATTAAAAAAATGTTTATATGCTCATACAAAATTGTATAATTATACTTTGTGCAACTGGAAAATATTGAAGTACAAAAACAGAAAAATGAATTTAGGAGTAATTACATTGTTGCTATGTCATTGTTTTTCTGCGACAAAGGGCACTACATGCAGACTACAGATGCAATAAAATACGTAGGTACATCTCGCTTATTGTGATGTATATTATATTTATTGTTGGAAATAAACTTGCCACTTTTCGCGCGTCGGGCCGTCATATTCCCATGACAAAGTCGAGCGACGCAGAGCAAAGCTCGCCTGCGCGGGCCCTGGCAATGTAATTGAACGCAATATTAAATAATTGCGTGGGTGTAAAGACTAAAAAACTGGTCAAGAGCAATCGGACCATGCTCGTTATAGGATTTTGAAGCCATTATTTCAAAAAAATACACTACAAAAGAAAAAATATGTGGTTTACACTTTTTCCATGCTTTACGTACAGAATAGTTATAAGCATTTTAGTCGCCTATAACTAGAAAAACAAGTAGAATTGTCGACCATTACTATTAAACTAGTGTAAACAAAGTGCATCAGCAAAAGAGCGTATCTTCATGGCACTTACGTCTTTTTGTTGAGAAACAGTTTTTCGGCAATAATTCATAAACAGTATATCCCATAATGTTCAAAATAATTTCCATTTAATGTATTTATTAAGTTTTACTACCGTCATTTTTTTATATTTTAATACATACGGCTTAGAAAATAGATGGGGACCCAATTTCTGCAACTTACGGAGCAATTATTTTCGAAATTATTCACGTAATTATAAAATTACTTAGAAACCTCAAAATGTTTTAAAAGAAACTGTCAAAATATGTGGCGTGTGTTAATGTTTGCAAAATAATTTTTTTTTCAGCTTCTGTTGCACATATGGTGTGCAGTCTAGAAATATTCATTTTTGCTATTAAAATACCAAACTAAGAAGCGAGTTAAACAAGACATCTACATTATAAATTTCTTTGATATACCTCTTGCAGTTTTTGATTAAAAATCCTATGACATACGGACGGACGGACGTGATGAATCTATAAGGGTTCCGTTTTAGCCATTTTGGTCCGAAATTCTAAAAACATCAACAGCCGGTCCGACCGCTGCGGCGCGGCCGCCGCCAGAACTCCGAGACGGCCGATCCCTCGAGCGCCCAAACACGATTAGGTCCAATCGAATTCTGCCACGATCACATTCGCGCCGGTGAGTTCATTAACGTGAGCACGTATCTCGTAGCGGAGTCGCTTTCGCACGAGCTTTGCGCCGGCCCCGCCGCGTGTAGGGCCCGAGCTTTCGGCCGTGCGCCGCCGTCTGCCGGCAGAGGAAAAGTTCCTAAACGGCCGCACTTATGCGACGACACCTGAGCCGCGCCGTCGCGTGCGCGTCCTCGTCGTCTAACAGTCGTTGTGGAGCACCGCTGACGACTTTTGTTGATTTCATCTTGATGAACGATGAGCAATCACAGCTCACCGACTTCGCTCTTTCATAAAACCCCCGACAAGTACCACACAAAATAGGACTCGCGCCCTGAGGTTTCACTACAAATTTAAGTAAGTATGTAGATATTGGATTCATCTGGAAAATTGTTGATTTTCATCTGCTTTCGACGTCGGTATGAGCGAGATATTGCTCCCGGGAATTCCGGCAGTTTTATTTTTCTTCTAAAAAATTTTCTTTAAGAATATTCAAAGTTTTGAAAATCTTAAGTTTCCAGTCTACATTGCAGTCGACGTTCAAAGTGCAAGTGTAAATTTGAAATCACGTAAAGGTATTTTTTCATAAAACACGACTGTAAATTACCGATTTTCGGATTTGTTGTTTTACTTGTGCTGTAAGATCTTGCCAAAATTTTCTGATTTTAAGTCATTAGAAAGTACCCTATAGGTTTTGATTTACTTACGAGGGTAAATATGAAGCACAAATGCTCTATTTTATCATTAGGTTACTTAGAACTTAATTTTTCCGCAACTGCAAGAAAAAACAGACGCGAGTATTTGATATTAATTTTATTTTGATATTTCTACGCTAATTCTTGGAAAATTGGGTCTTGACAGACAGACAGACAATAAAGTAATCCTATGAGGGTTTCTTTTAACCCTAAAAATGTGTTTTTCTTGTAAAACGAATTCCATAATTTCTAATTATAAAAGTGTATAATATAAACAATATATTGTACATCTGTTTCTAACTATAAATAATATTTTAGATTCTCAAAACTCATATTTCAATATTTCGTATTCAATATGAAGAATAACTAATAACCTCACATGAATAAAAAAACGAAAATTGTAAAAGTATTATTATCGTATTAAAGAAAACTTTTTCAATTAGAAATTGAGAAATACATATATTTTGAAGATGTGGTCGAATATCGAAAATGAATTCCTTGTCAATAGTTTTTTATCAAATTTACGTGGCACCCCTCTATAATTAATATCACGTTATAATATTACTCCGTGTATTCCGTGTAACATATAAATAAAAGGTAATAAAATAAATCAGTCCAATCGATTAAATTATCAAGATTACGACAGTTACATCCAGACTCGAAAATGGTCAGTAGTTGGGGCTGTTTGATATATCCCGATTCCTCGTGTGATCAAGTTGAAATCGGTCGTAAATATCTAAAGATAACGACGATATAGGTTGATACAGTTTCCTTTAGATAATCTGCGCAGTACGCGCGTGACGTGTGGAAATACCAAGTGCTTGCTTCGTTAATTTTTCGCGATTCTGCTTTGACCTCGTGCGGCGGCCACGTGCCGTGTCTGGTGAGCCGGGACTCACCCCTGGCCGACCGAAGTGGACTACAAAGTTTTTGTCCGGACTTTTTTATGTGCTCTAATATTTAATTGGCTCAAAGGCTTATCTGATTTGTTTATTGAAGTGTCGCACTTAAACAATGCTTACTGTGTATTACATAAATGATTTTTTAACGTCAATACTATCGATTTAAGGCGAGCGTATCCTTAGTTTTTAGGGTTCTGTGCTCGAAGTATGACAACTGAACCTTATTGCCCGCCTCTTATTATTAAGCCTTCGCTGTCCGTCTGTCTGTCGCTCTTTTATCTATTCGTCTGTCAGTGGGTTGTATCTCACGAACTGTAATAGGTAGACAGTTGAAATTTTCATAGAATGTGTATTTGTATTGTGTCTATAAGTATAAACATATAAATATAATAACAAACAATAAAAATTAAATTTAATTAGAAATTAAAGGGGGCCCCATAAAAGAGGCGTGTTTGTCTTCGCTTATAAAAGTGCATTCGCAATGTACAGTTACACTTTTATGAGTCAGTAATTTGACTCTGTCGTATGCAGTAAATTAAACCTAATCATTAATTATTAAAAAAAAATTGTGTTAAATAATTTTATGTGGTACGGAACCCTTCATGTGTGAGTCCAACTTATACTTGACAAGTTTTTTTTTTTTTTTGGTTTAAGACGATGAAGCGGTCTCCTACGCTATTTGTTCCTAAAATGTAGAACGCATCGAAAGACTTTTTTTGCTTTTGTATGAGTTTCAATGTCATATATCTGAAAAATTTTGAAGATAATAAATATTTTTTACGTAACAGTGCGATAACTATTTGAATATATTTAATAAGCGAAAAATCCTTTAATGCATATAAATAAATACATTATATTTATATTTTGTAGAGTAATGTCTTTTCGGTCATTTGCACACGTCATAATAAACTTCTACATAAGTAAACATTATTAGAAATATTCACATAAGACATTTTCTATATTATTCTGTAAAATTATTTCTGTAAAATATTTTCTATTCTGAGAAAGTCAAGGGCACATCCGCTAATGTTGGATATGATCCATGGATAATAAAACTATGTGTGGTTTTATGAAACCACGGTAAAAGTGAAACTTATTTTCATATCGTAGACATTAAACTAATAATTTTTGGAATAATATTTCATTAGGGGTATTGACATCGCATCATCAATTTTAATTTTATTTTTTGGAAAATTGGAATGATAATGGCAAATGATAAAAGTAGATTAGTTTTCCAAGTAATATTTTTATTCAACTCTGTGTTTTAGGATACTTTTACATAATTCTTAACAATTATTTAGGTGCTATACAAACATTAACGGTTGCATTTTTGACGATATCTACGGCATCGTTCCGCGTTTCTACTCGGCATGGCACAAAGATTTTTTTCCTTTTTCTATAAGCACGTACTCCGTCAGCGTTCTGTTTTTTACGGCGTGAAATTAATTCATCGTCATTCATTTTTGCATTATTCTTCACTTATTCCTCGATGATCAGTTTTTCGAACTCACCAGGTGTGTCGTTGATCACCAAAAGCAAATAAACAACACTATTCACATTAAACACTAATAACACCAAACAAAATAACGTGGAGCACTAGCGCAAATGAGTAATAATCTGTAAATAATCTGTACTATGGAGTGTGTTCACTGTGAGCGCAAAATTACTAATACTATAGCATTAAAGGTGTATAGTGTGTATATGAATGCTGACAGCGCCACCTAAAGGGAGTATTGGTACTATACCTATTGGTACTATTGCACTGTACTGAACTCAATACTCGCTTATTTTCAACGTAGTATAGGTAACTTCGCCCGTCCACATAACTCCGCCCGTCCCTATTAAATACTCTATAGTCTATGCACTACACGGTCAGCTGATACGAACTATAGGCGCCGCCATATTGGCCTCGACTGCTCTGACGAGCAGTGGAAGGGAGTGCCTTTCACTCTACCCCTACTCTGCGGCCGACTGTAATGCGACATGCAAACGCAGACGAAAAAGTTTGAGACGATGTAATAAAAGTTTCACTATAATAATGTTCTTTCATTATAAATATCACTATCGATATCTTGGTATTTTCTATTCAACATTGAAGATTTCTTGAATAGTAATTACAGCTGATTTCATTTCACGCATATCTGCCGTCCTCGTCTGCTTTGTTGGACATTATGAGTTACAAAAATAAAAAAGAAACCGGACAAGTGCGAATAGGAGTCACATCCTGAGGATTCCGTACAATCTTAATTATGAACGTAAATATTTCATACATCAAGAGTTTTTCATGATTTTTGTCTTTTTTTCGATGTCGATACTGGCAAGATATTACTCCCAGGAATTCAGGAACTTGCTTTTTTGAAGTATTTTTCTAACCTTCTTAAAAATATATGAATATCTATAGAAAAATCTATATTGTCTATGAAAAGTCTATATTGCCCGAAATTAAGAAACGTTCATCCATATATGGTCTATATCACGGTATTTGTGAACTGAACTTCTAAACTCATATTTTTGGAAGTTCCAAAAATATGAGCTTGTGCAACATATTTTTGGAACTTGGGAGGATTCGCGAGATGAGATTGGCGTATTTTGCGATCTCTAAAAGGCATTTCATTGTGTATCATGAATCTGAATGGGAAAGTAAGTCACTATGGAGTAACAGACCGGGTACTCGACCTTCTGAAATCATATTTGACTAACAGAGTTCAGAGGGTTGATGTTAATGGCATGAGTTCATCCGGATCTGTACTCCAGTAATTAATTATTGGTTCCTTTTTACACGCTTTATATTAACTTCACCTGTATGTTTGTATGTATGTATGTTTGTAACTCTCCTTTGGCGGCTGCTGACTCCAAACGCCCTCTGTTGGAGATTCTCTATACTACCTGCTTCAGTCTCATTTTAAAATTTGACACCTCAAATTTTATTATCGAACGCTAAAAAGTGGAAAATAAATATAGTTTAAAAAAACTAAAAAACACGCTTTTATAGTGGAATAAACTAAAAAGTAGAAAATAATTTGAATATAGAAATCAATTAATGAACCAACAATAAATATTATTATTGTGAAAAAGCGTGGGGTGCTACATGTTTGTCCGTTCTTGAAAAGCCCCACTTTTCACAATAATAATATTTATTGTTGGTTCATTAATTGATTTCTATATTCAAATAATTTTCTACTTTTTAGTTTATTCCACTATAAAAGCGTGTTTTTTAGTTTTTTTTAAACTATATTTTTTCTTTAACACGCTTTTATTAGCTTCAGCTGTATGTATGTATATTTGTGACCGACTCCTTTGAACTCGGTTTTGACTCACTTTAAACCACCAGATTTCATTGAAACTTTATAGATTTATCAAGGACCGATAATATTATAATATTTCACATCTTTAAAATAAAATTTAGAAAAAAAATCATGTTTTCTGAAATTTTGTGAAATTTGAAAAAAAATAGTTACTTAAAACATTGTAATACATATTAAGCAATTTTGAGAAAAAAAATTGAAAAACAAATAGAATTTAATGATTAGGAAAAAAAATCAAAATTTTGAAATTACGTAAAAATAGTTAAAGAAAATTTTAAAAGAAATTTCGAATTTCTGAAGTTTTGTAAAATTTGTAAGAGAAGAATTAAAAAAAAAACATGTCTATGTCACAACTATAAGTTGTACAGCGCAAAGTTAACTTACGTCGAGCGCTGAATTTTCACTCAGTTTTGAATTCACCCAGTCTACTATAACATAATACAATATAAATGCGCCGAGGGCTGAATGCCAAGAGGGTGTTTCAGAATGTCGTGTCGCTAGCGTCAACCTCAGGTGGTCAATGCTGGGTTGTACCGTAGGTTGTGCAGTTATCTATCTGGTTCTCGGTTGTTTGCTGCCGGACAGGTTTATGTGGCTTAAGTCGTGGAAAATCACTAAACGGAATTCAAATAGAAGAACTTAACTTGATTGCTCAAAGCTAACAGGGAAGTTCCATGCGATAGTGATGCGTTAGATTAAATGGAAAGGTGTGTGGACATGAATGATATGAACTTAAATTCATTGCCACACGAAAAATATTCTACAATCAAGGCTACTGGTTATAAATACTATTGATATCGTCTTTATAGACTAAAATATTAGATAATTAAATATATTTAAAAAAAAAACTACAAAACACGCTTTATTGATAAATCGAATTAAATAGTGAAAAATTATTCTTAATATAGAAATAAAATTATGAATAAAAAACTTTAGTATTATTGTGAAAAAGCGTAGGATGCTTGATCAGTTCTCAAAAATATTCGATGGGTACGATTGGTCCAAAAATGGTACGAAAGATATGGCACAAAGCGCTCCATTATTTTATTTCTATTATTAAGAATTATTTTTCACTTTTTGTTTCGATTTATCATTAAAGTGTGTTTTATAGTTTTTTTTATCGTAATATTTACTTTATATAAATGAATTACCTGGCCTTGTTAAGAATATTAATGAGATAGTATCTACCGTTTGCATATGACACTTTTTTTGTCATTCAAAGTCAAAAGGCAAGAGCCCGCTTAGGGTGATGTGAACAATGCCACCTCTAACGTAGAGAAATGGTTTACTATAAATGAACGTCTTCATAATGAAATGGAAATAAAATAATGCATAAAATTCTCACTCCCTAATGTAAGACATGGATCTGGAATTATTTCAGTACGTAACGAAGAATTGGAATTTGTTAAAGCTACCGTGTTTCTAAGAATTACGTTAGGTGACAGGCTTCAGTGGGGTCTTCAAATGTGCATGTCTTAAACGTTCGTTGCATACGTGTGTTATTTTAATAATAGGTTTATATTAACTTATAAACTTTTCACCAAAAATCCTCTTTTTTTATTTTTGAATTTCAAATAGTTTTATAGTAAACTTGAATGGAAAAAAGACACGTATTTTTTAATATTTATTATACATCCTAATACAAAATTATATGTGTAGTTTAATGCATAATTTTTTTCACTTTTAACGAGAATGTTTTATATTACTATCGCCATCTGTTGGCATTTACAAAAATAAACAAATTCACGCTCATTTTATTTTTGTAATCATCAACTGATGGCGATAATTAATATAAAATATTTATCGTGGTCACACCCAGCGTAGACGGGATTTTCAGACGACAGTAGAAGCACACCTACGCTCGCGCTTAAGGCATGCAAATAAACCGGGTTTACATGTAGTCGACTGTGTAAAGGTCACACACTTATTCAGAGGGCTCTGTGTGCGTATGTTCAGTAGTGTTCTTGTGGATATACAAGACTTATCCTTATATAAATTTAAGAGTATTATGAAGCAATCACTTAGTAAAAAAGGATATTACACAATTTCCGAATATTTAGTAGACAAATATTCATGGGTACAAGCGGCTCGACTAATTACCGGGTTGTTTCGTTCTTGATGGTTTTGTGTTTGTTTTCTCTATGTATGAGCAAATTAGAAAAGAGTTACCCTTAAGATTCTTCTCGTTCTTCTTGAGAGAAAATTGCCTTCCGAACGAGCGGTAAAGTGTAAATTCGCAAAAAATATGACGTATTCCATATGTTATTTTATAACCTATTAAAATAAAGATATTTTGAATTTGAATTTGAAAAAAGTGTTTTTTGTATAATATTACTGCAAATTATAGATTTTAAGATTTTTTATTAATTGTACTGTGAGACCTTTCTTCTTGACAAATTTTATATTTTGAAGTCATGGGGAAGTACCATATAAGTTTTTATTTTGTTGGAAGTTCCAAATACCAGTCTGAGACATAAATGGCCGTATGTTGGCCGATTTTTTGATTACCTTGACTCGGAATCTTATTTTTTTTTTTATACCTTCAATAAATCCTGGATATAAGTGTTTGATGTTAATTTAAACTAGACACTTCCACATGTTTCTGAGACAAACGGACAGATGGATAGACGGACAACGAAATGACCCTATAAGTGTTTTTTTAAATGTATGGAACCCTAAAAATGGTAAATGGTATATATATATCAAAGAATTAACAGCCAAAACAATCTACAAGCAGTTTTATATTACAAACGGTCAAAGTCCCATACCGATACTTTCAGAACTGAGAGTCGGATAAAGAAAAATTATTTTCATTTATTTCTAGAAATGTACATTTTCGAATATTTGTCTTCGGTCTTGAAATAAACTTAATATTCGTCGTGAGTCGCCAAGAGCAGCTGCTCTCAGTTTAAACAGCAGCCTGACACGCGCCCAGGGTCGTGGGCGGCAGGCCGCGCGGTCGCCAGAGACAACACCGTGTCGCATGTCGGCCGCGCGGGGACAAGTGTGAGGCCGCGGCGCCGGCGGTCCCGGGGGCCGAGTTAACTAAAACCGTACCTCGTTAAAATAATTTTTGGCCGGCCCGCCCCCGCGCCCCGCGCCCCGCGCGCAAGGCCGCCGCGCCGCTCGTGTTTAAAGTGAGCTAATTTGTGTGAAATGAATAATTAGTTAATCGGGCTATCGAATTAGCATCTACACGCGCCGCGGTACACGCGGGCCGCGGTGCTAAGGCCGCGCGCCGCCCGACCGCGCCCGCTTACAGCCTTTGTTTTTTATTCTGGCCTAGCTTTGGTCCGCGACTTCGCTCGTATGAACATAGGATCAACAGCGACGTTTTAGATCGACCTACGACCCGCGCCGCTGTGGTCGACGGCGCTCCTGCTCTCGATCCTGATATCCATTCCTTGTTCGATTCGATTTCGATTAAATTAACATATTTTAAGGGTCTTTCAAATTTTAGCCAGGAACACTAAATATTTTAGAAATAAAAAGTATCCTATGTTTACGCCAATAAGTTTCTCTACTTTCCGTATATGTTTCATTTATATCGGTTCAGCTGTTCTGACAATTAACCCGGACAAACAAGTAGACTAACAGATATACATACAGGCAGACAGGCGGAGAGACATAGAATTATAAAAAAGAAAGTTTGAATACTGATAACGCGTAAATAACCCTATGCACTTAAATAATGCAGTTATTTTGAGATAACAAACAGTCGTTAATTCAATTGTGATTATTAGAAACTAAACTTTTGTATTTCTTCTGCAGAATATTTGTGTATATTGCTTTTTACGATGCATTGATTATGTTCAATTATCAATACTTGAAACTTACATTTAATTTGAAATTTAAATAAAATTATTTTGCAGTTAAAGTTGGAAAAACCCTATGAACATATTTGCTTTAAAATGTTACAATCTGTTAAGAATCTTATTCAGCCTATCAAATCAATCATTGCTACTTGCCTCAGAGGTCACTTTAAGTCCTAACTTCTAGACATTGTGATTGTGTTACGGATGACTGTCGCCGGCAGCATCCACCCAAGCTGGGACGGTATCCGTTAGGGTCCAACGTCTCAATAGTAATAAAAAAAAGAGTGAACCTCTGCAGTCACGTTCAGGTATTCCGCTAGACTGTAGGCCGGCCAGGCGATAGAAGTATTTGTTAGTGAATCAGCTACGCCCGATCCAGTGCTATCGCCTGTCGACACGTTCGCTTTTTGCGCTCACACCAGCCATTAGCTTGTATATTCGTGCTGATGCACACGCGATTGCTGATCGTTCAATATGGAACTCCTTGCAATGCCAGCGACGTGTGTTTTCGACAATCAGTGTCACTAGAGGACATCGAGCTTGCGGCTTATAAAAGAAAATATAAAGTGAAAAATAAAACGAGTTTTCTACTTGAAATTCAGGAAGTAAGGTTTATAAGAAAATAAATAATTAATGGGACTAATAAAAGAGTAAACTGACTGACACATTAACGCACTGCCCATTGCTGGGTCTAGAGACTTGATGTACAGATATCTGTCAGAACGTAGGCGAGCACTAACAAAGGATTTTCGGAAATTCAACTCTTAGTGGTAAAAATGAAGAAATACTATTGTATGGAAAATCGAAACCGGTGAAGCTACAGATATTAAAGTTTTTATTTGAACTAACCATAAACAATTATAAATAAAAGTATACATTGTTTTTAAAAGTAACCCTAAAAGAGGTGAAATAATGAAAAACATTTGATGTAAAATAAGGAAGCCGCCAAAATCGCTGAAATTATTGACAACAAAACAGCTGTAGTTGTTTATTACAAATGAAAAATTACATGTATTATTTTTGGAAAAGTAGCTCTAAGAGGGTGAAATAAGAGATGAAATATTTTATGGAAAATCGAAAGTACTTTATGTATTTTGTTTATTTTTTTTTTGTGTTCTTAAACTATTTATTTAGTTAGTGTAAAACGAGCTATACGTTGTACGTGCGAACGAGGAGCTTTCGAAAAGAACTTGGCTTCATCTTCGTATTTCTATTACTAAAGATTCTTAAAATTCTTTGACTCATAGATATCTTTGAGATATATGGCCTAAATTTTAACAGAACTGTAACCAGTAGCATCAGTTAAAATCGATACTGCACATAGAACGAGAAACAAAATTGAAAATCAAGACCGGGATCAAAATCGAGACGAGACCAACGTTAAAATTGAATGTGGGCTCAAAGTTACAACCGAGAGCTTGACCGGAATAGGAATTAGAAGCAGTAACGAAGTTAGAATTCAAAACGAGACCGGAATAAAATTAAAATCGCATTAGATCAAGGCCGAAGACGAAATGAAAAGCGAGACCGTCATTGGAATCGACAAGGAAAGAAATTGACGTCCTGAGCCGGGCCGAGACAGAATCGAGACCGAGATAGCGGGGTGCCATGCGAGATATCTATATATTTATATCTACGCGGGCGGAGCCGCGGGAAAAAAATAATTATTTTATAAAACGAACAATTTTAACGTTATTATTTTATACTGAATGTTATTTTACTATCGGGAAAAGCATTGAGCAGATAATTTGTTACTCTCAGATTGATCGTTATTATTTCTACTTTTTCTTCTCACACGATACACATCTAAATGTAGACTACAAAGTGAGATAAGTAGCCGCAACCGCAACCGATTCGACGTCCATCAAAGCGCTCGTTCATTCGACAAACACTCGGCCCGTAGACAGGACACGACCGTGCGCGTACGCACCGCGCGCGGCCAGCGAGCGGAAAGGCCACATTTATTTTATCTCATGGGCACCAATGATTGGAATTATGTATTACGTATCATTTATGTGTATTATAATAAAAATATGCAAAGAAATAAGTAATCAATTCGTTATTAAAATTATAAGAAAAAAAAATAAAAGTAAAAGTATAAGTTTATTGTCCATAAAATTATTACTTTCCAGAGGTTCACAAAAACTTCGATCTTTAGCCCACTACGGACTATAACGGTATTTGGATTAATTCCTGATGGGACTAGTTTTCACCCTAAGTAAAGCGCTAATAGTAGACGATGTCGAACTAAATAGGGGTAAAAACGTCAGTGTATTGTGATTGAAGTTACAACTATGGCGATGGTTATACGTTGAATAAATAGCGAAAGTATTATCAGGGATTAATTTTTTTTTTTAATTCGACAGACAATACTTTTCTTTGTGTTTATAATGAAATAATACATAAGTTTCAATAAATATATATTTGTGATTTTTTTTAATGTGGAATATGTGACTTTCTTTTGATGAAAAAAAATTCTACACGAACAATCTTCAAAAATTGCTGTATAATGGAACATCTCACACTTTTACACGATTGTAAATTCATTAAGCGCACCCTCTATGATGTGACTGTACCGTATTCCCTAATCGTGTGATATGTACAACAGTTTCAGTACAAGCTCCGTGTCTCGGCAACAAAAGCCAAAACGGAGCCTCGCACGACGTGGGTCTGTCCAGCTCGGAAGGAGTGTACGCGCGATGTGTAGCCGCTAATCGCGTAGTCGCGTGCGCCGCCGGCGTCGCGTCGCCATTAGCCGCTCGCAGCGCCGCCGGCGCTTAATGTAAACACTATGCTAATTTCCTACTCCGAATATTAGACAAATACCTGTTAATTAATGCGAGTCATATTTTAAAGGACTTTCCAAATCTACTCTCCCTAAATCATCGCGGGCGCTCGTGCTTTTATCGCCGCTGTGATATGCATATTTATGATTTCATGTTTTCATCGATGACCGCGTTCACAGGTTTTGGTTAATTTTAGGTTCGTGCATAGCAGTTTTGGTTAAAGAAATATTCTTTTAAAAATGCAATTAATTTTTTGCCGGTCCGTGGGAGTAACTTATTAGCCAACGCCCGACAAGTTGCGTAGGGCCCGCGAGAATGGATATTTTATGAAGTAAAAAAATAATGTGTGTTTGTGATCACATGACAGAAGAGAAAACTTATGCACTTTTCTGATTTTGAAACATATTTCATGTTGTATGATGAATTTTATATCAGCAAATTCAGAACAAAGCGAGATTTTTATGTTGAATACACTTTTTTAATTGTACAGGTGCTCCTGAAGTACAATAAGTAATAATCTATAAAACTGTATTCTTCGTGTCTTGATCATTTAGTGGAGTTTTATTGAAATTGGACGTCTTCATTGCTAAATGTCATATTCTAAGAAAAGAATATTAAGTTTGTGAGAACTAATTTTATGTGATATAAATAGTTTAGATTTAAATTTATTTGCGAATTGCAAATAGCTTCTTATTAAATTATAATTAATAATTTGAATTCTGTCATCTGCCCAAATTGCAATATAAATAGTTGGAAAAATACATGTTGTATACAAATATATACATTAAACGAATGTTACTCTGTAGACATGTTTCAACATTTTATTTTCGAAAAAAACTACAAAAATGCCTCTAAATTATGAAAAAACAAGTTGTCACATGTACGTTGAATAATATTTTTATTGAAAAAAAAAGAGTAAATTCAATTCAGACGTTAAATCGAGAAAATAAAAATGCAATTTCTTTTTAATTTTTCGATTAGTTATGTATTCAACAACAAAAAATATGTTCATGATATGCGTAAAGATAAGAGAAAAACGCGCGCGCGCCGCCGCCAGCAGCCGCGAGCGTTCGACGAGGAATTTGTGTTTCTACTGTCTAATTCAGAGACAACTTTTTAACGTTAATACCGATTTCAGTCCGACGGCTGACCATAGACTGACGAAAACTCTATGCAGAAACGTGTACTGTCATTGATACTGGTACTTGGGTGGGACTAGCGACCGCTGTTTTGTTAAACCACCTCGGGCCAGGTTGAAATGACTGAGTACGGGATTTGTGTAACAGGTTAAAAACAGTTGTATAGGCGAAATCATTTAAAATTTGTATAAACTAGTGTAATGGTATTAATGATATTATAGAATATTAAGAAATTTATAAAATACCAATTGAACAACCGAGGATTTATCGCAAAAGGATCAATCAACTCGAAATTTTTACTTTGTACTTGAAACTTTGTTTTGTAATTATCGATGTCTGTTTCTATATATTCAATTATCTTAATTTTGGACTGAAAGTTAACTAGAAAAAAATAATCTTGTTCCCTCCAGATCTATTCCTTTTTTTGTCGCATTAGGTTTGTCGTTAATTAACGCTATTTAAAATTACAAAAGGGAAAGTAAATCAATAATTAAAATCGAAATTAAAACCTAATGCCAATAATGCCACATCAGATCGACCGCTGTCAAAATAATCCCTAATTAAAGCGACTCATTACAATAGACAGTTGATTTTTGTTATGCGTATAATATAGCTTGTATCCGTAAATAGTTAGCATTATTATGTGTACATATTTAAAATATCTAATACCGGTGCTTACAAATACCGCGCTTAAACACGACTGAATTGAATTGACGTAGGTTAGTTAATCCGGCCTTAGTACTGGTTTAGTTAGAACCGTCTCAGTACTGGTTTTAGGACAACATTTCTGAATTGGACAGCTAGTTGCCAAATAGCTACAGGAACCATAATTTGTAACTTTACTACGGAAAAAAAAAAAAAAAGATATTGTAAAACATGACATGGACTGCCTCCGGATCCATTGTGTTTTAAGAGAAAATATTAATTTATATTAGGTATATGCGTTTTAATATTTCCTTTAAAAATTAGTGACTTTTTAAAGCAATTATATGCAAAATTAAAGCATAAAAATTGGTCACATTAGACTGTCCGTATTCGATAAAAAAAATCAGTCATTTCGTATCATTAAATATTTACATTCATACTTCAACAAATACTTTTAAATTCTAAGACATATTTTTTCTTAATTACTATTATTTCTCAATACAGAAAAAAAAATGTCTTAATTTCGGTATTTTGATGCAATTTATTGGTTAGACCGACTAAAGGCCCCTTTTTGTACTAACGAATTTGGTACGATTTGGTAGGATTTTCTAGTGCGCTCCTTATACATTATTTCATCTCGCACATTCGCTTTATAAAGGAGAGTGTCATTACTTCACAATAATGTCCCAAATTCATAATCTAGACAAGCTTACGGTATTAATAGAAAGCTTAAAAGCTTTTGACCCCTGGTTACAAATTAATTTATAAATAACTAGCTTTTGCCCGCGGCTCCGCCCGCGTAGGCATAAAATGTATTCTTTCATCTTGTTCATATGGAAATTTTTTTATAGGGCCAATTTATACATATTGTGATATAACCACAGCCCTATATATTCGTAGCTATTTCGTTTACATGGCTGATGTTTTTAAAGCAATATAAAGCGACAACTTAAAATTGTTGGAAGTTAAACATAATTCATACCTACTGATTTTTGTACATTTCATCACTATTAATTAAAATGAAAATCGGTCCAGCTATTCTCCAGTTATAAGTGTTCGAACAGTTATATTGTGTAATGTATTTAAATTGGAACTAAGTATTTTATAAGATGAACTCGCTAATATGTATTATAGGTATTATAAATGCTATAGTTTGTAAGGATGGATAGGTACGGAAGTATATAATGATTGATGGTAGTGCAAAGTTATAGGTGGCTACTGCAATATACTCCTATAAACTATGTTAAACGATTTATTTTGGTCTGTATAAACATGCAGATTTTGCGATTAAGAAACGCGTGAGCAAGTCACATAGAGCTGGCCGTGGGAAAAACATTGCGTGCTCAAATGTATGCCTGCTACCTTTATGGTCTGACCCTGCCGCCGGACCGCACCGTAATATCGCGCACTCGCTTGTCATTCGTCATAACTATTCAAATATTTGTCCAAATGATGGAGTGTAAAAGACAAAGTTTATCTACTTTAAACACCAGATGCGATAAAATTATATATTTTGATATAAGGATCAATTTGTTACTAAAAAATGTGCATTAGAAATAAATTATCTATTATTATTGCATTTATGGTTCACTATTTTGGCGATAATGGCTTACACATAAAGATAGTTATATGCTGTCGTGAGCTTTTTTGTAGGACTATTTAAGATAAACATTTCCATTGTACATTATATACGTGTAATTCCAACGGTTTTTGCGGCGCGCGCCAGAATACCTCGCAGATGGCAGATTTTCTCCTGCTTACTTGACACTTCTCGTTATATTTTGGTTAATTCCCACTATATCTTTATAAATTATAGCCTATGTGTTATTCTGATGTGTAAGCTATATATTATTGTACCGCGTCATCGAAATCCATTCAGTAGTTTTTGCGTGAAAGAGGAACAAACATCCATCCATACATCCATCCAAACAAACTTTCGCCTTTATAATATTAGTAAGGATAGCCCTATGCTCGATATTTCTGATATATCAAAGACTGAATTGAAACACCTCTAATTGTAATATCGTAAAAGTGCCTTAAAAGTTATGATTGTTGTAACTTATGTCTACATAAGTTACAACAGGTTCGCGTAAATTAGATGTAATAGCATTGCTTAATAATTTTATTTCTGTTATAAGAATGTCTTGTAATTGTAAGATTCTAATAGACGTATGCATATACAACGACCTGAAGACAGTCAGTGTTGGTCAACGAAGGTCAGTGTCCTACTACTGAACGTATCTTCCATAATCTCATGAAGTGTGGTATTGAATTATAATGTCGGGTCGTCGATGTTAACACAGTGCTTGTGCTGCAAAAGCGAGCTGTTCCTGCAGTTTACAATTTGATACCATCTCTCAACTGTTTATAGAAATAGATATTTTAATTGTAATGTCGTAATACGTGTATCAAAACCTAGTGTATGCCAAAACAAATATATGAACTTTGTGAAAAATGAACGACGTGTTTAATATTAAAATTGACATTGTCACCAAACCCGACTCAGCAAAGTTAGCGAGCCTTTGAAGGGGCAAGGCGTGCGCTTCAATTCAAAACTGTAATTCAAAACTGCCATTATGTGAGTTCAAAATTGTTGATAAGAAATGAATTATATGGCAAGGGCTATTAGATCTCATTTTCAATATAAATGAAAAATGCTATAGGTTTGTACTGCGCGCCTATCGATTATTTCGAGTTATTTCTAAGCGTTGCACTAGTTTTATTAACGATTCAACAATATTTTGTATCTATGAGCATAAGAGCGCAACCCTTGACATTTTTGACTATTCGTCTCAAAGTGAATCACGATTTCGAATGGGTCGTGATTTAAACTTTCAAAAAAACTCAACAATGACAAATTTCAAGTATAATTATTATTTACGAAATAAAGTTACGGTTGATTTAATTTCATTAATTCAAAATTAAAAAAAATCTTGTTGGTGAAACGTAACGCCATCCCACTAGAAAAGAACCAAAAAATTGTTAAATATAGTTTATAGTTAATAACTAAAAAATATACATACATATACCTACGTCAGCTACGCCTCACATGGATAATGTTTAAATATTCAGTTTTATTGTTATTGCATTTTCGTACACTGAATGAAGTTATAAAAAAATAGCATACAGCAGTTAATTTTAAATTATAATTTCATTTGCTAGTACGTGGTTTTCGTTTAAAATGTACTAAAGACAAAAAAAATAGTCGGGTCCGCCCGTATTTCTGTTCGTATTTGTACGAATAATGTTAATTTGTACGTTAATATTGGATTATTTTGAGGACGAAACGAAACCAAAATGAGAACTGGAGAGTGAAGTTTATTTCTAGCTAAAAAATTGTGCAGATTTAGAAAATCCGCTTTAGATATATTCAGTACATAATCTTATGACGTAAATATACTTTTATGAAGGCCTATACTTATTTTTTCATAATTTTAGAAGTATTATGTAGGTAAGGTCGAGAAATTCAAAATCATTATGATAATTCCAAAACAGCTTTTTGAAAAGGAGACCTTTTCGTATGATAAGAAAAGAAATATTTGAAGATGTACAACGTTGGAATAGAATAAACGTCCTGACGTATGCACCAACACGCGCGAGCAATGGAAACTTGTTAAAACAATATTTCCAACGATCTCTAATTACAATTCGTAGTTTTAGTAGCTCGATATTAGTTATTGCAACAAGGCCCGTTTCCGATGCGGTCGCGTGCCGGAAATAGCGCGGCGCCGGCGCGGGCGGCGTCCGCGCGCCGGTTCTGCATTCGGCGTATTCGGCTGAACGCAGTACGGGCGGATTGCAAAATTAATCATCTCGTATAATGTGTGTGTTCCAAAAATGTTTAGGCCGATGATCGAATGCTTACTACATAGACATCCGATCTTTTAAGTTTAGAATTTTTTCAACACTACAAAAGAAATATATTCTATTGCATGTCTTAAGCGCGAGCGTAGGTGTGCTTCTACTGTCGCCTGAAAATCCCGTCTACAGCGGGTGTGACCATGATAACTAAAAACTATTTGACTTTTGAACTTAATTTCGTTTGCAATTTCATCATTAATCTATTGAAAATAACTTTATTGAAAATCACAACTTGATGTAGTACCGATTAGCGGTAATTGAGTTTTTTAACTGGTAGTTATTCATGTTTTGATCTGTCATTTCGTCATCTGTTTCATTTGTCCTTAACATTAATATTGCATCGCAATAACGGGACTCCAGTATAAACTGACCCTCAGTAACTACGTGAGTACACACATATTTAGCGAGTGTCAGTATATACTGGATTTTGAAAGGTGCTGAAACAAAGCAAACTACCGACTTATAGGTTTTCCTGCAATCAATTTCCTTAAATTTTGAACAATGCACAAAATAATCCTTTACTTATTTTGTGCATTGTTCAAAATTTAAAGCGCAACAGTTTTGGAGATAAAGGATAGACAGTCAAATTCTAATAATTATTTAAATTAATTTTAAAACAATTTGTTTGAAATTATAGTAAAATGTATTCGAGGCCTTCACAAAAAGCGCTGTCGTTTGATGTGTTACGTAGTACAATATAAAACTTTTTCTTTATTACTTAAATTTTTCATTTTCAATTAAAATTTGTTTTATTACTTAAATTTTCTATTTTTTTGGGTTATAATTATACTTTAAATTTGTTGTACCCAAAATAAAGTTCGACATTAATTCCTTATTTCATTGATTTATATGATAGAAAATTTTAAATGTTTTAAAAGAATTCATTATTATTGTTTTATTTACTGTGACGTCACTCTATTATAATTTTTTATTATTAAAATTAATTAAATTGCCTAGAAAATATCTATTTTTATTACTAATTAATTGACAGAATTCCTAAAAGTGATATATTATTAAACTGAAATACATTTTCTATTTATAAACATATACAAATATTCTGTAATGATAATAATATTTAAAATAGTATTAAAATATATTGATTTTATTAACAAATTTTATTATTTTTTATTATTTTACTACATTTATTTATTCTAAATTTTAATATTAATGTTTCACATCTTCCGGGCGTCTTGTAACGGCCAAATTTTCTTATCTTGTAATACATCTCCCGAAAGCGGCTTTCGTATTTAAAATTTATTTATTTAAGTTACACATCCATGTTTGAGTCACCGACATACGTTTTGTGTATATCAAACGTCAACTTAATCTTTGCGTAGATTCAGAGCAAATTCGCTGTAACAGACGAACAGACATATAGACACACTATGAAGGTTCCATTTTCTCATTTAGAAATACGAAACCCTAAAAAGCATTCAACTTCATCACCTAGATCTATAAACAAAAAATATAAAACTTAAAGTATTGTTTCAAATCTGTCATACCGTGAAAAGTTAAAAATTGTTAAAGGCGAGACAAGACCCTCAACAACGCCCATTTTCACATCCTTCGCTCCTATCGATAGCAAAACACCTAATGTTTATTGTAAATACTCGAAAGATGCAATTTTATAATATTTACTTAATTTTATAACTTATTTTTATATCTTGCTCGCCTGCTTCGCTGGGCGTAAATTAAAATATAGCAATGATTTATTTTTATGATTCAAACGTGCTCGTGGTTTTGTGCGTGTGCACATAACATGAACTCCGTCACCATTACACGCCCGACTTCGTTGTCAACGCTGTTGTCAACCAACGTCTCGTTCGCCATGTCCATTCTGGTTCTCCTATCAGGTCCGGTCCTGTTCGCGTTGTCCATTCTGGTTCTCCTGTCAGGTCCGGTCACGTTCGCGTTGTCCATTCTGGTTCTCCTGTCAGCTCTGGTCCCGTTCGCGTTGTCCATTCTGGTTCTCCTGTCAGGTCCGGTCCCGTTTCCGCTCTCTATTTCAATATCAATCCCGATGCGAATCTCTATTTTCCCTTAGGCATTGACGTTAGTGATAACTGATTACCATTTTTATTAATATTTATACATTCTATTATATGAAAGATATCCTATATGCTAATCGGCTACATAATGTACTCTATACTAAATATGATTATTATATGAAATAAAAAGATCGCTTTTTTTCTTCCAGAAGCAATACGCTGGTTCTCTGTTAGATTTTTTCTACCTTTTCCTGAAAAGCATCACGATGCATTTATTACACTATCAACGCAAATGCAATTTCTCCAACTATTAGGGCGTAATTGAAAGATGAACATCTAAATAAACCTACTTCTGCGTATAATAATATGAGTAGCCTTAAACCATCTACAAACGATTAGACATTAAATTATCAAAGTTCCATGACGATAGGTTCAGTAATTGTTAACTGATGCTCGGACAAAGAAAAAAATAATCATGTTTTTAACTAATATAGTTCTGTTTTTAAAGGCAGTTCTTATTTTTCGTATCTAATAAAATATTTATTGAGGTTTTGAGCTTACTACCTGCTCATGTTGAATTATCTTTAACCTAAACGTTATTTGAAATGAATGTGAGACCCGAAAACGTCATGTTTATTTAATCTTCAAATTTGATGTTATAATTTTCTTAATAAAAAAACAACATTTATAACACATCAATCTATTAAAAAATACAGCGTCCTGTTATTGAGAGAAAAACCTCCAAGCCGACACCGAGATCGTAATCGGGCCGGCCGGTGTCAGGCGGAGTGACATATTTACAAACAGCGCGGACGACGCGCGCGCCGCCACGCGGCGATGCGACGATTAAGAAATCAAAACGGAACAAATTGAGCCGCGACGTCCGCGCACAAAACGAGCGCGACGCGCGCTAAGAGCCCGCTTATCGCCCGATCGGAGCCTCGTCCGCCCGCCTTTTTTGTAATAATTATCGATAATCTGGCAATACTCGCGCGCATTACCCCATAATGGGCCGACGCGGCTTTTTTTGTTCCCGTTAGCTGGCAACCCTAATCACGTGTCAGATCGGTCGATCGGTGTTGCCACATACGGCATTAATCACTTTGTAAAATGGATTCATTAGAGAATCATTCGTTTTTTCTTCGTCGAAGCGGAGGGAGAGGCGAAGCGAAATGAAGAGCTAATTGGTTTTGATTAAAAATCAATTTAGTTTTTTGCGAGTAGCGCCGGCGACCGGCGGCCTCCGGGCGACTTCTTGCCGCTCGCGTGTGAGCGACGATTTAAGCTATTAGCCTGAAGAAATATCTAATATGGGTATATGCGGTTAATTTCTTGTCAGAAAAAAGTAGTAAATACATTAAATAGTAGAATGATTACCCAAATAATACTAGATAAAGAATAAGATATTATAAATAATAATGTGATTTAAGAAAGAAATGCAATAAAATAATGTAGAAACCTTCTACCTAATGTAGACAATGCGGTAGGAAAGGAAAAAACGGAAGCACTTGATTACGAACAAACGCGTAATTCGTTGAAATAATTGATAACTGCCAAGTTGAACTTTTTATTTTTAACCTTAAGGGTCAGTTCAATTTGAAATCTTATTGCGCTTGAAGGTCAATCGGGACAATTTTGCATGGAAAATATGATCCATAGGTTTCCCGATTGCAGCACGCTATCCGCTCGAGCTCATCGCCTGGAACACTATAAGGTTTGGGGCTATGCCATACGCATCTAAATCGGTTCAGGCGTTTAAAAGTTGTAGTAGAATAAATTACGGGACAAGTATAAATTAATACAAATATGAATCCTGAAAACAGAACAGTTCTTTCGGTAGTGAAATGGCATATTATATTTATTCAAGGAGACCGATTTTTTTTTAACCAATTAAAATTAAGGTGGGGAAACGGTTTCCTCCAAAGTGAGATCGAAGTTGTAATTCGATCGATAGTCCAAAGTATTTATTCGTAGTTGCCACGCGGCGCTCCTGTTCACGTACAGGTCGGCCAGCGGCTTTTAGCGCCAACGCGCAAGGGACATATTTAAGAACCATAGAACGGTTTTCCGCGGGTAGGGCGGGAGGGGGCGCCTTTGATTACACCTCACCACCGAAACGATTAAAAGCGTTACGGAATATAGTAATGAATTTTTGCTTTTAGCGTCAACATGACCGCTCTCCGTGATTAGCGCCCGGCGCGGTCCGACACGACCCGCCCCGACAGCGGCGCTGGACACCCTGTTATTTGAATGCGTAATTGTAATTCATTTCCAAGAAATTAACTCATATCGATACATTTTGTCCACGTAACACTGAGAGAGTTCGAGGTAAAGTGCTTGATAATTCCTTTGAAAAAGTTAAAGAAGTTATTGCAAAGTTAAAACACGAATTACTCGTCACTATTGCAAAGAATTTAAATATATAATTTTTTCTCTCTGCAATATTGCAACAAACTCTTACTGTGTCTATTAAAGCAATTCAACAGGTCGAAAGCAATGTACATATCAGTTTGGGGAAAAGTTATTTTGTACTTTATAAGTAAAAGTTGCAGTAAACTCTCTTTGGTTGTATTATATATTATATTATATATATTTGGCTGTTTGTATTGTATCTGGCTAGTTTGGTTACCATTAAATAGATAACATTCTAGAAAAAGAAAAACAAAAATAAAAACCATGTCCGACCATTTGTACTGTCTTTATATCCAGAATAATGAGTGAATCTAAAGCAGAAACTTGATATATTTCGAAGGTTTATAATTAAAAAGGAAAAAATGCGACACAAGCCGCGAAAACAATTTGTGACTTTCATTGAGCTAACGCTGTGTCGGTAAGAGTAGCACAAAACCGATTCAAGCGTTTTTGATCTGGTAATTTTGATGACAAAAATGAATTTGGCTCTAGTCGACCTGTTACGGATAAAGTCAATGGAATTTTGGAAAAAGTACAGCAAGATCCGCATATTAGCTTTTACACCAAAGTTGAAGAGCTAAAAATTAACCACAAAATAAGTTAGAGTCATTCCAAAAAAGCTGGTTATATAAAAAATCTCGATACTTGGATCACGAACGAGCTCACTAAAAGAAATCTAATGAATCGTGTGCTCTTTTGCATTTCTTTATTGAAATTTAATGAAACCGTACCATTCTAGAAAATTTGATAACTGGTGATGAAAAATGGACTACTTACGTCAAGAACGTGCGAAAAAGATCATGGTCAAAGGGCAAACAAGCTTCACAGATTATAGCAAAACCCGGATTATCTCGCATTAAGTTGATGCTATGTGTATGGTGGGATTGGAAGGGTAGTATTCATTATGAGCTTTTATCGCTGGGCAAAACTATTAATTCGGATCCTTACTGCCAACAGCTGATAAGACTCAAGCAAGAAGTAGATAAAAAATGGCGGGAATTGATCAACAGAAAAGGTGTAGTTGTTCACCATGGTAACGCCACACCACATACATCTTTTGCTATTCAGCAAATATTGAGAGAATTCGGTTAGGAAGTGTCAATGTATCCATCATATAGCCCCGACCTTACACCCTCAGATTTTTACCTGTTCCGGTTTTTTCAAAACTCTTTAGGTAGTATTAGGTTACCATCAATAGAGAACTCTCAAAACTATTTGTCCTAGTTTTTTTTTGATAAGAAATCCCAAAATTTCCACAGCAATGGGATTATTTTACTACCTACAAAATGGCAACAAGTTGTTGAACAAAATGGCAGGTATATTATAACTAAATGTGAATAAAATATTATGAAAAATTATCTTGAATTTGTAAATAAAATACGAAAAAACTTTTTACCTTTCCTGACCTTGCATAACATAAATTTGTATGCCTCGGGAAACTTGATAAGGAGGAATATCAAACACAAAAAACAGTGACTAGAACGTCATGTGTGATCGAGAAAAAAATAAAAAAAAAAAAGCAAAATCAATGTTAGTTTTTTAAATAATTTTCTAGAGGAGTTTTATGTAGTGTATAAAGTATATTATTTGTATATTTAGTTTATTTTAATTCGTTGACACAAACAAAAGTTTAGAAGAAAAACGGCGTCTCGATATTTCGCCAAAAGCGTACGTACAAAATTCAGTGTGATTTAAACTTTAATTAGACGCGCACGGTATTATTAAAAGTGAAATAATAGATAAGTGCGCATAATAAGATATTGTGGTATCCAATTGCTTAAGAGGTCATCACACACACATAAATGGTGGCTAAAGTGTCCGCTTTTTGAACAGAACAAAATGTTGAAACGTTTTAAAAACAATTTTGTTTTAGTGTAAGTGCGCCCATTGATATATTTTAATATGAAGGACTTTGGTAAAAAATTATTAAAGTAAATTAAAATAATTGAATAATTAGGCAAGATTATAATATTTGTTTAATTTTACGAATGATTTAATATATTACTTTTTAAATCGCACATATTTTTTATTTATGTTTATTATTTTTTTTTGATATTTTAAGAAATTTAACAATTTAAAGGCAACGTTCGAATTTTTGTTCGGATTATTTTGTTCGAATTATTGTTCCACTCAATAAATTAAGCACAATCCAACCATAAATAAAAATAAACAATTCAATGATTATTTCAATTTTTCTGTGTCAATCAATATTAATTGGTAATCGACGTATACTGTTTTTATCAGGCAAGATTTAGACTCTTTTTGGAATCGGTTCAATCACAACTCTCGTGGCCTTCCTTTATTTCCAAGGTGTCCTTTAAAACAAAGGACACGTTTTCATTTAATGACGTCTACGACAAAACGGTTCAAATTAGTGATAATGATAAAAAAATATCATAATAATAATCATTATCATTTGATCATTATTAATCATTCTGGTGCTAACACACAGGCCTCTCAAATTTGACTCACTTTTATATAATTAGGCTAAGCTACTATTGGGACAGCCATTATTAACTGTGTTTACGAATACCTGTGCTGTAGACGAGGGGGCACTGCCTGAATCTACTGAAGGCGGGAACATGCAGATGAAATAAGCAAATAGTAGGTACAATTAAATGAAACCATCGCTCAAAATGATTACTTGAAATCGTATGGATGTGAGTGTTGTTTTCTCTGACTGATAGCGAATAATGGTCGTGTAAAACTAGCGGTTGAAGCAGATTTTCCAACTATGTTCAGTAGCGCGAGTTGTCTAACTGCCTTGGCATCAATTTTTTAAATACAGTACTTTTTAGGCGCTACATACGATATAAGACTATACACAGCAGTTGGGTATAACACAGTGATTATAATCCGCAATTTATGTTTTTGTACAAAACGGATAAGCCACTTAGAATTTATGTATTAAGTAATTTTTCAATATGGAGCTGACTGTCAAATAGTCCTGTCCAAAAGTTTTCAATTCTCCTGCTTGTGTGCTTCGAAAAAACAAATTTGGAAGTGTCTCAAAGTATGCTCATATTCAAAGGTGTTGAATTAATGAATAAATGCTGTACACTCAATGTTAACATTTTTGTTTGTATTCCTCATTCTATCTTTTTCTTTGTATGTCACATGAAGATAGATAAATATACAGATAGATACACGTATTTGTTTATCCTACCTGTTACCTGCGCTAGGTAGGGTCGGCTTGTGATTTATATGGCAATGTCTATTTTTTGGGACAGAAAATTAAAAATAAACTTACGTTCATGGCAATAAGTAGGTCACTTTTAATATTTTTATAATTGGCTTTTTGGAAACTGTAAAATAATAAAATATGTTTAAAATTAAAAGATGGAAATCTTTGGCAATATTACTATGTATATTGTATTAATCTGTCATTTGTTTTTAAATACTGACCTCAAGAAAAAATTGTTTCAAAATTTCGTGCAAAGATTTACTACTGAATTCGTTGCCATTTAACCCAAAAGGAAAGTTATAACAGACTTCAGTTGACCTTCCATGATAAAGCTCCAGCCCTTTCCACTGTTTTATGACTGGTTTAACGAGTTCAAACGAGGTCGCATTGATCTGGCTGATGATCTGCGTGAGGCACGTCCTTCTGCAGCTACGGCCGAAGACAACATCACCACTGTGCGGCTCATGTTAAAGACTGACAGAAGAGTGACCTACAAGCAGATTTAAACAAGCTTAGGCATTGATAGGAGTCAAGTGCACAAAATGGTTCGAGAATATTTAGTGGTCAAGAAACTATAGGTACTCGGTGGTTATCTCATAATTTGACCGAAGTTTAAAAACTTCGTCGTATTAATCGGTGCTGCGAAACGAAGCAAAGATTTGCCGATGCAGGTGACGACATGGTTATAGGTTGCTAAGCTGGATTTACTGTTAGGATCTCGAAATTAAAAAAAACAGTCGGCTCATAGGGTGTTTACTTTCGAGCATTTTTCTAGTAAAGTAAAACGAGGTCGAAACGTAGAATAAAAAATGGTGGCTTCTTTCTTCAGAACGACGGGTTATTAAGCAATAATTGTTTCAGAAGATAAAGAACAGTCACTGCAGACTGGTACATTAACAATTGTTTGTCACTTGCTTTGGAAAAAGTTCGAGAAAATTGACCTCTTATTGACATTCTTCTTCCTCATGATAACACCTCATCATATACCATTAGACAACCATATAACTGTTTGGGGACGTTAGATGTAGAACTACTGGTTCATCCGTTTTACAGCTCCTATCTCAAACGATGTGCTTCTTATTTATTTCCTAAAATAAAACAAAAAAATTAAAGTAAAGTGGTTTACAGACGCCGAGGAAGCAGTGGTTCCATACATGTTGAAGCGACCCCTAAGTGCGATTGGGCAGTGTTTTTCTCGGTGGTTCCATCGGAAGGTGCGACGTGTTGATCTCAATGGATACTATTTTGAAAAACATTAATAGTAAAAACAACTTGCAGTTCGCCGGTTTTTGGTTTTTTAAGAACTTTCAGTTTGATCTACGTATTTTGCTGACGTGACTCAAATCTTTTCTAAAAAGTTATAAACTCAATCTATTGGATCGAGTTAAAGAGCCTATACTTTTAGGTAATTCAGCAATAAATTCATATCAAAACATAACCTAGTTCGTTGCGGCAACGGTTGGAGACGCTCAACGAAGTATGATACAAGCGATTCACTCGGCCAGTGACTACGGCCTCGCACCGCGCGGCGGCGCGGGCGCCGCGGCCCGACTTCGTCCACGTATTCATTAACTCACCGCGCTCGTACGAGCGAACACGAGCGCGGGCGGCCGGATACAGATTACACATCTCGTAAATAACGCGCGATGACGTACGCGCGCGGCCGCGGCCCGCCTGATTTGAATTTAATTGCATTATCGTCTCCGGAACCCCGTTCCGTTCCAGCATTTGCATAAGACAACAGCGCGCGGCCGGCGCACTTGGAGTGATGGACGAGCGCTTCCTCTCGCCCCGCCGTGGGGGTAGAGGGGTGAACGGGCAAAACGCCTGAGTCATCACGATACGATTCTAATATATCGTTATTATCTGTCATGCTATATAACAAAATATTTATAGTTACAGGGTATAATAAGCTTTTTTGTTAAACTAGAAAAAAGACTGCACGAAATTAGAACCTGTGATAGTTCGTCGTACAGTACATCAAAAATAAACACTCCAGAAAATTGACAGTTTCATCACGAATTAACACAATCTGGTGTTATTCACGGCTGTACAGTATACATTCTGAGTTCAACCGCTGACTAGCATCCAAGTTATAACATAGAAAAAATGTGAACAGTTAAATAGTATTATACAATCTTATTGGGACAGGAAGATGCAAAGCTTAACACATCACACAGTGATTGACACTTTCCGAGTGTCAACACGTAAAATTTAAGTGTTTTATGAATAGATTCTTCTTGTAACTATAATGAAAAACATTTGGGTGCAATTAACATACCAAACAAACACAATTTTGTGTATTTCGCTTCGAATCAACTTGTGTATATAAGTAACTAAATTAATTTCTTCGATAAAACGCAAAAAAAATTCGATCGGAATATTGCAATCACAAAATCTTCGCTTACAACACACTGAGGGCCACTTCCGCGAGTTCATTTTAAATTTGTTTTAACAGAAGCCACTTTTAAAAATCTATATGTACTTTAGAACTGTAAAAGTAATTTTTGTTAAAATTTATTTATCAGAACGCTATAGAAGGGGCGCTCGCTCTCGGCACTAATTATGACTGATCACTGTAAGTAAATGGAAAAAACGTACTTCGGTCTCAAAGTCAAAACTTTGGTACTGATTATATTTTTTAAAATAATAAACTTGCGAGAGACTTCAATACTGAACTAACATTTGTACCAAAAATTTGGTTGCCTGTAAAGTCGGTATACGGGCGAAAGTTTTACGTGACAACGACTTTGAATGGTAAAATCATTTTAATGTGAATATTCATTCGTATAGTAGGAAGAAGGATGAAATAATAGTAACAATTTAAAACATTTATTTATACAAAGAATTATATTTAAAACATTAATTTATACAAAGAATCTCGCACTGAATTTCATATTAACAAAATTTTATTTTTACCTTTACACATACATACGTATTTATATACAAATATACATACAATAACTTGCAATACATTTGCAAGCTATGCACTAATTCTCTAGTGCTGCGCGCGCGGCAGACCGATCATAGTTGAGTGGGAGAGAGACGCAAGGCATTCGGCGGGCCTCTCTCTCGTTCGGTGACTCATCGTTACGTTACCGAGCGTTACACTTTTTCAAAGTGACTCCCAGCCGCAACCTAATTTAAGACGTTGTCACGTCAAAAACATTTAACAAAAGTAATAGCCAAAATTGTATACGAGGTGCTCTATATTTTTCTCATTTTCACTGTAAATCTTAATTGGCAATTATATAAAAAAGAGTACAATTCCAAAAGCCAATAGGTAGCGAGTGACGTCATTCCAAAGAAATTGTTTTGGGGCTAAATTTAGAGCTGACATACCTGAGGAAATAAAAACGTATAAGGTCTGCAGCAGTGCACGTGCAAAGCCTGTGCGTGGTCGTAGTGAATATGGTAAACTGTTTCTTCATAGCAGTCCCAGGGCACGTCAAATCAAATCAAAAATGCGTTCGTTTCGTAGGTGATACAGTTACCCTCGAAATGCGTCATTATTGAACTATGTTTGACATTAACATTACCACCCATCTCATAACGCTGATTTGCGTGGAGGAGAATGGGAAAGGATTTCAAGGGTCGCTCTTTTAGCTCAAACATAGAAAATATTGAATTACCAATAAAATCTCTACAAAACTTAGATATTACTGTCTGAATTTTTGTCGGCAATCAAACACAATATGGGAATACACTTAGTTACAGGTTAAACAAAATACTTTAATATTAAAATGCATAAAATTTTCGGAGGGAAGAAAATTATAAAGATTCCATTTTTGCTATGGAACCATAAATAAAACATGTAAATCAGATAAGCGGTCCTCGCGTGAAAATAATTTTGACGGACAGATAGTTTTATTTTTACTTACTTATTTATTGATAATTTACCTTTATATAGTTTAAGTTAAATGATTTAAAATCATTCTTCAAGTAGTTTTTGTTTAACTCACATTTCAGGCGAAGGGTCGTGTAATAGCAACGACGGTTACAGCCAGCGCAGCCCCCTCGAGAAATCCCCGCCCAACAGCGACGACGAGGGCGCCGCCCGCCCTCCCAGCGCCGGGGACAAGAAGAAACATCGCAGAAATCGCACCACGTTCACGACCTACCAGCTGCACGAGCTGGAGCGAGCCTTCGAAAAGAGTCACTATCCTGACGTTTATTCGAGGGAGGAATTAGCGATGAAGGTCAACCTGCCGGAGGTGAGAGTACAGGTGAGTCACTGCCAGCTAAGGACGGCGCCGTATTTTATGTTCACGCGCCCCGTGCCGAGGGCTACACGTATAAGCTACAGGACGATTAGACGCCTTTCCGACGTGGAGTCGCCGGCCCGCGGGCCCGCGCTGTCGGGAGAGCGCTAGGGCGTTTGCACGCACATCATCCGACCGTCACGCGTAAACGGTGAGCCAAATTAATACACTTCGGGAGCAGGGGTCGGGCCCGCGCGGGCGCCGGCGCGCCGGTGACGTGTAATTACCCTCGCGCGCCCTGCGGCCGGCGGCCTAGGCTAGGGTTGAGGACGATTGATTTTGTAATTGATGATTTCAATGCGGTTCCCGGAACACAAACTGAAAATACGTGTCTTGATTATATTCATCGATAATGTACAAAATAATGGGTATTATAAATACAATAAAATATTGACAGTTCCTCTACATTGCGTACTGATAATTTTTTGCTTTATTATACAGTTTCCAAGAACCAAAATATTTATTTCCAGATTTTTATTTTATCTGTCTCAATCGGTTATAATATATTTGGCTGAATGGTTATTTTTTATACGAGAAACATTGCAAGTTTTCGTATAACCTCGCTGAGCCCCGAGAGGTCGGCCGGCAGGGTGCGCTAGTAGCTGTAGGCGCGCGACTTACGCACGGCGTAGCAATTCGCTTCCTAAATTCGTTCACCCAACGTTTACACAAATTCTAGCGTGGAGTTTGAATACTACTTTTGCGTTCTTCCATACATTCTCGCCGTGAACTTAGGCCATGTAACTCACAAACTGTTGACTATACGAACACTAGACGTACGTAGTAGTGAGTACCGTGAGAGCGGCGTCTGTCGTGCGGGTCACCCCGCCTGCCCTTTTCAGCACGTCCTCCGCGGCCCTTATCCACGCTGTGAGGTGTCGCCGCCGCCGCCGGTCTGTCTCAGCGCGGCCCTTTGCATCTTTATCCACATCCACATGTAACAAAGTGGCAATGCTTCGACTCTCAATTTTTATGCCTCAACGTAAATATTCGAGATCAGCACTATTGAGGGTGTCCAGGTATATTTTCAATTTTTTTCTTAATAAAACTGCGTCTTGAACCTTCGTTGAATATAAATTGTGTACATAAATGTAAACGAATTCAAATGGAATGGGTATTGAACATTCGCTTAGACTTATAAATAAAAATTATCTAGCTCGCGTAACTGATTCTAGCTTGTATTGCAAGTAAAAATGTTTAAGTTCAAAAACTATTTCAATCGTTAATAATACTATTACGTGTTTATGATCATATGCCCAGAACATTAAACCACTTCTATAATTTGGAATACGTCGATCGCCTCGAACAGGATCCCAGTGACATACGCAACACACAGATTTAGTGTGATCAAGTAACAAAGAGTCCGATGACGCAGGACACAAAACGGAATCGCTTGAGGAGCAATGACCGGAAATTATTTTATATGAAACGATAGGGTTGGAACAACGCGACACCCAAAAAGAGAGAGATTAGTACAAAACATTCCAAAAATGTTTTTACTATAAAGTTAAACATCTAATTATTTTTTATATGGCAATCGCATAAACTGCATGGCGTCATCCGCGCGAGCTGCGCGAAGGGAATATTCTATCTATCGAAATATTCACATTAAATTATACGGCGTAAAAATGATGAAGCACGCCACGTTCGGAGTGATCTAAGAGGTCGGCGACGAAGACCCGTGAGAAACGCCCGGTGCGCCCGCGCCGTCCGCCGCGAGCGCAGGCCTGTGGATTGCTACGTGGAGAATATCTTTATTAGATGTTCTCATATAATTTACGAATTCAAATTTTTTACGTGCCGGGTCTAAAGTTGTATCACTAAAAATCTAACACTTACAAGTTTTGGTATCGTTGTTTGTTTCCAAAGGAGTTGTCTAAATATTCCTAAAATTCGAATCTAATACAATTTTATAATGTGTTTATACATCGGATGGCACGTATGCCATTCCCAGAGATAGGGGTCGCGGTGGCCCACTAGCTCGCAATGTCTGCCAATAGAACAAAAAAACAAGCGTGGATTCAAATTCAAATCAAAATATCTTTATTTCATAGGTTACAAAATAACACTTGAAAACGTCAAAATTTTTTGCGAATTTACACTTTACCGCTCGTTCGGAAGGTAGTTTACCCTCCACAAGAACGAGCAAGAAACTTAGGGGTAGCTCTTTTTTAATTTGCTCATACATAGCCAAAACAAATACGAAACCTTTAAGAATGAAACAGCCCAGTAAGAAGTCTAGCTTATGCCCATGGATATTTGTCTTCTAAATATTCAGAAATTGCATAATACCCTTTTTTATTGAGTGATTGTTTAATAACACTCTTAAATTTATATAGGGGTAAATCTTGTATATCTACAGGAACTTTATTGAATAGGCGGACAAAGAGCCCTCTAAATTAATTTGTGCCTTTACTTAGTCGACTATCATGTGAAGTCAGTTTATTTTTATTTCTGGTATTGAGTTTATGTCGACTACTATTTTTTTACACGTTTCTAATTTTTTTTAAATATAATAAATTTTCATAAATGAATTGATGGCGAGTATAACTATATAAAAGTATAGAAAATGAGAAAAACGGTTATTAGTTCTGGGACAATAAACGTAGCTAGTCTAGGATGCTGTTGTGCGATGGGTGACGGTGATAGATGATACAGAAATAAAATGTAAAATAAAACAGGAAAATCGTTGCACACAACAAAGCAATTGAATCCGGTGTATTTGTACATTGAAGGTAGGCGTTGTGAAAATAGGGAGGGACAATAAGAAAAAGGTAATATGAGAGAGAAGAATGATTTTAAATTTTTTTGTTTTTCTGCTCGCGTACATTTCTGAAATTATTGAACGGCTTTTTATGCGGTTTTTAGGTACAGTTAGAACTTGGCGTGGAACAAAATAAAAGCTTTATTTCACTTAAATCGGACGCCAAAGAAAAAATATACTTATTTAAAGGTCTAGTCTGAAAAGTTACTAGGCAAATAATAATTACAGTACAACGCACGAATCTCTACCGCTCTGAATTGCCTGCGAATGAGATAATGCACAGGTAACAATTTCTGTCCTTTCCTTCTTCTCTCCCGCGTTACTATTTTACCCTATTGCGACGCTTTCGTGACTAGCTTCACAGCGGCAGAATTTTGTGCGTTGTACTGTACTTGCGTCAAAGGCCTATAGGCATAAAAAATGCAAAAGAATAACAGCGTTCAAAAAAGAAAAAAACCTACACTCAACTTTTTGATTCGACGTGCTCGATTTATCGAAACATATACAAGGGCGAAGGGCTCGGAGGCGAAGGGGACCGGTGAATGAGAGGAGTAGAGTTGCGATAAAAGTTTTATAATAGACCGAGTTCCACGTGATCGGAGCCGCGGGCAGAAAGATAGTATAAATTAGACATATCTTTACAGTTGCTTGTAGAATGTACACAGTAGTAGACGACGTAATGAAGGAATCAACGGCTTCGTGTGAGTCTCCGGCGCGGGCCGGCTCCCACGTCCGATGACGCTCCGACACCTTCTCTCTTTTCCGGCGGCTCATCTACCCTGCAGTATGAATGAAGCAAGTTGCGCAACCACAGGTACCATTACATAGCCATGCTAACGATATGTCGAAAACTTTCCTACTTTTTTATGAAAACGATCGAAATCAAAGATGTCGACTTCCCGACGTACACGGAAGATTGATAGATTGATAAGAAAAATGCAGGAGACGAGTGAGAAGTTAGTGATGATTAGAAGTAAATGTAACGAATGAATAAGGTAGAGGTACACCACGTCAGGGTTACATGTAGGACGTATTGCAGCACGACTGTGGCGGCCGGCGCACCCCCGGCGACGGTTATCCAATTCGGGAGTATTAGGCGCCATTAGCGTTTAATAGCTTCGATTTTTTACCCGTCCGTTGTAACGATTTCAACTACGGGGACATCCGAAAACACAATGTCATCAGACGCGCCCGGACGGTTCGCCGACGTCTGCTAAGTGGTCCATTGAGGCGGCGACAAAAGGTGCGTGCGCTATCTGATCGCGTCGCATCGGCCGATTGCGGCGATAGCGTCTCGCGCCATGGAGGTGCAGCCAGACGTGCGCGCCCCGGCCCCCGCGCGCCCCGCGCGCCGCTCGCATCGCTACATTGAATACCCTCCGTCGAATAAAATTCCACTTAAACGCGATAATGCGTCCTAATATACGTTTTGCGCCAAACGGCCCGTGAACGGTTCGCCGCTCCGCTCCTCTTCCGCTAAATTGACACTTTGTGCTTTGAAAATAAGATTCGTAGTCGTTTATTCGATGAAGAAGTTATGGCAGAACTCTGCCAAAGGAAACTACGTCCCGCAGCCCCGCGTCAAGGTCGAAAGTCGCGCGGACCGCTCTCGTCTATTGAGAGCAAATTGAGTATTGTTCGGGCGGGCGCGGCGGCCGCTCGCAAACAGAAAATGCGATTTAATTGAAAACTCGTCCCAATATTTGTTCAGAGACATATTCGCGGTCTCCCGAGCGACGCGGTCGGCGGCGGCGCTCGGGCCCGTGCGGGGTGATTTATTAAAAATATTGGCCGATTGACGCGGCACGACCCGGACGTGCGCCGGCGTCGTCACGTCGGCTCGTTAAGAAGTAATCAGAGTGAATACGCCTATTTATATAAACCCGCCCGATTGCAACAAGAAACGTTTAATGGCCCGCCTCTCGCCGCCGCTGGAGCACCCATTAACTCACTTTTTGTAATGGCTATGCAACAAAAAATATTCCCTCAGCTCACATACCGACCGATTTGTAAGTTTAGTAAACACAGTTTCGTTCGTTTGAAAGAAATGCTTTGTTTTGACATCGCAAAAAACGTGTACCTAGAGAAGGTTACGTGTTCCATGAATAAACCAACTTCGCTTGTCAACGTCGTCAGTAAAAATCCCGATGAATAACATTGGCACCCGCGCGTTTGCTGTTCAAAAACAGACGACCAGATATTTGCATTAACAACACTAATACGCGTTTTGGTATTAGACGCGCTGTGTCCTTATGATATCATTTTATGGCAAATTTGCGCCTATTGTTCACTATATTAATATTGTATCGTTTTCTTTGTATTTCCTTGTACAGCCAAAAAATACATGAAAAACCTTGTGATGTGTGCCAGCATTGCCATAAAATTCTCTCTTTATAACACGCTTTTTATAAGCTTGGGTTGTAACTATGTATGTAATGGAATGTTTGAGCTTAATTTTCAACGGTTTCTAGAAGTCTGATCAACTTGAAACTTTGCATACGTATCAAGGACCAATGACAATGCAATAATTTGATAACAGTTTCCCATTATCCTTATTAGGACCGCCAGGATTAATATAAGCTTGGGTTGTATGTATCTATGTATGTAACGGAATCTTTGAGCTTAATTTTCACCAATTTAAAGAAATCTGATTAATTTGAAACTTTGCGTACGTATCAAGAAACAATAACAATACAATAATTTCATAAGTTTATCCTCTTATCCTGATCAGGATTGCCAGGATCGAATAATTTCGTCACGTATCGTTTGCGTGAGAGCAAGTGGCTTATTAATGTTATTAAATTCTATTACTGTTTTGTAATAGAATTTAGTAACAGTAATAAGCATTATTAATAATTCAACTATTGTTGTATTTTTAAAAATTACAAATTTTTACCAATCAACCGAACTAAAAAGTGAAAAATAAATATAATTTAAAAAAACTAAAAAACACGCTTTTAAAGCACAATAAACTAAAAAGTGAAAAATAATCCTTAATATAAACTCAAAAAAATAATGAACAATGATAAAAAATACTAGTATTATTGTGGAAAAAGCGTGGGGCGCTTTGTGCCACATTTTTCGTATAAAGAGCAACCCACGATTTTTCCACAATATTAGTATTTTTCGTCATTGGTCATTATTTTTTTGAGCTTATATTAAGGATTATTTTTCACTTTTTAGTTTAATGTGCTTTAAAAGCGTGTTTTTTAGTTTTTTTAAACTATATTTATTAGGGTTTCCCAATTAACAAGTAACCCTTGTAGATTAGCCGTGTATGACCGTCCGTCCATCTTTTTGTCTCTTTGGCTGTCTGGGGTTTTGCTCAGACATTTTTAGTATTAGAAAAAACTAAAGTAAAATTTCCCAAAATCTATTTTTTGGGTACCTTCCTACACGTAAAGTGGGGGTGAATTTTTTCCCTTGTCCATTGCATGGTCTTGTTAGATAAATCGTTCTTAAAATATTGCGAGTGTGTGAAAACCACTTTTCATTTTGAAATCCGTTTGCGAAATGTTAAACCTTAAAGTGCTAATTTATTTTAAGTCAAGAGTCATCGCCTACCTACTAAATAGTTTTTTTTTAGACATATGAAAAAAATTCACAATTGTAGTTCATCTATTGAAATTAAAAGGAAAATTATCCCCAACCTATAAAATGTATTTGGAGAAGTAAAAAGAAAAAATGAATGTAAAGTCTATTGACAATTACTTAGATGAAGTTCTCAGTTGTATAGAAAAAATAATTAATATAAGTTAATGAACCACGTAAAATTATAGAAATACACAATGATAACATCCTAAACGCCCGTCCCGTGCGGGCCCGTCCTTAGACGTTATTAGCCGTTAAACCGTGAACTGGACTATGAGCCCGAAGTATCAGACCATGAGCCCCTTCGAGCCCGCTCGCTGACGGCGGCTGTAAATAAATAAAAATATTAATACTATGTATTTGTAAGTGCGTCAGCAAAATCGGTCTAATGGGGCTGACTTCATTATCGATTTTGTAACAATACTAATTTCCGTGACGTGACACCGAATACTAAAATGACAGCGGTCACTTGTAGTCCATAGTTACTGGAATGTCTTCGTGTGAAAAAGTAACTCTAAAAGAAGTGAAATAGAAGTCAATATTTTTATATGAAAGAATGAATTCGCCGAAGCTATTTGAAACAGAACTTATATTTTAGCTGCTTATTACAAATGAACAACAACGACACGTATCATTTTCGAAAAAGTAGCTCTAAGAGGGTGAAAAAAGAGATGGAATGTTTTATGGAAATTTGAAACCGTTTTTATTAATGACTTATTTCAAGTGTAATATCCATTGCCTACGAAATAAAGATATATTTGATTTTGATTTGATTTGGTTTTTGATTTGATTTTTATTCGGTTGCGTATTTTGTCGATGACGTGAACTGGCTGTATGTCGTCCGCGTGAACGAGAAACTTTCGAAAAAACACTTTGCCTCATCTTCGTGTTTCTGCCACTAAAGAATGAAAAATTCTTTCACTCATAGAGGGGTACACTATCCCTGAGTAAAATAACTCAAATATTATTTTGATACTACTAGCATTTGTCGCGTCTTCGTTCAAATAAGAATCGTCACCGGTAACAGAATCGAAATTGCACACAAGACGAGACCGAGATCGGAATAGAGGATGACAGAAATTGACCGAGAGCAGGACCGCGATGAGAACCATAGCAGTCGGGATCTCGATTTCGTGATGTAGTGATTTGCAAGATGAAAGAATTCATCGTCATGAACGCGAGAAAAGCCGCGGGCTAAAGCTCGTTACTAAATAATAAAAAAAGTTTAAGATGTAATACAAAATGGTATTTAATCAAAGATTTTATGGCAAAAAATCGTTAAAAATTAAAAAAGAAAAATTTTGGTGAAACACAACAACCATAAAACATTATACGCATATAAATATATAAACAAATCTGAAAGAACGTTGAACCTGCAGGTTATCCCTAGAACTTCCCGATATGGAATTTATCTATGTGTTTTTGAGCTCCTTAACTTCAACAATAAAGTTTTCTATAAGTTTTTGAGTTTTTCTAGCTCATGAATTTGAAAAACTATTGACCCTGCACGCCATTCCTATCTGCTACTTTAGAGCTCAAAGCATACAAAAATATAGTTCTAATACGTTTTGACCTCTTGAAGTTCAAAAACCTGAATTTATTTAAAAGAAATGCTATATTTTTAATTTTTCAATTATGGTCTCCTTTGAACGGGTTATTTGTTGTAAAGCACTTTCATGTGCTTTACATTATTCAACGCAGTTTTTAAGCAGAAAAAGATGGGCGGAGCATCAAGCATTGATCCATCAAGAATTTTACAAGTTATTTTGAACAATTTATTTTTTTAGAGTTTTTCCTTGACACTATCTATAAGATTTACGTTGATTTTTAAGGAAAAGAGCTGGTTACATTTTGAAAATTGTCGGTAGAGCAATGTCAACTATATTGAAGAAAAAACAATAAATTCACAAGACCCTATGAGGTCAAAATATAATGAAAACTCAACTTTCATAAATCGGACTGATAACAGTATCTTTCCAATTTACGAAAATTTTTCGATTGGATACAATTGATTACAATTCCCACCATTAGGCTGGAAGTTAAAAAAATATGCTTGTTTTTTTTTGTTCTATATATTTTATATAATAATTTACGAAAAGCAATTTGCTTGTAATTTATATGTAATTCTGTATTATGTAGTATGTATGTCTCTTTCACGTTCTGCACTTCTTCAATAGGTACTATTGCTATAAGTTGTATCAAAAAACGTCTACGTTAGGTGCTAAACTCAACATAAGATTTAACAGATGACGTATGGAGAACCTGCTAAATCTTATCTTTAACTTTTTACTACGTTTCTTCAATTTGATGCAATCCGTAGTTACAAATCAAACTTGTATCTGTAAAAAGATAATTTAGGTAGTATATATATTCAATACTTGTTAACCCACTGATTTAAAATGTTCTAGAACTGCTCTAAAATTCAGCGACGTCATGAACAACTAGTTCTGTACTATAACATCAAACAACTTCTAAGTAGGTACACCGTTTTGTACTTGCCTAAATCTTGAGATTTTAAAACGTCAAATACCAAAATTTGTACACCATTGTACTGGTATTAAACTCACGCTATATAATAATATGTTACCTTTTCGTATTCATTTCGCATATTTAATATAAAAAAATATCGATGAAAACGCGTTTCTTATTATACTGGATCGTCTATCCCACGTCTTATAAAGAATATTTCAATTTTTTTCTCAATTATTAAGTAGCACTTTGAGAGCCGAAAAAAATATAACAACGATTTATGGTAAATTTCAAAATTAATATTTAAAAATGTCTAGTTTGTATAAGTGTGGGATTACGTTAGTCACTTAACTCCCTCTTTTACAAGTTTCCATTTGAGATAGGATTAAATTAAAAATTAACTTTACAAAAATCGACACCGTGGTCGATTTGATATGATCGGACGTTATATATACACTGTACAGTCTCAAAGCAAGTCAATTGTCACACACAGACATTCAGGCAATTTCTTAAGTGTTCCGTTTTATTTCGTAACGCTGAGAAAAAAGGTCTTGTGTACTTAAACAGAAATCTCTTCAATAGTGAAAAGTATCGAAGAGCGTGAAATCATACCTACTACGAAAAGATAGTAATCCAATCTGTGAAGGGCCAATAAACTGTATAGACTTGGACGTGTGCCATCATTTGTATAGGGCCTAATAATGTCCCCTACTAAATTTGAGAACAAATTATTTTCATAGTCCAAATTTCTTACTCGTAACATCGATATCCTTTCTCACGTGCCTATTATATAACATTCGCTCTATCACATTCTATTATCAATTTTCGGGTTCTATCGAACGTCCCGCGGGAACGACCAGGCGCTTTTTTTGGCTACTCCCGGCGTAGTCCACAAGCGAACTATCAATGATTCTCATATTAGATTGCGTCCTCACCTCGACCCAAGAGTTGTGATAAAGTTTGCTTTATTGTGGAGCAAAACCCTGAACGGAAGTTTGAAGAATATCACATTTTCAGGGCATTCACTTCAAAACGACATTCGTCCTTTTTAATATTAAAGCAAATGTTTTTCCGCTTTGTAATATTCCTTAGAGCTGTTGCTATTAAGAAAAAATGTTACTTAAGTATTGTTTATGTACGTGGAATTATTGACACTTTATATAAACATAATTATTATATAGCTTGCATAAAGATAGATGCCTTTTATTTTCTTTGCGTTGAAGTATCAGATTTAAGGTTAAATATTTTATAAAAAAATTTGGTTGCCTGTAAAGTCGGTATACGGGCGAAAGTTTTACGTGACAACGACTTTGAATGGTAAAATCATTTTAATGTGAATATTCATTCGTATAGTAGGAAGAAGGATGAAATAATAGTAACAATTTAAAACATTTATTTATACAAAGAATTATATTTAAAACATTAATTTATACAAAGAATCTCGCACTGAATTTCATATTAACAAAATTTTATTTTTACCTTTACATACATACGTATTTATATACAAATATACATACAATAACTTGCAATACATTTGCAAGCTATGCACTAATTCTCTAGTGCTGCGCGCGGCAGACCGATCATAGTTGAGTGGGAGAGACGCAAGGCATTCGGCGGGCCTCTCTCGTTCGGTGACTCATCGTTACGTTACCGAGCGTTACACCTTTTCATAAGTGACTCCCAGTCGCAACCTAATTTAAGACGTTGTCACGTCAAAATGATTTTGTTGTTGAAGCCTGCAAGCAATGTATAAAAGCGTACCACATGCCAGAACATGCAACACGCAAATCTGCCATTGAGCGTCGTGATCGTTTTTCTACTAAGAATCGCTATCTGATATTTGGATATCGGTTCGTGAAAGTCACCAAACTTCGAAAATCTATATGTTTATTTTATTATACGCATACAGTAAAGGTTGTGTTAGTTCATTAGCTTTAAGCTTCACCCTACTCGCTTAGGTACACTAGAGAACCGTCTTCCGTTTTGGGACCCGACGGAACCGCGTAAGTACCGTAAGTACCGTGCGAACTAAGTCACTATCGATGGTGATAGTAGTCACGGTGACATTCGCAACATCGCGAGCCGAGCGGTGGCGGGGTCGTTGACCCGCGACGGTGGAATGGTCGATACGTTGCTTTTCGATCAGAAGGTAATGAGTTTAAAATACACTAGTACGGACGAATTTGCCAATGAGCTTGTAGGTCCAATTAAATCATTTCCTCTGTACCGCGAAGACCGAGCTAACGCTTTGTTACCGCACCTCATGCGCGCACTGGTGACGATGCGCATTGGCAGCTCCTCATCCGGACTGGGTTAGCGTGGAAGGCTAGCGGTCCGAGCGTTTACATCGAAAGTGAACAATTTAGGAAGGATAATGCTTTGAAGTGGGGGAGCAAAGCCAGGTACAAGAAGTAGCGTGCATGAGTCGGTATCTAATCGATTATAAAAACCTTAGGTACTGGCGCATCTGACTTTTACTTTTATCGTCCATTACGGCTGCGTAAAGCTGTCGAGATTTCTTGTTAATCGAACGTATAATTTCTTAATGACATATTTAAATTCTAATGTCTTGAGCTACGCAGCCGATGTGAGATTGTCGGCTGAAATGGCACATGATCGAACAAAACGATTATAGATTTATTTTTGTGATAAGAAATGATATAAAGCTAGTTATCTACATTCAGTTTTAAGCTCATAGTTATCTGAAGATGCGACAAGGTATAATAAAATTGCTCATTAGTCTTTAGAGAAAAAGAAAAATTGACGGAATGTTTAACGATGAAACTTCAAAGCCGACATAAACACCTAGTGTGGGCTGATGCCTCGTTAAATTATAGAATATAAAAAAATTCTGTATTTAGGCAGGCAATGTATAATTTTTCATTTTGTCTGAGTAAATTGTTCTATTTCATATAGATATTTTTTAAAAAGCAACTGTACTAATTCTATAAATACGAAAGGGTTAGGTTGTTATATTATCAACACCAACGTAATAATTGCATGTTGACGGGATTTTGTGTATAGAGATGGTAATGCGTGAGCCGGGGGGTGACGCCGGCTGCTATTCATGCCGGAGACATGCATGGTTCCTGTGGGACCGATCGGGACTCTGGAGTTCAATTTGGAACCGATTTGAATATTTCGATTGTGGATTGGTTTAGTGTTCGAATGACTTCCAACATGTCTTTTGTACTGTCCGAATGCATAGCTCTTGTATAATTACAGTTGAATCCCAAATTTTTACGTCTGAACGGAGTTTAATCAAAATCCCTATTTCTGTGCGTGTGTATGTGTGCACATACGTGTGCGCACACACACAAAATGATTTAACATAAGCGTGTCATTTGTTAAATCATTATAGATATATGTTAATAATTAATATTATTTGATTACGGTTTTAATATTGTTTTAGCTTTTGCGTGAAGTTCTGTCCGCTTGTAAAATAGATTTCTTCATCTTTGGAGTCAGTAAGTACTTTATGTTGCGGGACGCCTAATTTATGTAACGAACAATCTAGATTGACGTCGGGCGGTAAGTCGGGATCAAAATCGAGAGCACGACCTGGATCAACAACATGATCGACACAAAGAATGGGCAATATAAAAGATATTCATACGGGAGAAGTCGCGGGCGAAAGCTCATTGTTTGTGTTATCAAAAAATAATTATACAAAAAAAATAAAGGAAGTAGCGATCTACATCGAGGGTTTTTAATAGATTGAGACTGGCGTCACGGCTCAGCAAAGGTTTTGCATGCGATTGCGTCGGCTCGAAACAATCAGCTGGGTATGATTGTGACGACAGATTACGTCCAGTTGAGAAACTTCGCCGCTGCGCGCCCTCCACTGACGTCATTTCGACGTCATCGCGGTGCATACTCGGCCCTATTAACATTATCGTACCGCTGGTATGTGTTCGTCGGCTCGATGCAGGAGGAATAAATGTTATGGTTGATGAGAAAATTCATCTGAACTAATAAAAATAACATTCCACTTGAATATTAATTACGTATTTGAATATTGTTTTTTTTTCACGTAATACTTAATTTCATTTATATCAAATTATATCAAAACTATTTGACTTTACAGATATTTATTTCGTTTTCTATTCGATTTTTTTCTTAAGTTCAGTTATTATGGTTACATATATTAAACGTCTAATCGTGGCAGATTTGTAAAAACGTCGTGGAAGCGCAGAAAACACAACGAAAACAAATTGCTTCAATCAATAAAGATCGGTGCACAACTCGCGGCGCGGGCGCCGGCGCTCGGAGGTAACGGAATTTCCTTTTCCCCGCGAACGGGAGAGGCCCGTTGTTCCATTTCCCGGAGCGATGATCCCGGAACAGCCCGCCTGCCCCGCGCGCCCCGCCCTTCACGCGCCGCACGCGATGCCGATTCGTCTCGAATCTAATAATCTCAAGGTATAGGAGTTTAGTACCTAAGGTGTTCATGTCGTTATACAGGACTAAGTTGTGTATGTGGATCATTCACTACGTATTGCAATAGGCTTAGAGTAGGTGGCATGTGAGGCATTCAGCCTCTTTGCTCAACCTCGCCAATGTGGCTCTGTGTTCTACTTGTGTTTGAATTATATTCGAACTTGCGTCTAGAAGCCCAGCAGGCGAAAAACAAAGAGAATGGGAGTGTGTGGTGAAACGTAGAAAAGAGTTGAGAAGGGCCCAAGGGCTCGTGTCCAAGGATACACAAGTTTCGATGATAGAAAAGTGGCTTGTCGTAAGTAATATGATAGAAAGACCGTACTGAAATTCCTAAGGAAAAGATATTAAAGAATCGATCAATAAACAGATCTAGATCGGCCTCATCATTTATTGAAATTATTGAACTCCTGGACTTCATCGAAGGCCCTAAGGGATATGCCCGTAGCATACACTCCACAGGATCTATTTACACAGTTAGAGGGTGTATCTGCGAGTAGTTAGACATTTAAAAAATCATATGTTTATTTAGACATATACAATGAAAATGATTTTGTGTTTGTATGGGTGCCTGTTAGTACTACTACATACACTGGTACGAAACTTCTACTAATCGACATGCAATCGCTTATAGACGATACAATTTATTTTTTACAATATTCTACAGCCTTCAACATGGCGAAGAGTGCAGTTGACAGCTACTTGTAACATATCATAAATACACACAAACAGTGATTGTTTATTAAATGATTTTTCTTGCTCAAAATAATCATTTCGTCTGTGATTTTTAGGTAAAATTATAAAAAACATAATTAGTTATGTAGGTAAAAAAAAATATAGCGTTGTATTGTGTGAGGTGTTAATTCACGGAAATCCATAGTAGACGCGTGCCTGCATCATGCATTAACATACAGCATGCAACCCACCGCTGACCCTCGAATCTGCCTCTCCACTACGAATCTCTATCCAAATGATTGAATATTGATTCCAGAGGATTGACAGATATCGAACACCTAAGCAAGTGTTATTTATTTTTATAATTATCTTATTCCGCTAACTGTTAAATTGTTAACTCTACGTACGTTTCATGCCAACCAGGCACATACAAAATGTGATAATTTTTTTATACATATTTTTATACGCGTCTGATTGCCGAAGCCGTTCCTTCAGGAATGACTAGTGATACCGCGGTGAATTCAATACACCTTCCTTAGAGTTGTAAAGAAATCAGTTTTCCAAATCAATGCCATCATAAGCACGGCTATCGTAGCATACAGTCATGATGATAAAGTAACTCACCAGAACCTATAAGGCACCTATTGCCTGTTCAACTACAATCGTAAAATTTAGTAGAAAGCAAGTTCTTGTAGAACAATTATATGTAAAATCCGGAAATGGATAATTTGTAATAACATCAAATACAAAATATAGTTTTTTGCGGTTAAAAATCGAAATTTGTCTTTAAAATGTCGAACGTCACGTAATCTTATGTTTGGAATTTTAAAAATTAGGACATTTTTGAAAAGTCACAAAAAAGAGCTATTAAATGTCACACGATGGATATCTTGTCAGTAACGATATCGATAACACACAAAAACACAATCAAATGTGTAGAGAACCCTCATGGCGCGGATCCTACTCTCACTTATCAGCTTTTTGATCTTACTAAATTACGTACAAACGTAAATAATAAATATTTATTTAATTATAATACATAACAGTAACAATGTCTTCATGAAGCAAATAAGCGGTGGCTGAGAGATTTTAATATCATCAGACACCTATACCATTGCAATAAGCTAGGGACGTCTTTTAAAATAAATCAGAGAGTTATTACACGTGAATGTTATATCATCTTATCGATAGTTGCTTGCACTATCAGTCACTAAGTAACAAATTAATGATTGCTTTTGTTTTCGCATAATTAATTTTATTATAAACACTGCCATTTGACGACGAAATAATTTATAAAATACTCACATATTTGTGTGACGCCGCTCAGACTAAACTTTTATGATACTTGCGCTATTAAATGATAACTCTAAAAAAAAACTTTTTCAGATGCGTTTCCGAGTTTTAAAATGTAATATAACCAAGAGACCTAATTTTTCAAGAGATGTAATTTTTGAGTGTCTTAAGTGCTAAAGTATTTTTTGGTTTTATTTAAGTTACTTTTCAAGAGAATTTGTTGGCGTATAAATTATATAATATTTTTCAATACTTAGTTGACTTCAAAAGCATTTTTTTTTTAATAAAAGTGGAGTTAGAAATTTTACTTGTCAAACTGATGCTGCCTTTTTGTGTAGATTTTGTTCTAATTCATGACATGCGGCCTAAAAAGATGTGTCTGATAGAATCGTAACAATCATTTTGCCATTGATTTCTAAAAGCGATTCAGAAGTTATGTGGTACACCAACGATCTGTATGCATGGGTGTAAGTGCTTACAGACAATACTGTGATATAGATTTTATTTCTTCGTATTTTTTTAGACAGATGTGCAATCTTTATGATTTTCATATTTCAAATGTTTGGATGTGTATGTAATATATATCCAGAATGAGTAAAAACCACGAATGCACTACATAGTTCACGTTTAGGTGTGTTAATACGGTCCATAGAAAGTGGATAAGCACAGCTTATGAAGTGATTAAATCTATTAATAAAATCAACTAAACGATCCCCGTAGGCAGGAGGCTCTATAACATTATGAGGCACCGCTATGAACCTTGTCGTTAAGCGTAAGTCGTAATACGTTCTATTCAATTTTTGAATAGATCTCAATTAACCTCATATTAAGCACATATCTCCTTTCGCAGCCGGCGCAGCCGCGTCGTGAGCGCACGACAATACTCGAAACACGACACCGCTCTCTGTACACTCAGTCGCGTTTGAAAGCGATTTCAAAATTTAACAGACGTAGAGCGAACAAGTTCCATGTTGATTTCTGCTTTTTTGTGGTAGTCGGTTACTTCTGTTGAAGTAAAATTCTGATATTTAAACTGATTCTTTAGTTCTACAATTTCGTAACTCCTGTTTTTCATAAAATAATGTAATCCAAATTAATAAAATATCACTACACATCGTAAATTAGAGTCCCTTGCCGCACTAAGTTTGCGTTTTTTTTGCGTTAATCTCGGAAACACGGTACGGATTCACATACAGTTTCCACCAATAACAAGAGGGGTTATGTGTTTAGGAAGGTTTACGCTATAATTACGTGGGATCATCTGGAAGTTCTTAAAAAATCTGAGCAAACTAACCAATTATTTTTATTATTATTGTTTTTTAAATTAGTTTCGATTGAGATTATTACTTACCTGAATTCGATGGAACCACTGGAAGAAACACTACCCACTCGCACTTGGGGATCGCTTCGAGGTCCTTTTTCATAAGCCACTGCTTCCTCGGCGTCCGTAAACCACTTTCCTCGGTGTTTTTCTTTTATTTCAAAAAAAAAAAAACTGCAAGGTGCAAAGTCGAGGCTATAAGTCAGGTGAACCAGTATTTTTATACCTAACGTCTCCTAATAGTTAGTTGTTTGTCTAGTAGTATATGGTGAGGCGTTGTCATGATGAAGGAGAATCTTAATAAGAGGTTGTTTTACAAAAACTTTCTCGAAAACACGTGGCATACAATCGGTAGCATACCAGTTTGCAGTGACCGTTTTTTTATCTTCTGAAAGAATCGTTACATAATGATCTGTCGTTCTGAAAAAAGTGGTAACCATCTTTTTTCCGACGCTTCGATCTCGTTTTACTTTAGTAGGCAACTCCTCCAAAAGAAACACCCACTGGGCAGATTTTCTTAACTTCGGGATTGTCACAGTAAATTCAGCCTTTGTCACCTGTAACTATGTCGTATATAGAATTTGGGTCACCACTGACAACTCTTTGTATTATTTCGCAGTACCAATTATTAATACGACGAAGTTGTTGAGCTTCTATCAAATAAGGTATCCAACGAGCACAAAGTTTTCTATTGGGTAAGAGTTCATAAAAGATTTTGTGCACTTGAGTTCTTATTCGATTCTTAAGCTTGTTCAAACTTACTGGTGAGACACTCTTTTCTGAATCTCTATCGTAAGTCCCTCAAATAGATCGCCAGTCAGATTAGTATGACCACGTTTGAACTAGATAAGCAAGTCATAAATAATGGATAGGAAGGGTGATCGTGGAGAACCAACCGAAGTCTGTTATATTTTTCTTATTGGTTTTAATGATAAGGAAAGTCATTGCATGAAAATTTCCTTGCGTCAAATTCATGTTGAAGCTAGACAAACATTTTTTTCCTTTTGGCGTTAATTTGTAAAAACAAATGAAAAATGAATGTAATATACATAGGTTGGCAAAAATTTTGTTTTTAATTGCGGTATGTTTTTTATTCTACATTTTCTAAGAGACCAGTTCTAAAAATTTTTAATCTCACCTAAAGACAATATTAATCCTTATCTACATAAATGTGATCACCTTTAGTGCTTAATTTATTTTAAACTTGCTCTTTAAACTATTTAATTTAGAGATAAATATGTTTGGAATACTGTAGTAAAATAAGAGGGATTTTCTTTAAAAAGATCATTGACTCCTATTTATGAACATTTTCAAAAATAAACAACTAAAATGAGGACATTTGCGAATAAAGTCGAAAAAAAATCGTGTTTCTGAGAGCTTTTGCGCTATGCACTGCGTATATAGTTAAAATTGCAATAAAATAATATATGATGGAATAATTTCTCTTGTAAAATCTAAGCAAAGTTTATTGTTAATATATTGACTGACTGGATTATTCAAAAAATTTTACACAGTCAACTGTACATTGCTCTGTCATATGTAACATCAAACTTAATATGATGATATTTGTGCCTAACCTCGAGGAAGTCATCAATAAAATATATCAAGAAGTATTATAAATTTAGTATGTCACTTTATAGGTTCTTCTTCCGAATTACCATTTTCTGTGATTGATAATTCGTGAGATTAGCGCCTTTAAACATTACAATTACTCAACTCGACACTATATAATAGTGTACGGTTTCTTTCTATGTTCATCTTTATCACACTCTCATGACGCACAAAGTAAAGGCTATCATCGTTGTGATAATGAAAAACCTGATGTGCTGGCAAGATACCTATAGACACGTGCTAAAGTTTAGTCACATGACGCCCCCCTCCATCCGCCAGCAGTCACCCGGCTATAGATGTTTAGCGTTACTCGTGCGAAGCCGGGTCGGGTGTCTAGTTTGGAATAAATAATAGTATTTAAATATCTCGACTTCATACACCCATAACCACTAACGACTTTATACGCCTATTTGTAATATACCTCCCTCTTTTAAGTTTTTGAGCCAAAATGACAAAAAAGGAACCCTTTTGGTTCCATCATGTCCGTCCACCCGTCCGTCCGTATTCCACAGGCATTTTATTAAAAAAAATACAAGATGCATATTTATGGAACATATAGTTTCGGTGTCTTGTATAAGTCGCTACTTAGTTTTGTAGTTAAATAATAAAAATAAAAATTTATAGGGAGAAGGCACCCCATTCATGTAACAGAAATCGAAAAAAATTTTTCTCAGCAAAGTTTAACATATAGCACATATTTCGACAGTTCTTTTTAAAACTTAAAAACACTTAAAATTTTCTAGCATTTTTTCTGATTATGTGAATAATTTCGGAAATAATCGCTCCAAAAATTGCAAAAATTGGGTATCTTCCTCTATTTAAAAAAAGTATCTTCTTAAAATATGAAAAAACTAACAATGGAGACGCTTAATAAATACTTACAACAAAAATTATTTTGAACATGGTCGCAAATACTGTTTTTGAGTTATTGTCAAAAGACTGTGTTTCTCAAGAAAAGGACGCAAGTGCCATGAAGATACGCTCTTTTACTGATGCACTTTAGTTTACACTAGTTTAATAATAATAGCTGACATACCTACTTGTTTTTTTTATTTATGGGCGACTAAAATTAGTTTGGATATTTTGATTAAACTCGTTAAAGCCACAACATTTCGAACCGAATAAAAGTTTTGCATCCAAATTCTTGTACGATTGCGATATTATTTACCGCGTTTTTAGTGGATAAAAATATTGTGTTCCATTGTACGTACCCGGTACGGCGGCGGGCCCTTCGCAAGGACTCCGGCGTGACAAAACGGATCCGCTTACAAGGGCCAATGCGACTGCGCAGGAGAGTAAGCGATCGCACTGCTGCCGCGCAAGGATTACCTTTGAAAAAAGCCGGCCAAGGGCGTCATGGACTGCGGCACTCACAAATCAACCGTTGAGAAGTCGTAATTAGTCGAGTTTTAATATTTCTAAATACAAGAAGTTTTGCAGCGGCTCTGGAAGGTTCAACGATTTTTTCTAATCCCCAATGAGCAAAGTCGCGACCTGAGGCCTAGTGCCGTCTACGTTCATAGAAAGCATCACATATCTAGAGGGGTTCATATTGGGTTTTTGGATTTCGTACGTTTGTGAGATTTTGGCCAATCAACCGAGGCTGTATGTTACCTCGGTGCCCTGCACTACCTTTAGATCTAGTACGAATGTGTTTGAGCAAGTATTTTTTTATTGTCATATGACTGTATGAATATTTTTAGTCTTCATTTCCAGTTTACTGTTGTGAACCAATTCTCAACATGTGTTGTGTTCCTTCTATGTTAATAATGCCTACTTCCCTCTTTCCTGAGCCTTTTTTCCCCGCTTAGTATGCCATAGTAGTGCTCAAAGGTTTATTTGCCATATGGGTATTTAGGGTTCCATAGTTAACAAGGCACTCATATAGTATAGTTTGTTCGTCTGTCTGACTATTCCCTGCTTAGCGTAAAGAATCTTAGCATTAAGAAGCTGTAAGATGGGTATACTTATGATTTATGTCTGCAAAATGGTAAAATAAATCTTCGAAAAAAATTTTTTAGGGTAAGTACCCTAGTAGAAAGGTTCTCTACAAAAAAACTGTGGATGGTTTTTTTCTCGTTTATGCCAAAGTGTGGGGTGTCATTAAATGTTTTGTTCCAAAATATTGTGGTTACATGAATACCATTTTTCAATTTGGAGATCTGAATGCCAAATATTACGTTTCAAAGTGTTGTTTTTTGTTAAAATTAAGTGCCCCCTACCAATCTAAATGGTTGTTTTCGAAAATGTGAAAAAATTCACGGCAATGGTATATATGATGAAGTTAACAGGAAAACTATCACAGCCAATTAAGCTTTACAAGTCAACGAGTAATAGTCGTTGAACTTACACAATGTACGATACATGAAGAAGGAAAAATGTAAAATTACACAAATTCAATCGAAATTCACTTAGATCAAATTGTTAGCCGTTAAAACGCAAAAACCCTATTAATATGTTCATAGTATCAAATAAAAGGCCCCCTTCTAATTCCGCACATTGTACTGGGCAACTAAAGAACACATTATTGCGCGTCCCGTTGCAGAGCCCACTTTTGTGTTTTTTTTTGTTTACTAGGCCATTTTTTGTATGCATACAACGATAGCGTTTGAGTGGTGTAACTGTCGATCAATTAGTTTCTTCCTTTCGGGCGTTATGCAACCTCTTACGTCCCACGTCCCCGCGCGCACATTCTAACTTCCGCTATCGTTGTCCTTTTTTGTAATTGAAATGGCGAGCTTTTTATTGTTTTTTGAGATTCTGGTGCCAGCACTTAGTCTCCGGTCTTCGTACATCGAAACAGCAGGTGTGTCGAAGGTATTCTATGGATTTTAATTGGCCATAATATCACTCAAATATAAAACAACGTCGACATGGTGCTATATGCATTAAGTGTGCAAACAAAACTTCGGTTAATTCGAATTTAAGCATAACAAAGTGTAGATGAAGAACGAAAATAATGGATTTATAAAAATTAAAATACTTCTACAAAAGAAGTAATCGATCTCGCGATCGGGAAGGGCCACGCTCCGGCGAGGAAATGTCGAGGGAGGGCCTTTATTAGGCCCTGAATGGTACTCATATCGTGTTTTATAATAATCGTTTTGTGCTGGCAGTAATTTGATTAAATTTTGACGAGTCCTTCCGGCCCGCGCTCGAGTCGCGCACAAAGCGGAGCCCGACGGCCGCTTCCGCCGCGGCGGGGCCGGCCGGCCTGTCGCTGGCGGTAATTCGCGGGTTCGGCCGCGTAACTCGAGCCCGGAGGCGCTCGAAAGCGAGACGATACGCGGGCGAGGCGGGACGCGTCAGGCCGCCCGGCGCGTTCGGAGGCTGACGGGGGCGCCGCTCGTGTGGTTTCCGGAACGCACGTTGAAGCACTGGACGGACGTTTTAAAAACCGAATACCGTCGTGATAGGATTTAAATGAACAAAAATTTTAACAAAAATAACCGACTCAAAACAAAACCTATTCCAAAACAAATTAATATGCACTAAAAAGTAAAAATAAGAATTTCGTATTCTTCTACAACTTAATAGTCAACTTACTTTTTCTACTCATCAATATGTAGGTACGATCTATGTGTTTACCGCGCATATGTTACAACAAAAATAACAATGATAGTAACTACAATATGTTATCGTTATAATATGTGGTAAAACCATTTGTCATCGTTTGCTTATTGATTTTTATTACAAATATTATTAAAATTTTGCAAAGTTACTGTTCTCAATTCAACAAACAACTTGTTTGAAACATTAAGTAGCTGCTGTTCCGTGAAAGTGAAAAGCTGACATTCCGATCAAAAATTATTTGAAAAGTGTATTAGTCAAAGTTTATTTGAAATACTATGCGTGTTTATAAAAAAAAACTTAGCCCTAAATCAAGTAAAAATGAACATATTTTCAACACCGATCGATGATTACTGATGCCGCTCCCTTAGGGGTAATTTTCAGGATTCCGTACAGTTATTAAAAAAAAAAAATAAAACCCTTACAGGCGTCAGCCTCATTTTTGTCTCTCCGTCAAAAGTCTATTTCCTTTGAATCCACTTGAAAATCATTATAAAACAGTTCACGCCGCAGGCCATCCCTAAAACTTTCCGCTATGACCTGTCTTTTTGCTCTTCGAATTCAAAAACATAGTTGTTTCAAAACTAAAAAACTTATCTCTAAGCTTTTTGAAACCAAAAATTAGAAAAACACTTGACTTTATAGACCGTTCTTGAATCATTATGCTATTTTCAAGTTTAAAATCTTCTAAAATATACCAATAACGGTAAATTATTGAGTTTGAGCTCAAAATATCAGTCTGGTTCTATATCAACTCTTCAAGCTCTAAAATATAATTTTAGTACGTTTTCCGGTCTTCGAGTTCAAGCATTTAGTTTTTCAATTTTTGAACTAAGATATCTATTGAACATTTGTTAGATTTTGATCTATTTTTCGGCATACAATCAATTCTTTTAAGCATAAAAAGCTGACTTATACCAAACATCAATCCACCGAGAATTTTAAGATATTTGAATAAATTATTTTTTGCGAATTATTCGTCAACGAACTAGGATCTCTCGAACGAACTAGTCGATTTTGATGTAGTTTGCAACAATCGACGTCACTGTCTAAGAAAAAGAATCGGTATAGTGATTTACATGATATTCTAAATAAACACTTTTGATCATTTTTTCAACTCACGTCAAAATAGATTCCTAGGACCCTTAAACGTCTAAATCTGATTAAAACTCTATTTTCGAATAAAAACGAAAATAGTAGGAGTATCATTATAATTTACAAAAAGTTTTCAGTTTTCGTAGCGGGAACTTAAAAACAACTATTTTTAACACGCTTGACCTCTATTTATATAACAGAATCACTAAGCGTAATTTTCACCCATTTTCAGAAGTCTGATTAATATAAAAATTTGCATACGTGTCATGGACCGATGACAAAATATAAAATAATTTTATAATTTGAATCTTGAAAAACAAAATATTGAAAATAATTTTGAATTTCTGAAATACCGTAAAGTTTGAAGGTAAAATTTGTATAAAAAATTATTTACTTAAAATATTACAAAACTTACCAATTTTCGAAAAATTTTGGAAAAAAAATTAAATTTAATAATTTTGACAGAAATTAGACAAAAAACGAGTTTTCGAAGTTACAAAAAAATAATTGAATTTGAAAATTTTGATATTCTGAATTTTTTAAATTTGATACCTACCAATAATTTATAAGGGTAAAGTTGTTATGAAAGTATAGAACATTGCAACCCACGACAGTTTACTACAAACCGAATTACTTTGTTAATGACTTAAGTTTTACGCTAATTTTATTTCGAGTTAATTAATCACGATTGATTATTGGACTTTCTATTGCTGTAACACAAACTCTTCATAAGCAAAAATGATTTTTTAGTTTTTAGTTCCGTTTGCTATTAAAACAGATTTTTCTTGGTATTTTTAAAGTATAATTTATTTTTTTACTGCGATATCTTTTGAACACTCAGTTCGATTTTGATCTGCTTTACGGCATTTAACGTAGTTTTCCAAACAAGAAAAAATTACTGAGCACTAAACATTAATCCATCAAATATTTCACACGTTATTTTGAAAACATCCTTTATTTTTCCAATATTTCGTCAACTATATCTCTCGAACAAAACCATCAAGTTTGATGAAGTTTGCAACGATCTGCGTCACTTTTTAAGCAGAAGAGCTAGTTAGCTTTTCGAACCTATCAATAGAGTAGTCTACGAAATATATTAAAAAACGCATTTGATAATTTTTAAAGTTCCGTATCTTAAAGAAAAAAAGGAACGCTTATAGGATCACTTTGTTGTCCGTTCGTCTGTCTGTCGAGACCCTTTTTCTCAGGAACGCATAAAGGTATTAAGCTGCAATTTATATCAAATACTCAAGTATACTGTCCCTTAAAACTTTGAAAAATCAAACTTCTAAGCCAACGCAATCAAAAGATACAGCCGTTTATGCTGCAAATTTTCAACACTCGCAAGAAAATTAAAACCTACAGGGTACTTTTCGTGAACTCAGAATTTTGAAATTTGGTACAAAACAACGTGTTATAGTATAGATAAAGGAAAAATTGCGATAACTATAAATTTTTCGTTACATCATATAATAAAAATATTTTTTTAAATTTTAAACTTACAGCACCTTTCCTCATGAACGCGTAGAGATATTAAATTGAAATTCATATCAAAGACTCGGGTCTACAATACCTTTCAGATGTAACAAAATCAAACTTCTATGTCAACACATTCAAAAGAAAAAGCAATTTAAGCCCCATATTTTGAAACTCGCTACTACTTGTAAGATAATCAAAACCTAAAGGGTACTTCCAGTTGACCTAGAATCATGAAATTTGGCACGAAGCAACGTTTTATAGCACACATAAAGAAAAAAATACCAAAACCTTAAATTTTTAGTTAAATCACATAATATATTTTTTTTAATAATTATATTCTTATTACCCCTTTCCTCATAAACACGTAGAGGTATCAAGTTGAAATTGACACCAAATACTTAGGTCTAATTGCCTTTAAGCTGTGAAAAAAAAATTGTAAACATAATTATAGATACCGCATTTACCGCGACTGATCTCTATATATGGGGAGGGGACGACATTGTTTCGCGTATGTACGGCGCTATCTTAGGATGCCGTGACCGATGGACCATGTCAAAGATATTATTTAAATAACCCAGGCGCTGCGAACAGCCATTGTGAATGTAACTGTACATAGGTCACCACGATGTCAAATTGATGTTGCAATACAAGGCATAAATACAACAATATACGGCAGCAACCTCAATAGGTATACTCCATGTTCTCGTCTGATTGCAGTGGGAGACATCAATATCGGTTTTAGAACGAATCCCCAAAATTAAATTTCCACATATTTTTCATCCACAAACGTGTTTCCGTTAATAAACACTAGCACTACAAGAAGTACAACTATAGATAACGTTTTATCGAACTTCAATGTTCAATGCGATACTATTTATACCTTTTTCAGTCACCATTTGCAGATCAGGTTCAAATTTAATACTTAATTAGAATTTTTGAACCAGATTTCTAAATAGAAACTAAAAAACTTTGTAAATAAATAATTTTGATAAAATAACTTTTGCAAGATTGCTGCAAAGCTAGTCTAGGTATTTCAGTTATATTATAAAATAAATGGTATGTGTTAATATAAAATAAAGGATTACTGAAACGATAAAGAGACCTTTGTCTTAAATTTACACTCCTCCACTTTTCCACATTGTAATATTATGTATTTCATTTTGCAATAAAAATACCATAACTTTGACTCGATTGTCGTGATGGGTGACCTTTTACTTATGTACCTACAGGTTTGTATAGAACCCTCGGTGTGCGAGTCCGACTCGCACTTGGCCGGTTTTTTCAACTCACGTACACAGACGCACACACACACACACACACACACACACACACACACACACACACACAGAGAGAGAGAGAGAGAGAGAAATAAAGCACGAGGTATCATTCGAAAAAGATCAAAATCGATTCCTAAGACTTTAAACGGTCGAGATCTGGGGAAAACTCGTTTTTATAAAATCACACTGAAAACAGTAACTTCCCAATTTTATGATTTTTTTTTTCATAGCGGGTACTTAGAAAATATAAAGACGACTCCGTGACAAATATCGCATAAATACACGGATTCCGATTTTGAAGGTGAATTTGAGGAACGCAATTAGAAAATTAGAAAAGATAACTTTTGTCAAGGATACTAAGTGACATCAAATACACAGACTTGTTATGAAATATACAAATGTAATTTAGAAAATGCAAATATATAAAAATGCGTATTTTAAAGCATATTTATGAAAGTAGAAAATTATTTGCTTATTTTCTTAACTACTGAGATTAAAATTGTGATAAAACTACAGAATAGATACAGGTACACTTCCTTAGTAATTTGAGTTCCTACAGGAAACTCCAAACGTAAGCCATAAATACGTCTTCCATTTCCCGTGCGAAACGAAAACGTGGCGCTCCATTTCTCCGAGGATTTATTTAGTGATTTATGGCACGGAACTCTTTTCATGAGAATCTAGCTCGTGCTTGACTCGTTTCTTTTTTGTCATTGACTATCTGGACTGACCGACGGCGAACGTCAAATTGCCGATAGTCAGATTCCGTCGATACACTTTCTTGCCTTATAGCAATTCGCCGACGTCGAAGTCACGGACGACCGCCGTCGCCCGGCGCGCGCGCACGTCCGCCGACCGCTCTATGTGATCATCTTTTTTACCACAACCCACAGCTAAAGATTAATAGTTATTATCCTTATAACAGACAGCGTAAGAAACAAATGTTCGGCATGTTTATTAGATGAACTTTTTAACTTGAAGTGATTTAAGTTAATTTAAGTTATTTAACAGGTTGAATTGTATAAATTTCGTCACACCAATTAACCCGTTAATGTAATAAAATAAAACACAAACGGTTTTCACGGCCACGAAGCGTTTCGTCGTCGCTTTCGATTTTGGGCAGTCACGTCAAAGTTTATGCAATGACTCTCTATGTAGGGAATGTTACTGCATCGGATATTGTTTTTTTGTTAAACAAGATGAACAGTAAATGTATAGTCATCGAGAGCTATTTACTACATATTTTTATGATATCACGTCATACTTAATTAAAGTAATATACCTAACATCAGAAAATATTATCAATATAACAGAATTGGTATTTTGAAAAAAATGTTGTAAAATATTATTGCTTGTAAGATGTAGTATATTAGTCAGGAATTACGTTAAATGTCGCTTACGTTCGTTTTAATATGACGGCACACGGCGGCGGGCGGCGGCTCTTCAAATATAATTATTAAAAGCCCTACATAATTGCGAGAAAAACTCCTTGCAAATAAATTAATTCATTAGTTAATTAGACGCGGCTGAGGCGGGAATTAGCGCGCGCGTCGGCGGGGCGGCGGCGGACGGCGCGGGGTTGGGGGCGGCGCTAATGAATTCGTGCGCACTTGAGATTGTTTCTTTATTGCTTAACTCGAAGCTCAAAGCGCACCCTAACTTAATTAAAGATTAAGACCAGGCGACGGCGGCGCGGGGCGGAGTGCGGAGGGGGACCGACGAGAGTCGAGGTCGTGGCGACAAGCTCAGCGTGCGGCTGCGCGACATTATGCAATGTGTACTGTGTTTCAATTACTATACCAGTGTAACAAAGACATTTAATTGAAAGTACTAAAACTTTATTATAAAAAAATATGCAAGTGTTGGTTAGACTAGGAGAACGATTCGGAGAGGGTTACGCACTTATAATAAAGGCGTATATTTTTGGAACGAAGTTTCTAAGGGCGGCTTGCTGGGGGTGTTAGTTGGCAGATATCGTCACGTAAGAAAAAGGCGTTATTAAATTTTGATAAAACTATCTATCATCACGTTACGTGCATTTGCAATGAATAATAATGTCATTGAGGTAATTTATTTATGATTATTTTTCGATTTTTTCGGTTCTGGAGGGTGGGTGTCGGTGTGTCTAAACCTCTCTAAATTAAACGGATTAACCGATCAATACGCATTTTGTGACATTCGAGAGTTGTTCATTAAACTTAGTCTTCCTTAAAAATTAAACCAGTTTCTCTGAATAGAAATCGATAAATCTCGAAAATAAACTTTTTTTTCCAATAACTCTTTGATTCCTCTACTAATCGATACCAAAATTTAGTCTACCCTTTTCTCTAAACGGTTGCATCGATTATCACAAGGTGCATTAAAATTTCTTTATTTGTTCAAGTTCTTCAACGATATCACAATCGTTGAAGAATTTTTTCTTCAAAAAGTGTTCTTTTACAATATTTTGTAAATTATTTCACAAATGAATTCCAACGAACTAACTGTTTTTCTTATCAACCAATATAGTAACGTCGCGAATTGCATTAAAATCGATTTGATTGTTCGAAAGACAACTTTAATGAAACATTGAAAAATAAAAGATTTTTTTCGAAATAACTTACGAGATTCTTCATGGATTAATGTATGGAACTTAGTCATGTCTATGCGCTCAAAAACAATGTTAAATGCCATAATACGTATCAAAACTTAGCAAACGCGTTTGTAAGATAACGTGATTAAAAAATAATAAAAAAAAATCTAAAAAAAATTTAGATTCAGTTCTTTGAAGGGATGAAATTGATTTTTAAATAAATTCACACTCAATTCGAAGAGCTTAAAACGTATTATGTCCCTGTTATTGACCCCGGCGAGCTTAAAAAAACATTAAAATTTACTGTTATTCACATATTTGAACGCTTTGAGCTCAAAAATTGCAAGAAGTTTTAGAGATGGCCTGTGGCGTCAACCGATTTACAGATTCTTTATATTAAGTAACACATTTTATATACATTTTCTAGAATATTTCCATTGCACGTGGGAATTTAAAGATTAGGTTTTCATTTCCGAATAAACGATGAACGGGGCTATAGCTATACCTACTCTGAGCTATTTATAAATTTATTTTCCATAGTTTTGGTAATAAAGGAGCTCTATGTTTTTTGTTTATTTTTTTTTCGTAACTTCTAAACCTTTTTACACAATAAATAAACGAAATTTGCTTATTAACGCTATATACATGTGACATAGTTACCCAACTCTGCGTATGTACCAAATTTCAAAATGTTTTTTTCAGTGAATCCAAAGGAATAAGGAATGTGATACATACGGACTATCAGACAGACGTGCGAATGAGGACCAAATAAGGATTTTGTTTTTTCATTAAATATGTGTAAATTTAAGACAGTGGAGATTTTGATAATTTATCAGTTTGTAACCGTCCGCCATGTCATTAATTTTGAACGTCTGTTACACAACCTTTGGAAAAACTTACATGTGTGCGACTAAGTAACATTTTTTCTTAAGGTTAATTTTACTTTATTCTCTGAACATTCGAAAACCGGTAGAAGTAGAAACGGCCTTCACTTTCTTTTATTTTTTAAAAGTAGGTATTCTTAGAACGTATTTAGTCGTACAATATTTGCTTCAATCGTACAGTTAGTAAGTGGCATCAAACTCCCTCTCTTTACTGTTTGCCGACGCCAACGCCGTTGTATATTCATGAATGCCATTTTTGGTGACAAAGTTTGAACAAACGAAAATCGCTTTCGCTCTCGCGCCCGCCGGCGCCGCCGCACGAGTCGAGGGCGGAGGTAAACAGCGTGCGACAGTCTCGGTTCTCCAACAAATACTAATTAACCTCTTAGCTCGTTAGAGCACCCCCCGAGCCCCGCCCTCCCGCCCGGCCCAAGGGACGCGCCAACTTCGTTACTTTATGTACTAATGATCTATTTTGACGGGAAATCTAATTCGGTTAAGGTTTAGCTGAAAGTTTAGAATATCTGAATACCTACTATAAAATGTTACAGAATATGTATGCATGTGTCTGACTACGTCTAGTGTTTGTTTTCCATATTGTCTAAACTCATGGTTACAGCGATGCGAATTTCATAGTGTATTAGTTTCCCGCTTGAGGGTCGGTCCCCATGGAAAAGATTCCTCCAGCTTTCTCATCGACTGATCTTGCCGTCCATCTCAGTCACAGTCTCGCTCTATAGTTCGCTCTCGATACGGCTCCTAATTCTGACCCCGATTTCGCTTCCCGTCCGGCCCCGCGCAGTGCCACATTCGATTCCAACCCCAGGCCTGTTCTCGATTTCGATCCCGACTTCGCTCTCGTTTTCTGTTTCTTGTTCCTTATTAGAATAGCTTTCAGGCGTGCGTATGGCATATCAGCAAAGTTTTATTCTAATTAAATTAATAGTTTAAGCATGCGCAGAATGCGCACAAAATACACACTCTTATATGTATTGGATGTGATACAAAAAATTTAAGTCATTTACTTTCCCTAAAAAAAATTTGTCATTTCAACCAAATGTTTGAATTGCGAACGAATATTTAGATTCTTTTTGTTTGGTGAACCTCAATATTGTATCAATCAATCTGGTCAGTTAAATTATACACATATTTGTCAATGAAACAAATTCCTCAGTTATCGCAAGGAAATATTATTAAATATCCAGGATGAATTCCAAATTGGTTCTAAATTTTATAAGGTAAAGTAATTAATTTACAAAACTAAATAAAAAAAAAACTATTAAGTAATCATCGTAATTAATAAATTTAGTATAAAATGACGTAGATGAAAAGCGGCTGGACTATGAAGTCTCACCTGAAGCGTGCAGCGCGGTGATTAATTGTCTTCAAAGTTTGTGCTTCTTCCCCTTTTGGCGTCCGCGCCCGCCCTCGCGCCCTCTCTCGTCTCGGCCATGACGATCATGCTGCTCATTCTACCGTTGTCTATAGCCAGCCTTCACTCCAGAGCGGGAGCGCAACTCGCACGTGGCCGTTTGTGCCATGAGGCTGAAGTGTTTATAACGGCACAGGCGGCACACGGGGAAGTCTCATGAGCCACTTCGCGGCCGATTTACCACTTTTTCGTCCCAAAATACTTTTTCATTTCTTGAACTGCAAGAAGTTTCAATAAACTAAAGAAGCAATGTATTATAGAGCGTGCACAACCGATATCGCTTAAAGGGAACGATATATTCATACGATCGCAGAAGACGAAGCAGAATCGGCTTTTGTGGATGTTCAAGAATAGCATACACACTGCTTATTAGTATGTGAATTTCATTGCGTTAAAAGTCGGGTCGAGTGCAAGTCGGGCCCGCAATTCAAAGGCTCTGTAAAATATATAGGTTTAAACGTAATCTCACGAGATACGTCTTTAGATGATGCGTGCGTGATCCTTCCCCTCCCCCCCACTCGCTCTTCCCCCAAACCAGCCTACCACATCACAAGAGGCCCAGCGCACGCAGGCGTTGAGTCGCGGCGCGTCAATGTCGCGGGGCTTGAGTCTAAAGAAACCGCCTGCTTTGTATCCAATCGGTCATAAAAAATACCTTTTACTGTGATTAGCAAACTATGTTTTTAGCCCATCAATAATTGTAAAGAAATGACGAAACATCTATTAGCGAGTTTCTTCTCCTTTATTTGAAATAATTTGGGCGATGTTCACGTTCTCATTTTTAATTTAAATGACATTAAATCGCCCGCTTTGTAGTTAAGATAACAGGGTTCGACGGCGAGGCCCTTCGATTGTTAAATTTTATGCGTAGTGGATTTTAAATTTCCCAGCTATTCTATTAAGATTACAACTCACATTCACTCGTGAACGCTTCGACACTAGTAAGAAAATTTTTCCTTGATTACTGCATTAAAAATATTCGTTTTTTCCATTTAGCACGAGAGTTAGAAATATTAAGAGCTTAGAAAAGTTTTGACAAACAAAAATATTCGTCAAAACAGTAAAAATTAGTGATTTAATTTATTGTTTACACTTGAATGTGTACGTACTTAAGGGCCGCCGAGCAAACAAAGTGGAGAGTTCCAATCGGCGATCTTGAAGCAAAATAAACGATTACCACAAAACTTAAGTACATGCAGCATTTGTACAGATGTGCGCTAAAAGATAAGTCCGCATATTCTAAATTTAGTTCTTGGGTTGTACGTAACTGCGTGGATTTAAGAGCGATCAACTAATTGTTTTTTTTTTATTTTATGGAAACGGTTTGTGTCAGGTTTATTTTCACAATTTTTAATTTATGTTTTGCTTGTTAATTTTAATTCTAATGATTACTAGCTGTACCTGCGGCTCTGCTCGCGGAGTTGTTTATGTTTTATATGAATAAAGCAGAACTCTACAATTATGAGATGAATAATAATTACACAAATATTTTTAATTTAATCATACTTTTACATTCAAAATACACATATAACTAATTTGTGTATTTTCTTTTAATACCTGACTTAAAAATATGTTTTATTTATATGAAAGCCCCTTTATACACTACATTTCTCGTTTTCTTTATCAGCCCGAGTCGGTTCTTCGACGTTGACAACTGATTTTATCTCAAAGACAAAATTGCTAATAAGCAATTTGTTAGAAATATTATTAAATAAGAGATTGTCTTTAAGGACGATTAACAATAATCGTCCTTAGAAGACAAACATATGCCATTTCGGACTTTTTGTTGGTCTTTTTAAGATTGACAATTATATAGCACATTAATTTGATACGTCTCTTACGATTTATACAGCATAAGACATTTAAGCGCCCCAATAGCGGCCTTTTTCTAACTTGGTTGAATTGTCGTCACTGTTTATATCGCACGTTAAATTATGAAACAAAATATATCCTTAAACTTAGTCAGGTTAAATAATTATGAATATAAAACATGTAAATCGAATAAGTGTTTTTCGCATGGAAAAGACATAAACGAACAGACAGACGGAGAGGCGATGAGTTTTATAATGTATAGATGTAGGCTCTTCCATTCATATTAATTAACCTTGCCCTTTACACGATTTATTTGTTCGTTATATATTACACTAGCTGCGCCCCGCGGTTTCACTCGCGTGGTGATGGAAAATTGTGATAATGATGATAGAAAGCGTTTTATTTTTTGTCAACTTTTCAATGTTTTTCTATTATTTTGCTATTCGGGACGGAGACAAATCCAACAAATTAAAAATGAAAATCGGTCCAGCTATTCTCCAGTTATAAGTGTTCGAACAATTATATTGTGTAATGTATGTAAGTTGGAACTAAGTATTTTTTATGATGATCTCACTAATGTGTATTATTATTATAAACGCTATAGTTTGCATAGATAGATAGGTACGGAAGTGTAAGATGATTGATGCTAATGCAAAAGTTATAGATGTCTACTGCGATATACTCCTGTAAACTATGTTAAACGATTCATTTTGAGCTGTATAAACATGCAGGTTTTGCGATTTAGAAACGCGTGAGCAAGCCACGTAGAGTTGGCCGTGGGAAAAACATTGCATGCTCAAATGTACGCCTGCTACCTTTATGGTCTGACCCTGCCGCCGGACTGCACCATAATATCGCGCACTCGCTTGTCTATCGTCATAACTATTCAAATATTTGTCCAAATAATGTAGTGTAAAAGACAAGGTTTGTCTACTTTAAACACCAGATGCGATAAAAGTATTTATTTTGATATAAGGAACAATTTTTTACTACGAAATGTGCGTTAGAAATAAATTATCAAATATTATTGTATTTATGGTTTACTATTTTGGTGATAATGGCTTACCCATAAAAGATAGATATATGCTGTCGCGAGCTTTTTCGTAGGACTATTTAAGATAAACAATTCCATTTTACATTATATACGTGCAATTCCAACGGTATTTGCGGCACACGCCAGAATAGCTCGCAGATGAGTTTTTTTCCTACTTACTTGACACTTATCGTTATATTTTGGATAATTCACACTATATCTTTATAAATTATGGGCTATATGTTATTCTGATGTGTAAGCTATATATTATTGTACAGTGTCATCAAAATCCATTCAGTAGTTTTTGCGTGAAAGAGCAAGAAACGTCCATACTTACAAACTTCATGATATTAGTATAGATATAGATGTTGTAAAAGATTGCATTTAAGACAGCGACAATGCCATTTTATTCATTTTTACTAGTTAATACTGAATATTAGCATGGTAAAAATAGATATGTGTAAAGTTGTAGGTAAATATTAATCACATATTAATAAATACATCAATGGCAATTGCACATCAAAAAATTTCATATGGTTTCTAATTTTTATCGATACAAACTTAGATAGAAGATAACTGCCGTGAGTAATGAAATAAACATTAAATGTTAGCGAAGCTTGTACCATTAGTGAAAACCGCATTCAAATTAGTTAAGCCATTTTTGAGATTAGCACGCATAAACGTACATACAAACAGACAAAAACCCGAAAAAAAATTTTTTTGGCTTCGGTAAGACAAGTAAAACGTGTATAAATCGTTTTTTTTGGTAAATATTTAATGCGCAGACACAACTTGTTTACGATTTTATTGTGTATCGGCTGTATAAAATGCTTTTCTTGGAAATCAATGTTTTTGTAAGTTTTGATTTATATGAGTGCTGTAAGGGTCATAAAACTTGAACTTTGACGTAAATTTAAGGATTCAAAGACTAACGTGAAGTTACATTTTAGTATATGGGATGAATTTGCAGGGAAGTAATGTTAATATAGATATAATTCCATCAAAAAATGGTAGGTGCTATAAACTTAGCGCATTTGTTTCTGTTTGTATGCTTGTGTATGACTTCGTAACGTACCTCCCAAACGGGTAAACAGACTACAAATGTATTTTTTTTCTATTTAAAAATTCCTTTAATCTGGGAAAATTAAAGTACAATTTAAGGCAATCTGTCCAACTGTTTAAGAGTTACAAAATCATGAACGAAGATATCTTCGTTTCCATAACCGTCCTTTTCTTGTCACGTCGCACGCGCATGTGTTTGGATAACACCCCTCGTGTTACTACGTCGGGCTTTGAAATTAATAAATAGTGTAAAATCGAGATCGTGTCTCCCATACATCGCAGTACACTCGTTGCCCATCAATGTGTCACCGCTTCGTGAGTGAAGGGTGTCTAATAAATTTTAATAACGATTTTGCTTTTCAATTCGTATATTGCTACTGTCGACTCCCTAACTATAATGTAATGAAACCTTGAAAGGAACTCGATTGCATCGGTTTATTAATTGTTTGAAATTCGATTTAAGTTTAACGTATCGAGTACACAAAGCTGCGGCGATTACAATACGGGGTGTAGTTCCGACAGAAGAAAGACGAAATTCATTGCGCGAGCGCCGCGTGGCGGTCGGTCCGACGTCAATTGATTGGCTGCGATGTCGACTTGTACTTACTTAATTAAATATGTACCTGGACGATTTACTCACTGAAAGGCCTACGCCCTTACTGTGTGGAAACTTACTACACCGAAAGCAAGGGTCGAGCCGACAGGGAACATGTGTCGAATGTCATTCACCTGAAGACTTTTCTTCGTCTATTTCATTCACTGGACATCCTCTACTGGATATTAGTTGCCTCCTTAAATTTTCATGACGAAGAATTTTAGGACACTTATAACTAATCGTGATCTTTGACCAGATCTTCGGTCCATCGGCCATTCTCGCTGTGAGGTACATGCGATTCTTGGTCAACAGAAGAGAAACTGCCTCCCTCGGCAGTTATCGGTTCTACAAGCATTGTGGCTCACCCATTGCCATTTGACCTTGCTGAATCTAGTTCTATAAAATATATGTTACTTACCCTGATTCTTTTGCGAACTTTCGTGTTTCGAATTTTATCTAACAGAGAGCATAATCCTACGTAAACCATGTTGGTGGCATATTAAAAAAGGACCAAACTTTAAGTTTCCGAGCCCGACTAAATTGCACGAAAACATTGATGGACATCAGTGAAGCAAGAGAGACATGCAATGTTCGTATCATGTGGAAATCTATAGTCTCTGCCTACCCCTCTAGGAAATAGGAGTTTATATTATTACTATTTAACAGAGACCCCAAACAAAGAGTGAAAAACATAAATCTCTTCTTTTAATTATATTTTGAGTGACTCTGAGAGTGTTTATTAGATCGATTTTATTTGTGCGTTCTGGTAATACGTACTGCTCAAAGACTTTTGCCTTTAGCTCTTGAAGTGCGTTAAATGCGAAGGCGCCGCGAAATTTCCCGAAAGACATCCAGACAACCTGAATTCCGTGTGATAACTGTTTATTAGATTTTTCCAATTTTTTTAAAAATACAATACTATTTTATTATTTGGTACATTTTTGTCTAATGAACGATCAGTTAAAAAAACAGCTTTTTCTTCAAAAAACTACATTCAATACGCAATCCACCATTCATTGGTTCATTTGGTCTAGACATCCATTCGCAATATATCTATTGCAAGTACCTTCCCTAAAGTTAACACAGTTTCATTTAACTTATCAAACAAACGGCGTTAGTGATTTGTCATAGTTTGCCTTGCTATTTCATATATCACATACTGCTTTCCGTCCCCGGCTTCTCCTGCGGGTGAATTTCAATCCCGATCTCATTTCCGCTTTAAATTTGGGTACCGCTATTGTTCCTGATTTCAATTCTTTGATTTCGACGCCCGTCCCGTCCTTATTTTCGTTTCGAATTTGTGTGAATCTTAAAAAAAATCTTGGGATTGAAATAAAATGTAAACTATATAACTCGAGGATAATCTATAATAGCTTCCTACGAGTGAAAAAATATTTAAAATCCATTTAGTAGTTCGATTCACTAGTGCAAATTAGCGGACGAAGTAGGGAACAAGCGCTATAAAATAAAATTAAAACTTAGAAAAATAATCTTTACGCAAACAATACTCTAAAAATAAGTAAGTAATATGTATTGGCTCCTTATTTTCAAGTATAATTATATTATATTTATAAGTATTAGGTAATAGTTTGGTACAGGCGTCGTGGTGTCGGGGGCCGACTAAGGTGATTTATTAAAGAACGGGATACAATCAAAAACGATAAAGTACACATTTTAAATATAAAACATCTATCTAGGTATTGTTAATTAATGAATATCTGCTTACTGAGTCGTAGTTAAGACTTAGCAGTCCCCGACACCACGGCGCTTGGATCAAAGTATTAACTAGTATTTATATTGAAATAACGAGCCAATATGTATTATTATACTTAATTATTTTTTAGAGGTATTAATTTCGTCAAAGCTTTTTTTAAATTTTGAATTTAGCTTTATAAAAAAAAAATATTACTCATATATATTCTTTTTTACTCAAAAACACTGGTTTATTTTAATTTTTACTCACACTACACAAGTATGTTTTCGATGTATGTATTTAATTTGTGCACAATAACTCTTTAAATGTCAGTTACTATCACCCCAACTTCTGCTAACAACCAGCGACGAGGCCTCGCCCAGCTTTAAGCTGAACCTGAAAGCCCTTTAGGCTAAAAGCTTTCGTAACACATTTCTCTTTATTGTAATAAGTTTTCTTATATCTGATCATTTTATGTCTACTATTCTTTCCTGTAACTTGATATATGTGATAGCCAAATATTTTTCTTTGTTTCTTTCTAGATATGGGTGAAAAAAAAAGATTTTTTAAACATAAATAATGAAATCAACTTACTAAGATCGGATTCATAGAGTCCACAAAACATTTACCAACTTTAGATCGAATATTTTTGTAGACCTTCAGTAATTTCAAATAAAATTTACGTAATACATTTTAATAAGTTAGGTATGCTGAATAAATACTTTTTAAAAATCTAATCAACTCGAATTCTCAATTTTCATCGAATGCTGTAAGCCCCATTAAAATTGGTTAATTTAAACAAGAAATATTGTTCAATAAATTTCAAAAGATTATTTATATTAGAAAAAATAGTTATATTTATTATTGCTAAATAAAATAGAAACATCTTTGGGGGCTCTTCGGTTAGAAGTTACTTTTTAACTTGCAGATTATGATTATTGGTATTTTTAACACGCTTTTATAAGCTTGGGTTGTATCTAACTAACTAACTAACTATGTAACGGAATCTTTGAGCTTAATTTTCATCGGTTTCTAGAAGTCTGATCAACTTGAAACTTTGCACACATCTCAAGGACCGATGACAATACAATAATTTGATAACAGTTTTCCATTATCCTTATTAGGACCGCCAGGATTAATATAATCTTGGGTTGTATGTATCTATGTGTGTAACGGAATTTTTGAGCTTAATTTTCATCAATTTTAAGAAGTCTGATTAATTTGAAACTTTGTATACTTATCAAGGAGCAATGACAATACAATAATTTGATAAGTTTATCCTCTTATCCTGATCAGGATCGCCAGGATCGAATAATTTCGTCACGTATCGTCTGCGTGAAAACAAGTGGCTTATTACTGTTACTAAATTCTATTACTGTTTTGTAATATAATTTAGTAACAGTCATAAGCATTATTAATGCTTCAAATATTGTTGTATTGTTAAAAATTACAAATTTTTACCAATCAACCGAACTAAAAAATGAAAAATAAATATAGTTTAAAAAAAACTAAAAAACACGCTTTTAAAATACATTAAATTAAAAAGTGAAAATTAATCCTTAATATGAATTCAAAAAAATAATGAACAATGACGAAAAATATTAGTATTATTATGGAAAAAGCGTGGGGCGCTCCATATACGAAAAATGTGGCACAAAGCGCCCCACGCTTTTTCCACAATAATACTAGTATTTTTCGTCATTGTTTATTATTTTCTTGAATTCATATTAAGGATTATTTTTCACTTTTTAGTTTAATGTATTTTAAAAGCGTGTCTTTTAGTTTTTTTTTAAACTATATTTATTCACTTAAAATTAGACGAACATATTTGCGATTCAGCAACAAGTTATTTCAAGCGAGACTGTGACAATCGGATCACTGCCTTGTTCTGACACTAATTGCAAGTGTTTGTAAATTATGACTGTATAATTAATTTTTTTTTTTCAAAATCTATCACGAATTAGGTACAGTAATGAAGCCTCCTTTGCTCCTGGTAGCGAACGGAAAAAAGATTTAACATTGCTCTACTATGAGGCAAAAATTCCATTGTTTATTAGTCTCGATCGGTCTATTCCATACCAAATGAAATGATGATATTACGAGAGAAGAATTGTTGAGTTGAAGAGTTATTTCCAATTTGGGAGGCGGAAGCCCACATCGGTAGACCTAGTTAAAATTCAGATCAATCAAAATTAATCAAAATATGGATATCCTTTAAAATAGTCAATATGATTCGTATATAGCATCAGTTACATGTCATGGTAATATACCGATTGTCGCCGTTGCTTATTTGATTTTATAAGCGAAATAGGCTCAAATGTGAGACCTAATATTCATTTCAAATACCCGCATTACCGCGTTAAGGACTGTTATTGGCAAAGAATACAAAAAACTGACCAAGTCAGACAATGTCAGACCATGTCAGACCATGCTCATTAAAAACGTAACCTATGAAATGCAACAAACGCCTACGTTTAAATATTTAGATGCGGCGTCCGGCCGCGCCGACCGCCACGTGGGAGCGCAATCGAGCAAGAGTCCCGTTAGTGTCACCGCACGCGCAACCGGTGCCGAGAGCGACGTGTTGAGGAGATGCTAGTTCGGCTCTTGCCTACGTTCTACGTCCTAGCGCACGCCAACCTGCGTTGGCATGCTCTACGACCATATATTCATGGTCTGCCCCATGAATATATGCACGTATTCCGTACTCATATTCATTGGAACAAAAATGACGAACATTTAATGAACATGTATTCAACTCAAAAATAAAAAAAAAAGTTTTGGTAATCAGGAAACTTTATAGAAGCTCAAGGTGCATACCAGTTATCCAACTATTTTTTTAGAGTTAAATTACAACTCGATATACTCAGAGATACATCAATTTTCTATTTCATCTGTACTACAATGGGTTTAATTAACGATTTAGATAAAAGGTGGAAATTTGATAACCGTCCCGACCCTCCGACAAATACACATGCAATTCTTTTTGTTAAGCCGAATCAAATACGTAATTAATGTGAAGAAATAAAACCGCATCGAAAAGGCCACGCGCCGGCGCGCGCGGCGGCCGGCGGCGCGCCACCACCGCTGCGGTTTTCGCTGTTATTAACCGTACTTAATCACTTACATAAATAACAACTTGTGAAGTCTCCATCAAAATACACAAAGAGATAACATAAATTACTCGAAATGTGCACTTTGTTGCAGTCAAACCACAACGGACGCCAGCACGCAGCTGCTAAGTTAAGTTAGTTCGCAGGCTCTGCGACTACGCGTATCTATACTTTAAAAACTCCATGTGTGTATATATGTATGTGTGTTCCCTATGTACTCTAAAACGACTAGACAGATTTTGATGAAATTTTCAGGTCACTTTCTGATTGACCTAGCGGGTGATCCTGTGAAGTTTGGTAGTGCTATGATCAACAGTTTGTTTTTATTTTATTTTGTGCACAATCAATGACAGTTCTGTTGTCAATTCGCTGTTGTTTTCATAACACCCATTACGTTGACATGTGCGTCGTATATTTTAATTCGATTAATCTTTATATACAAAAATCCAGTGACATGATGTTCGTCCACGATGAACTGTAAAATAAGTCAACCGATTTTCATTACACTTGGCATTAATGTGTAATTTGGTCCAACTAGAGAGATAAGGATAGTTTATATTTTGATAGGTGACGTCGTTGTCAAGTACTATTTTGTTATTTTTTTCAGATTTCTCATTCACAAATACACACAAACACAAAATTTAATTTCACTCGCTCCTCAACTAGTATAAGACGGATTGACAAAAATATCGCTTACCAATTCGCACCATATTAAATTTAAAATCATTATTATACCAGTATAAGTCTTTAAGTCTTAAAGACTTATACTGGTAGCGATATCAAAATTAAAAATGGGACGGGGAACAGAATTCAAAGCAGGACCGGGTTCATTCACAGGAAAGGGCAGAAAAATCTACTGAGCCAGTTAGTAGTTTGATAGTTGACCATATGATAACATTTAGACTATTGTGTTTTTTCTAGAAAGCATTAAAAACTACTAAATTCGAAATTAAATATTTAACGAAAAAATCAAGATAGAGTAATATCGTTGTATGAATAACTATGTAACAATGAAGAAAAAACTTTTCCTAAGAAATTTAAAAGTTTTTATTTCAAAACTAGATTTTCGATAGGATTTTACTTTTCTATGCTTCACATTCGACTAGAATATACAACTCCTAATTTTAAGTCGGACACCATACACGAGCATCCTAAAATGCCTGAGCTCCGCGACGAGCCGAAATCTGGCCTTCCGCTAATCAGTAAGTAGCCGTCTCCCGCGTGCTCGTCGCCGCGCGCCGTGCGCGGGTGTTTGCGCACGCGCCCGCCACGTGCACCACCTAATTACGATTCGGACTCAGTTGCGCAACTAAATACAGTGTTTGCGCGATCCCTGCATGTGTCAACTGACTCCTCGTAATTGCATATGCCGCTGTAATATTTTGTTTTTTGTTACGATACAAAAGTGAAGTAAAAGGGTGGACACTGTTGAGGGCTTTTTGACGATTCCAAATCATTGGAAAAATTAAGTTACACATGTCACCGATTTTACTCGCTTGAAGCTCGATCTATAATATGACAAAAGTTATTGCTATCAATAAAATATGTAAAATAGTAATTTCTTAAATTACGAAATGTGACACAAACATCAATTTATTTGTTTGGAACTTTTAAATTATTTTCTGTCGTGTGGATTTAATGAATGTCTTCAAAACCTAGAATAAAAGCCTGCGAATTATCCAAGTCTGTAGTTTTGCAGGTTGTGGCGTTGCCGACAACCTTCCGCGGCGCGTCTGAGCGTCGGTAAAAGGTTGTGTACAAATAGGAATAGTGAACCAGGATTCCGAATCTCAGATTTTGCGTCAAATCAATCAGCAGTCAATCACTTTTCAATAACCACGTAATAAGAGTCATGTTCGAAAGTTGATGGTCCTTTAAATGTGTTTGTATGGAGTGGGGAAGGGCCCGCTTATCCCTTATGCAAACAAATAACTCTTTATTAAGTGGTCTGTTCTGCGCGCGCCGGCGGCCGGGGGTCGGACGCCCTCGCAAACATATCTCTTACAGCGGCCCGGGGCGAGTGAGTATTACTCGTACGAACGCCATTGGAAATTCTTAGTGTAGCTATATTTAACAGTGCGATATAATATGTAGCTTTATTGACTACTGGCTTTCGCCCTCGGCTCTGCCCGGGTGGATGTCAAACGAATTCTTTATTCTTTTATAACGAGCTGTCACGAGGTCAGCCGTGATCCCGATCTTGTCCTGTATTCGATTCAAATCCTGAGACTGCTTTTGATTCCGATTTTACTTTTGACCGAGAATCCCGTTCTGTTAAAAAAATATGCGATATAAAAAAATATTAGCAAAACGGTATAAAATCTATCCCACATATTATTTGGCCGTATAAACTATTACCATACAAAAATTCATAAAGTTCTGTTTAGTAATTTTTATAGAATTTGTGAAAAAAATTCTAAAAACAGACGAAATTTCTAAAAACCATTGCAATTCATTCTGTCAACTTTTCTAATATACTCAAAGTACTTTTTCTTTCTACAGCTTTACTTAAGCGCGAGCGTAGGTGTGCTTCTACTGTCGCCTGAAAATCCCGTCCATACTGGGTGTGACCACGATAACTAAAAACTATTTGACTTTTGAACTTAATTTCGATTTCAATCTCATCACTAATCAATTGGGAATAACTTTATTGAAAATCACAGCTTGATGTAGTACCGATTAGCTGTAATTGAGTTTTTTAACTGGTAGTTATTCATGTTTTGTTTCGCCATTTCGGTTAAATATCTAAAATAGAGGTTAAGATTGAGCGTGAGGTGGTTTATTTTGCATTATGGTGTCTAATAAATATGAAATTACTTATCCTTTTCTCGATTCAAGTTTACTATAAAACTATTTGGAAATCAAAAATAAAAAAGAGGATTTTTCGTGAAAAGCTCATACGTTGTCATAAACCTTTAATGTTATATAATAACATACGTATGACACGAGCGCTTAAGGTATGCACATTTGGTTTACTGTTTTAGTTTCTGTGTAGATTAAATGAACTAACAAAATAAACATTTAAAACTGGGGAACGGTGTAAAGGAACGAAGAAAGTCGAAAATAAATATCTAATATTCCACTGATAGTTAAATGCTGAAACGTGTGTAACATTTTCACTGAATGGAAACCGAATTTAACACTAACAATTTTATTTTCATTGACATTACTAATTCAGTATTAATATCATTTTAATTTTTTTGTCTTGTATGCGCAAAAATTAAGAAATCTTTTTAGCTAAAAGATATCGGCTACGCGACCCAGAGACCGGGTCAAGTAAGGTTTCATCCACTAAAAGATTTTCTTGGATGACAGTGAAAAACTACGAACCCTGGACTGAAAGTATATATTTGTTTGTGGTTTTGTATCGTGTGAACTTATCATTTTTAACGTAGCACACCAACTCGGTGTGGAATGACAAAAATTGGATGAGAAATTTTGGCCGCAGTCTTGGGAGCATGGGGACATGCCGGACAATAGCCGTAACGCCCTTGTGTGTTTCACGGAAACGCGGGTGTATCCCTATACTGACTTAGACTGGGGGCCGCAAAAAAATTCTGACATTTGGCGTTGGCCGCTCTTGTTGTACAGGTCGTCTGTAGCAACGACAATAGAACGCGAGCCAACAGGCTCACACGTACGAGTGAAGTGCTGTATCGTGCAACGCAGCGATAGGATCTGCACATATGAATACACACATACATACCATCACAAACATAACTGCACTTGCGCGGAACGTGGAATGACGTGGGCGCCTGGACATCGGACGCGAGGCGCAAAATGAGACGAGTGAGTTGGTAAAGCACGGAATCTCGACACCACGTATGATTAACAACAGTATATGTAATGCTGTCTACTTAATGCGAGATAGGAACGCAAACATAACGCGATTTAATTTTGATACAACACCGTCTATTGATTTCTGCGAGAAACAATTGTATATTTGATGGGAGGCAACATTAAAGACTTAAAGAATTTTAATCCACTTATACTCTTTTTTTACGTTTACGCACGAACTCTAAATCAATACAGCACAAGAAGAAGCCTTCATTTTGCTCTGAACGGTCTTTCATCTACTAGTTTGTTTTGTTATAACCGATTCAGCCGTTTCAGAGATAAAAACAGACGAAAATTTGTTTGGGTATTGAAAACGTGTAAATAACAATACGTTTTTATGAAGTTCGGCTCGAATTCGGTGGCTTGCTACTTACAACAGCAAAAACTTGTCATGAACATTTGACAGCATACCATTTAGCAAAGATTTTCCTTTGATTTCGTAAAGATACCGACCCCGCATAACCGGTCAAATAAAACAGGCCGGTTAGGCCTGGTTTCTCGTTCGCTTCTCTTTCGTACAGGCGTTGGTTCATTTCGAAAGAGCGACACGGTCGACTGAGGCTTTTCTTCTGAATCGTACCGTCAGATGCACGACGCGTCGCCCGTGCGACATCGAAAACGCGTCGCGACGAGCCCGCCTTAAATTTCGCTAGCGCGTCACGGCGCCGTCCTACGCGAATCTACTTCTAAGCCTGTGTTATGTCGCTCTGCAGTGCTCAGTATGAAACTGCGTTCCTTAGGTAAATTTGCCAGTGTAAAATTTCGTATACACTTTCGGATCGAGTTTATATTAGGCCTATGCTGAAATTCTTCATATCTGATTTGCCTATTCTTTAGCATTAAGTTTTTGACCGCCAGCGCGTTTTCTCCTGTAACAGCCGTGGCCGCGCGGCCACTTTCTGCGTCGGCCAAAACCGCTCGATAAGGGGCGTAGATTCGAACCGGCGCTAAACAGCAGCTTTAGAAGGACTCTTTTGCTTGAATATCATTACGTGTCTTGAAATGATTATTTTAATCTTAGTCAACATTTAAAATCAAACAAAATTATCACGCAATAATGTCTCGTTGTACAGTAAGTATATGACGTAGTCACCACAAAAGTCGTCGTTGCTGAAATTCAGTATCGCTGTCCGTTTGTCTTGGCAGTAAATAAGCAGGGAGCCCATGAGACTGTAAGTTCTGATCAATTTTTTGCGATTTACATTTTTTAAAGAGGCTAAATAAATATCTATTATTATAACGTAATATTATTACAACATAATATTTTTATAGTAGAAATACTCCTTATTTATTACCAGCCTTACATGTAATTTTATTGTACATATAAACAAAATAAACATTACGGAAATGAGGAAACATGTTTCTGAACGTCATCCTTCCCATTTCAATAAAAGCACACTAATGAAATAACAACTCACCCCAAAATACATATCACCGTTTATGTTATTGAATTTATTCATCATTATAGATTCTATGCCAATACGATAGAGTTCATATTGTATTTCTAGTTTCTTATGCTCTACGGATACTGTAAAATCATAACGATGAGAGGATAGAAGAAATGAAGAGATAAATCTAGGGGCTATTCAATTTTACTTCTTATTGCACTAGAATAGAGTTCACGGTTGTGCAACAACCCAACAATCATCTGTAAATTGAGTGGAATGGGATTGGGTGATCGAGTTATATTAAGCTCTGCGCAGCGGCGTTACGGTTTACTATTTATTGTTCACTTGATATTTAACTCAATCGCTTTAAGGCGCGGCGGAACTTTAAATCGTTAACAAAATATGTGGTTAGATATTGGTACGGTATTATAATTTTATTCATAAATAATTAAATTGTATAACTAGACATTAAGTAACGGGCACGGCACCAACAGGCTGTAACAATTCATATACTTCCAATTAATTAGAACTCTCGTACGATACAAATTATAGTAAGAACGGATGTGGATATACGGATAGTATAAAACTCCTTTGTATGTGTTTGGGTGTCACGTAGCGAAATACTGTTTTTCTGTCACAGCCCTTAACTTCGGCGTCTGTCTATCGCATTAGTGTCGTGCTCTATGCATTTGTCACATCCTATTACTTCGATGTAAGGCTGTTGCAGACCTTTACATTGGCGTTTTAATTTGTTGTCTGTCTGCGTGCACAGACTTTTATTTCGATTTCAGTCTGTACAGTTCTTTATATTTCGGTGCGTTATAGTCCTTTCTTTCAAAAATCACTAAAGTGGAATATTTAGTATTACAAAGCAAATTTTAGTATTATAAACAAACTTGAGAGGTAAAACTCTAAAAAAAATTAACCACATAAAAAAGGTATTAAAACAGAAGTGTAAAACTATCAATTTCGAGTAAATATAATATATAATATGTCTAATTTTACGTATAGAAAAACTATATAAAATGTTTTTTATCTTATTGTATGTCCAAAGGCATAGGTTTGACGAAAATTGAACAGAAATCACAAAAATAAGTAATTTCTAATAAAATAAAAAAAGTATTTGACGTCAGATTTTTAAGTATTGCCAGATTTTAATTTTACGATATTACTCCTACATTTTAAAATTATGTAGCATAAAAATTAATATGTATTGTTTTATGGTTCTGACCTGCAATAGTCTTTTGAACGTAAACGACTCCATTTATGAGAAAAGTTAAAATAGATCATATATATATAAATGTCGTAGGTATAATATTATATATGTTTATAAGCTAGATTAAAAATGTTTACTTGTATTTAAAATCGTATTTGAAATGTACATAAAAACCTAGCATTGTAAAAACACAAAAAAAAAAAATATAAGAAAAGCTACTACTATCGCCAAATTTTACGTACATAAATTTTTCTAATTAAGAAAAAACCTTAAACTTACGCATTTTCAGCATAAAAAAAATATGTTGATTTCTTCAACTTTTTACAGCACGTGGGTCAAATCGAAGATTAAGTAAAGTTCGACGTCGCGACTTCAGGCCCTTAACTGCGCCCTCCCGCCGCCCGAGGGTTGTTTGTCGTGAGTTAATTTAGTTGCGGATTAACTCAGTTTGAGTGATTGATGTTTTTGGGGACGACTAATAGCTTTTTTGAAGTTTGATCTTTCGGACGTGAAGTACACGACGAATCCACATTTTGTTAGGTATTCATCCTCATTGTGTCACTCTAGAGTCGTGGAGAACAATTCGAAAATTTTATTTTGTTATATTAATCAAATTCATTATGAAAGCTGTTCGCTATATATTATCCTATTTTTCGAGGTATTTTTTAATTGTGTGTAGAGCAGATACGGCTCTAGCTGTTTTTAACATCAGCATCATCATCATCATCGCTCAACCTTCAGCCAGTTGCAATAACTGAAAGGGACAAGTCCCGATACACCGAAGGGAGCGTAAATATATGAGGGGAGTGTAGGTTCTAGCTTGGATTAGGAGTGACGGGAGTGTAGAGCCAGCCGGTATTCGTGCAACCTTTAGCCAGAGACTGGTTTCGGGATAGGTAATAGATACTACAAGTACGTCAAAAAATATAGTGGAAAGGGTCTGCTCCTTCTATTTCTCTTTCGCTCTTCGTTTCCTTTGCTTGGTGCAGGCTTTGACGTCCATTTCTGAGAGTTGGAACAGTTCATATGCAGCCTTTCTAATTTCTACTGTACTCTGCGCTAATGTTGTTTATTCTTCTTGGTTCCTGTTGTAAAAACTACTGTCTTGTTAAGCGAGTCTTCCAAGTGTGAGTAACTTCCTGTAGTAGAAGAACTTAAAGCAGAGTTGATTAGATGGTTCGAGCTTTTAAACAAATCCATTCTAGACTTTTCTTCAGTCAATCTTTCATTGTTTATTTTCTCAGCTCGGTGAAGAAGAAGTTTTAGCGTCCGTTAAGAAGTTGACAAATTTGATCGACAGCCATTTAAATTTCCGCTTTGCTCTGTACTGTAGTCGCCTCTTCTTCTCGGTTCCTGCTGCAGTAGCTCGGTCTACACAAGTCTCTCATATGTAACTAAGACGTCTAATTTTTCTTTCCGTTGTAGTAGATCTTAAGGCGGTGTTCATTAGGTGATGTCGAGATTTTTTGTTTTGAAAGAAATCCTTATTTTCTAATATCTTTCTTTTGTTAATCTTTTATTCTTTTGTTTTTTGTTCAGTGCATATTCTTAATGTCGGTTTTTCACAATTGGTAAAGATCATCCACAATCTTTGTAATCTCTAGTTCGCTCTCTAATAATGTCGTTCATTTTTCTTAGCTTCTGTAACAGGAGCTCCTGTCTTATCTGAGCGAGTCTCTCGAGTATAACTACATTTCTGTCGTAGTAGATCTTAAAACGGAATCAAGTAAATCATGACGAGCTATTCTGTAAAAGAAATTTCATTCTAAATTAGTTCCTTCAATCGATCGATTCATTCTTCATTTCCTTCGTCTGGTGCAGATTTTTAGTGTCCGTTTGTGAAAGTCAACAAAGTTCAGCCACAACCTTGTTAATTTTGTGCAGCCAATTTTTATTACTTACTACTGTCGTAGCTCATTCTTGTCTTTGCTATTCTCTCGGGTATTACTAGTGCCCAACTTATTTTTGACGACAACGTCTTAAATTAGGTTGCGGCTGGGAGTCTGAAAGTGTAACGCTCGGTAACGTTACGATGAGTCACCGAACGAGAGGCTCAGATAGGAACAAGTTAATTGTTAAATGTTTCATTGTACCGCAAATGTACAAGTTATTGTATGTATATTTGTATATAAATACGTATGTATGTGTAAAGGTAAAATAAAATTTTGTTAATATGAAATTCAGTGCAGATTCTTTGTATAAATTAATGTTTTAAATATAATTCTTTGTATAAATAAATGTTTTAAATTGTTACTATTATTTCATCCTTCTTCCTACTATACGAATGAATATTCACATTAAAATGATTTTACCACTCAAAGTCGTTGTCACGTAAAACTTTCGCCCGTATACCGACTTTACAGGTAACCAATTTTTGTATATGATTTTAAAGCAATGTCCAATAAAGAAATAACTGCATGCTGTTATTCATAAAAACTCTTGTAACCAGCCTTTCAAACCATGTACTTGGTTTCACATACCTTTGTTAAAGTTCTACGAGGCAAGAGAGACGGTCGTTCGGGGCAGTCGAAAATGGGCGTGAGCTTATTATTATTTTTGATTTTTGATAAATAAGGTTTAAGTTTATTATACGAATCGAAATGTACTTACGTAATATAGTAAGTAAGTGAAAAATATGTATTTTCTTATTTATATAAAAAATGATCTAACGCCACACGCCGGTGTATACGATCGGGCGTGCACTTTTGGTCGACACTTGGAGGATTTTCTTCTGGACCGTCTTTACTTATTTCTGTGGCGGAGGAGCCGGTGTAATAATGAGGCACAACAAGAGCTATTTCTGTAATAATTGCCGCGTTTGTTTGTCACGGGCACAAAGCGCGCCGACCGCCGCGCGTCAGCCGCACGCCCGCCCCGCCCCGCGCCGCGCGCCGCCCGCCCCTCGTTACTATTAATCGAACTACACAGGCGAGTGAAACGGAATTAACTTTATCGTTAATCCATACAGTTGGGATTGCGTTTACAGAGAAATCGAGTTACGCCCGTTCGGCACGGCGCGGCTCATTGGCTCATTCTGGTCCACGAGCCGCATCCAAGATGGCGGCGCGCCTCTCTCTGTTGGGAGTGGGCCTTTATGTATTTTCGTGCTCTTCGCGCCGTTTTCTTGCGGAGCGGAAAGAAGGCTCGAGGGGCCGCGCGGGGCGCGCGGGGCGCTGATCGATCCCCGAGGCGTGTGACTTGACTCCCGCACCTCCGCCTGTCTCTGAGGTGTTGTACCCACACGCGCTCGCATACCTACTACATATCCACAGAAGTGTCATAAAATAATTTAGAAATTATTTTTATTTAACCTTAATAATGTAATAAATTTTAATGTGCTTACAATCATTCTTAGACAGGGCATTTTTAAAATTACTTGAATCTTGTAACATAGTTTAAGATGTAACTAAATCGAGTGCTATTAATATATATATTTTTTAATGCAAGATATACCCACTTTTTTATTGCATACAAAAGATGCAATTTATTTGCTTAAAAATATTTTTTTCTTCAATTTTGTATTACTTTCTATTTGTTGATTGACATTTCATCAGGTAAGACTCAAAATTCTTTTTCATAACCGCTTGGTTTTTACATTTTTTTTTATCGACTCGGAGCACAACAGCTGCGAACGCACTTTAAGATTAGGTTACATAATAATACGGAGATCCAAAGTACCAGATGGGCGACTGCTATACAATATCTTCTACGTTTAAGCGGACTCAGAAAACTCAAGCTGTCAGCCCGAGCTGGTCCGCTATAGGTCTTGCTTTGGTCTTCGTACCATTACATTTCTTAATCTCCTAGTACAAGATCAGTTGTTTTACGGACATTTCACTATAATATTATATTTATTATACTTTCATTAGAATATACAATTTAACGGAGCAGAATGAAAGTAATTTTATATTTTAAAAATTAATGTTGTCATCAGTAAGTGTTATAGTCAAATTTGTAAGTCTAAAGTCTAAAAATAGAACTCAAGAGCCTTTTTCTCATACCGAAGCAAATGAATATCAAAAACGCAATTAAAACCGCCCTCGGTCCGCTGTTAGTCACCGATTAATCGCCTGAAGCTTTTATGAAATTCAACTAAAGTTTTTGTTTTGCGATGATCCGTTGAATGCTTAAGTTCTATTCAATTTACTCGTTCCCAAAATAGGAAAAGGTTGACATTTAATTTTACTAAAGTCAACTGTAAGTTGCCCTTTAATCTGTTATTCTGCTGAAAAATAATAAATTTTTGAAGCTATATTTGTTTTAGGGCATTAGAGACTGCTCGTCGAGTGTGTTCTGAGTATGTATTGCGTCGACGTTGCGTTCAACGAGTACCAGGCCAGCATACGCGTGAAGCTGTACAATAACATTTGTTTTATAACTAGTCAATTTTTTTATAATTAAAAAAATATCTGAAAAACGGTTGCCCATGCGAGGCAACCCTAAAATTTCCCGCTTTGATATTTATCGATTCATTTTTCAGTTCTTTGAGTTTTAATTATTATCTTTGAGCTTTATGTAAGACAGTTGACCCTGAAGGTAATATCTGAAACTTCTTACTGTTTTCTAGCTCAAAGCGTGCAAATTAAAATAGCAGCAAATTATTGACCTCACCAGGCTCAAAAAATCAGTTTTAATGCTTTTTCAAATTTTCGAGCTTAAACTTGTAGCTGAAATACGTTCTGAGCTTATCATTTGAGTTCAAAAATCTATGTACGTAAGAAACAATTTTTTTTAATTTTTTAACCACGATATTTTTCAAACACATAGTTCAATTTTCTTTCAGCATCCGACACAATTTTTTAAAACAGAAAAAAATGATTGAGTATCAACCATCAATCTATCAAGAATTTTACATGTTATATTGAAAAAAACTTCTTTTCGGATTTATTCGAAAACTAAATCTCTCGAAAAAATTCATTGATTTTGATGCAGCTTGTAACGTTTGACGTGTCATGAATATTAAAAATGTACTAAGAAACATTTTTGAAATTTTTTCACTATACACACATACAAACACACGAACATCACACGGAAAATGATCCAAAATAGATTCTTAGGACCATAAAACGTCAATAACTGACAAAAGATCTATTTCGGGAAATCGTATTGAACACAGTATCATTTCAAATTATGGAAATTTTTCAATTTTCATAGTGGGAAATTAAAGAACGCTATTTTAAAATATTTCGAGTACAATATCTTTCGAACACTTTATTCATTTTGATCTGCTTTATGGTATTCGACGCATTTTTTAAGTGGAATTACATAGAATGACCGAGTAGGTACTAAACATCAATCCTTGGACAAAGTCCTAGGATCCTGAAATGTCAAGATCTGATAAAAACTTAGTTTTCAAAAATCAAACCGAAAACAGTACCTATCTATCTAATTTTATTGAGAACTAGCTGGTCCAGCAGAGATTGTTCTGCACTTTTTTGCAGCTGACTCGCCCGTACAGTTAACGCCCGTAGCTGTACCAACATGAATATAAAATGTATTTTTTCTTCTTTTGTATCGATCAAAGAAAATTTCATTTTCGATTCCGATCTCAGTTGCACTTTTTATTTTGAACTCGTTCCCATACTCCTTTTCAACCTTAATCCTGTTCTCAATTCAGGTCCCGGTCTTGCTTTCAGTTCTGGTTCTGGTCCCTTTCTCATTCTGATTCAGCTACCAGTTCCAGCTCCGATTCGAACCAACTGGGGTCTGATACTATTATTAAAATAAAATATTACCTATTTACTCGGGATAGAGTAGCTTTCTATGAGTTAAAGAATTATCGAAATCGTCCTAGGATTGAAGTCGAGGGCAAATGTTGGCAGCCTAATTTGCTCAAGAACACTACAAATATCCATTAATGAATTATCCAATAAATTATCCTATGTTAAGGGTTTGTTTTCACACAGGATCCTTAAAAAAATATCGCTACGAAAAGTACCCTAAATGTAGCCCAGTAAGCTCCTCTACCTTCCACTTATGGTCACGTCGTAATCTGTTCAGCCGTTCCGAAGACACCTCGAACAAACAGACAGATAGACCGACACAAAGGGTTATTTCTTTCATATGCATCTTAACCTAATAATAATGAACACAACCAAAAATAATTATACAATTTAGTGCAGTCGTTTAGAAGTGATGCGCATACTTGAATTTCGAAGATTCTTTTTTATTTATATAGATTTTCAATATCCGTGGCATTATTTAAAAAACGATGTCTTTGCAATCACCTTTTAACATTCAATCGAGTACCAGGACAGCACACGCATGAAATATTACAATAACATTTTTTTATGACGAATTTAATGTGGTATATGTTTAATAAAAATAGTTCGTGAAATTTACTAAATAAAAGTTATATGTTTACTATGCCAGAGAAGTAGGTGTAACTTCTTACGTGCATAAGTACACAAGCAGTGTTTTGTTATTAAACCTTTGCCTCGGTCGCTGCCGGCCCGAAGGTGAGGTCGCTCAGCGTCGCGAGGTCGTACAAGGGCCATACCCGATCGTGTGGACGACAGGTAACAGCTCAGCTGCTTGAATAATATTGACAATAAACCTGAAATAGTGGCACATTAACACTATCAACAATTAACATACGTATATTAGACATTAACATAACAACTTCTAAATAAATTGAAGTCTAAAGATAAATCGACGATTTGTGATTTGATTCTAGTTGTAGCCGTTGTCCCTAGTCGACTATTCGTTTTTAGCTCACACGAAAAACGAGACTTCATGTCCAAAATAACAGGCGAAACGAGATAAAACGATTCAGATTGAAACTCAGCCAATACACACCGTTTTGAGACCGCGTGAAACCTCATTACGAAACCCGCAAATCCTTCAGTAGAACAGCTAACTTCATCGTATGTAAATACTGACACCCTCTGTTAATCAATATAAAAACTAATCCGATGATAATAATTTTATATTTGTACTTATCAATATAGCAAGATGTAATGCTGTTATTACGTACAAAGCATTGTCTAGCTGACGCACTTTAGGGTGAGCGCGTATACTACAATTACTGTAATAATAATTTGTACAGCTGCTACTGCCTCCTGAAATTGAGCTCTTGAAGAATATTAAGAAAACACTTGAAGCTAATTAATGACGGTCTAACGTGGGTGTGAACGCATGTTTATAGCTCGTACGTAATGATACGACGTATCCCTTTGCAGGATTCGACCGAAAAGAATGTATGTACTAAGAAGAATGGAAAGTGTGTATTGAACTATACTCTGGTATAAAACGCCTAAAGAATCGCTAGAATACTTCCAATCGATCAGCTTCAAAGGTCTGCGCTGCTCATAATCTTTCTATTAACTCACCGATCGCCAAAAGAAAGCTAATTAACCGGCAACGCCCGAATTTCGGTGCGAGTGAGAGAATTCCGTGAGCGCCCGCTTAGAGTAGTCCTAAGTGTGAACAAGAACAGAAATATGTCATCTTTGATTATGTAAAAAAATTCGTGACCGCGTCACGTGTGATGTAAGCAAACAAATATTTAGATTATCCGGAACGTTCTGACTAATAAAATTCACAGGTGATGTTGAAAACCACGGCCACGTGTTTGAACCTCAACACGCGCATCATCATGCGATCGTAGCCTCGTTGACGCCTCGTCGCCCCGACTGCCGTCTGTTTTGAGTTTGCCACATCCCGGCCATCGAAGTGCGCCCCGCTCGTGAGTGCGAGCGCACGTGGAAACGGTGACTCGTCTGTGATCTGATTAGGGAAAGGCGAGCACCGGGCGGTGGCGTGGCGCGCGCGCAGTCACGCGCTCGAATTAAACGGCTCAAAACATTCGTGTCGCGCTCTTAAATATAATTTGAGCGAGGTATCGTTAGCACGGAACTGGCGCCTTGCGTTTTTGAACGACACCGAGTGTATTTATTCGGAGCTGATATTACCCTTTATCTCCGACGTAAATCGTGACAAAATGAAGTGTATTTCAGCCACCGAGAGCAGACGTACTGTTCTCGTCCTAGTACGTCATCAAAAGCTCGCCGCGTTCGACAGTGCACAGCTATTTTATGAGCTGGAGAGTGATCAAGGCTCCTTTTTATCTCATAAAACTGCGTGATTCTTGTGGAATAAATCTGGAGAGTGATTCATCAATTCGTCAATTACATCATCATATTAAAACAACTGCACCGATTTTGTTGAAATTTAGTGTAGAGGTAGCTTAAGCTTTGGGAAAGGACACAGACTACATTTTGTTGGTTTGTTTTCCTGTTTTTGTATTTATCAGTGCTCATAATACACTGTTGTATAAGGTATAAACCAGTCTATCTTTCTATCTTTTTACCTGTGCTTGTTCGTGTAACTTGGAATGGATTAAATAACTTAAATAAAATTTATTGTACTATTAAAACAACAAAGTCCCGTAAAATATGAGCTAATGCTTGTGTTTTTATCTATATGTCTATGTGTTTTCTTTGATAATGGCCAAATCAATTTTGATAAAATATTTTTTTTAATGCTAGCTTACGTATATATATTATGCTATTATTGCATAAATGTTTGTTTTATCAAAAAGTTATTAATTTTATTTCATTTCTTCAGCTATATCAGTTGCTTGCTTGCAGAGAAAGAGAAATGGCATAAGAAATAAAGATTGGGAGAGAGAAGGATAAGGAAGAGAGATAGAGAAAGTGTAGAAGGAAGAGAGATGTACATTGAAATTGCGATTAAAATTAAGATTGGAATTGAAGTAGGATCAAAATTATATTCAGCATTGAAATATTAATTAAGACCAACATCTTAATGAAGGTTTTTTATCCACACGGCTAGAGCCGCGGCCAAAAATATTTATCAATACATAGTGACAATTGTATTAAACAATTGTAATAACATTAAGTTATATTAAGAGAATGTGAAACAATAAGTTCATTATCATAGCCACTCTTGATACGATTAGGCGTAAGTTACGTCGTCACACCGTAACGATGCCGTCACAGCGGTCGCATCGGCCCCAAGTGCGCACGGCGCGTGCGTTCCGGACCAATTAGCGCAATAATTTCTGTAGGTAGCCCATTCCACCCCGTCCCGTAACTTAATTTTTTATTGAGTTACTAGTGTTCAAAGTTATGTTCATAAGTCACCGAGCGCTGGCAAACGGCGAAGTCGCGCCCCTGCGCCCCGCGCTCCTCCGCCGAATGTTGGCTTTCGACTGTCTCGAAACAACTACAGTTTTTATCGTTCGTATTCTATAACACCGGTACCAATCAAGTATTAAGCGATAATAATATCGGATGCCAAGAATGTATTCGAGAGATCGAGACCCGCCTTGGTTGTTTGTTAAGCAAAAAAGTGTGTATGTATCAATGTACACGCTTAAGAAATGAAACGTTTTTAGAATATATATATATACATATATATTTTATTTATTTGGTGTTTAAAATAATTAAGCATGAATGAGGTTTGAACAAAAAAAATCGTTTTAAATGAAAGCTATTGCATGGGAAAAATACGTAAAATAGTGTAATTAATTTTACATAAGGTCTTATTATTATGCACTTTTCCAATCAAAGGTTCCAGTAAATAAAATAATAAATGTGTGTTTCACCTTCAACATAGTTTACGGCAGTACGTGACGATTTTCCCTCGACGTGCCTCAAATTCTTGTTAGGCTGTACCGAGTGCGCTGAGAAAACTCGTAATCGATGTGATCCCTCCTCACAAGCAATTATATAAGGTCGTAAAATATTTTCAGTGGCCCATTCTTATCAGGGACATTCCTTCTTGACAGGGTAGTACTTTTAATGGGATCTTCAATAAAGTACAAAGAACCTTCTCCGCTAATGATAGCACAGGCTCTCGCGCGCAAAAGCGGTGTTGCCGATAACCCAGACCGAACACGACCTCCGACTACTGGCTGCTGTACGCCCTCTGCCCTTTTCTAACATCACCGCACACAACTCGTAGATCTCGATGTGTTCACGTACTACATATATTTATAAAAAAATCATCATGAAGTCATATGTATTTATTGTGGAGATATGAAAAAAATTGTGTGTGTATTAGTGTACACACGGAAGCAGCGAAATTTCTTTATGACATCATTTTTCGAAAAATGATCCACTATTTACAACTTTACAGAAATTGGTCAAATAAAGCTAAATTAGATAAAGTTAAAGCAAAAAAAAATTTTTGTGTTCAATTAATGCTATTTTATTATCATAGACATGCATACAAATAATACAATTATTTCACCTTATTATTGCTATTAAGATTATTATAGTATTTCATTAATTATGATATAGTTATTATTATCATTGTTATCGTTATTATATATTTTTATAATTAATGGCTTATGGTAACTAAAATATGAAATATAACGTTACATTTCACGGAATTTAGTGGTCTAGTAATTAATCCATTAATTGTAGAGCCGGATCTTGTAGCTGATGTTTGAGGACTGTTTTTCATAGATAAATTCTATAAATCATAAAAAAAGAAAATAAATGTACATCTCTATGTTTTCATTTTCTAACTACACACAGTTTATTTTTAAATGATATTTTTTTATTATTACAATTAATCATGTTTAGTAGATTAACAGGCGTATAATCAATAATTGCTAGTTTTAATGAAATTATATACATTTACCGATACTTACAATCAAAAACTGAGGTCAATCTGAAATAATCTAAAAAAAGTAAATACCATAACCACGCCCACGTGTTGGATGTATTAGAAAAAAAAGACATAATTATTTACTTCTTTTTAGAAATACACTTTTATTTTTTTGCCTATCACTTTATTATTGAAATATTATTTTTAACGTCACTATTGAGCTTTAGAAATAAACAAGGTGCATAACAGAAAAATATGACTTAGAAATAAATATGGTGCGTAACAGAAAAACGTGAATTAGAAATAAACATGGTACGTAACATGACAGATTTATTAAAAATAAATATAGCGCGTAACAGAAAAACGTGACATAGAAATAAACATGGTAAGTAACATGACAGATTTATTAAAAATAAATATGGTGCGTAACAGAAAAACGTAACATAGAAATAAACATGGTACGTAACATGACAGATTTATTAAAAATAAATATATGTAACAAATGACATAGAAATAAACATTAGTAACATGACAGTTATTAAAATAAATATGGTAACAGAAAAACGTTATAGAAATAAATATGGACAGTTATTAAAATAAATATATGCGTAACAGAAAAATGTGACAGAAATAAACATGGTACAATAATATGACAGATTATTAAAACAAATATGGTGTAACAGAAAATGTGAAATAAACATGGTACGTAACATGACAGATTTATTAAAAATAAATATGGTGCGTAACAGAAAAATGTGACTTAGAAATAAACATGGTAAGTAACATGACAGATTTATTAAAAATAAATATGGCGCGTAACAGAAAAATGTGACTTAGAAATAAACATGGTACGTAATATGACAGATTTATTAAAAATAAATATGGTGCGTAACAGAAAAATGTGACTTAGAAATAAACATGGTTCGTAACATGACAGATTTATTAAAAATAAATATGGTGCGTAACAGAAAAATGTGACTTAGAAATAAACATTACGTAACATGACAGTTATTAAAATAAATATGGTGCGTAACAGAAAATGTGACAAATAAACATGGATGGGTTATTAAAATAAATATGGTGCGTAACAGAAAAATTGATGTAAAATAAACATGGTACATGTAGATTATTAAAATAAATATGGCGCGTAACAAACAATGATAGAAATAAACATGGTGCAATAATATGACAGATTTATTAAAATCAAATATGGTGCGTAACAGAAAAATGTGACTTAGAAATAAACATAATTTTATGGAAGTTATTAAAATAAATATGTAACAGAAAAACGTGACTTAGAAATAAACAAGGTGCATAACAGAAAAACGTGACATAGAAATAAACAAGGCGAGTAACAGAAAAATATGACATAGAAATAAATATGGCGTGTAGCAGAGAAATGTGATGCTATAAATTTTTTCTCATACGTCGATAAAGAAGTTTCACTTTAAAAAAATGAGATCCATGGTTGCTCATGCGTTTAAAACTTTTTTGTAGCAATAAAGAAGTGATAGTGGCTGATATATAATGAAACAAACAAATGTTATTCTACATTAGGGATTTACTAATACAGTGTTCCGAGTGTGAACCTCTATCGTCCATAAACAGTGTATTATTATACAGTCATACAAAATAGTCTTCGATTTTGATTCGACGCGTCTTAAAACGCAAACGTTGTCGTGACGAACGAATTACAGCGTGCAGTCGATCGCAGCGCCATAGCGCGCCCGCGGAGGTGTGCGCGCGCACACGCTAAATACGGATGACGACAAAGAGCACCATTTATGTGACTAATAGACGAAGTTATAAAAAACATTTTCAAATTTATTACCGTCAAAAAGCGGGGCCGCTCGGCGCGGGCGCCGGCACGCGAGCGCGACACTCGCCCGTCTGTAAATATGCAACCGCCGCGCCGTTAGCATCACTAATCAAATTTATTGGTGATACTGACGAAGCTCTTTCAGTATTAAGAAATCAGAATGTATTTATATTTATTGTCAAGCATAAAAGAAACTAAATTGTATTAGAAATACGTGTATATACAAATAAGTGTGCCAACCTGTTGCGATCCCTCTATATTTATTATCTGGAAGAAATAACTTAAAAATTTTGAATCGTCCATATTATCTTGCCTAAACGTTGAAATCGGTCTTTTGATAAGTACAAAAAAAATTTGCGATTTCAATGACGTTTTTGTTCAAAACCATAAGCAGACAACAAGATCGGCTCAGAATGAGAATTGGGATCACAACCGTCGATCGATTAGGCAACGCAGATGCAAAACCGATACATCGGGAAGATGGGCGCTCGCCCTCGCCGTCGAATCACGCGCATCTAATTCGATCTCGGCTTCAAAATAGTGACGAGGACAACAAACTGTTGTAAACGACGGTGGTTCGTCGGCGTGAAAATTGAATCAGTGCGTTTTTTTGCGACAGTTGTGTGTTCCGCCCCCGCCGCGGGGCGCGACCTTTATGAACTTAATCAAATGAAGTTCAATCCGAATGTCAACTGTTCAGATAAACACCTGGTGATGGCTTTCTTCTAACTCGTTTACGATATCTTTTTGCCTGATTCGCGTAATTTTTAGAAACTGGCTGACAGGACCTAATATATTGTAATATATTAATATATGATACCTAATAGTATATGATACCTACATAATATTTGTAATATATTAATATATGATACCTAAACTTTTTGAAACCGATCTATAACATCGTATAAAGGTGTAAAGTTTAAATGTTTAAATGTACAAAAATATAAATTTTTGGACCGTCCTATATAATAACTTAAACGTATACACCTCCATTGTTTTGAAATTGATATAAATTTTAGAAAAAAAATCGAGAGTGAGTTCACACTCGGTAGAAGTGAAACTTAGTATTCTGGTTTCTTCTTGTTCGATGCTTTTGAACACAATCAGGATTACTTTTCGGTATTATTTTGTAATATATTAATATATACTAACAATGTTAATAATTCACGACACAGAATAATTTTTAAAAGTGCGCGATAATCACTACGATCCAACAGAAAATAATGTGCTATAGATTTAACCTTTCTCTCTCTCTGTCTCTGTATATATTTCAGGTAGATTAAAAATGTAATATACAATATAGAGTCTAGCTTCATGGCGTGCAGAGTCCGTGTACGGGCCTGTATGCGAAGGTAGAGCAGTGGGATGCAGACCGCTATGAACCATCGCATAGGGAGGAGACGAAGAACAGAGATACTATATAGAAATTAATTCTATCTTATTCTCTCACAGCCTAAAACCGTATATACATTTATGGCTATCTCTTTTTCGTTACACACTTTCGTTTTATAAAATCCAATTCACGACGCTCAAAAGAAGTTTCACTTTAAAAATATCCTAAATTGATAAGTGCAAACGATAACAAGTCATTCGTATCAAATAAATAGGTTTAAACAAATGAAAAAGAATAAAACGCGGCCAAGTACCAAACGCACAGTTGGCCGCACGAGCGTACGAGTGACGAAAGCCGCCAGCGCCCGCCGTCCCGCGCCGCGTCGTGCCGCGGCCTCGATTCGTGTTGTCGTGCCGCGCACATATCTATTCGCTTAGTCGTGCAAATATTTCTGTTACAGGGGGAAAAGCTTCCAGGCGCGCGGTTACCGCACGCCCTCCTCAGGCTTCACGTCATGTTAAAATACATGTTGTAAGCCTGCGTTCATGTGGAAAATAGATTTCTGTTAAAATCGTTCCCATAGTGAAATATCCTGAAAGTGTGTAGTGTGTAACCCGAGTGGTGCGAGCGATAGCATTACGAACTCGTAATAAAACTATAACAGTCTACAATAGTAATAAAACGTATTTGAGACTAATTGGTTTAAAAAAGATCAAAGCTTAAAAGGAAACATATTTAAATTTCAATTTACTTGGGCAACGCATGAACTTAAACACGAGATAAGTAATTTATACATTTTTAATTTTTATATCCCCTTGTAGAAGTTGTGATGAACAATTACTAATTTTAACATAAAAACCAAAAAATTGAAAACATTACCTTTCATTTTCACTTCTTCATTATAAAATTAGGTATTTAAAACTTGTAATATACTAGATAGTTCTTAATTTTCCAGTGATGTTAAAGCAATATGGCGCTGTTGACACGCCTAGTTAAGTCGATTTATAAGCAATAGCTCGGTGCTTGTGGTAGTTTAGCGTCCCGGCACTTGTTCATGGTCCAGGGATGCGGGCTAGTTCCGCCCATCGCGAGACTACTTTTATAAACTGTGACTAGATTGAAATACCGACTGCCAGTTAACTAACCGTTAACGCTCTAATGGCGAATTAAGCCGCCGCGATGAAATCTGTACGTCGGTGAGGATACCCTACAACTTTCGCGATGTGTAGAATTACCAATACGTTGAAATTGTAAATAAATAGTCTCAAGTGGAGGAGAGTCGAGGCCGCGGCGGCGCGGGCGCTAGGGCGGTCCACGATCCTCGCCGCTCCATAGATTTTCTTGTCCGATAATAGAATGTCACATCAGTCAGTGCCCATTGGTAGATAAACTTTTTTAATGCCACATCTTCTATAACTTTCATAAGAATTGACTATTATAATAATTTATTGTCGTCCAAATGCTGCTATTGTTATCGTCCCTTTTACAGGTTCGGTTTATGGACCACATCGACTATTTCGATTTTAGTTGAAGTTTTATTTCACATTTTATGTGTCGTTCGCGGGGTGCCAGCGAGCGCTTACAAGTCTATCGGGCGGCTCCTTTCAATTAATCCGTACGTCGGCGGAGCGGCGTGTTTATACCGAATCGAGTACACGACATCACACGTTCAATCGAAATGCACTCGAGCACAAAGACGGCGGCGTATTCGTTGATTTAATAAAAACGTAACACCTTTTTAACCGGCGGCCGCGCCGGCACCGGCCGACACGGCGCGCGCCGGCTCCTCCTTTAGGACTTAATTCTTGTTCGACACGCGTTTTCACGACATGAAAAAGGATTCGACACTCTTTGTTACGACATTTAATATGTTCAAATTAGTTTTCTTCATTGAAGTCGATTTATATTGGAATAAAAAGATATAAGAATGGTCGCTTTGAAGTTCACTATTTTTACCATAAGTTGTAGGCAACAAGTTATTATTAGCTTCCGCCTACGATTTCGCCTTCACGGGTATGGAATGATTTTTTTCATTGTGTATATCGATCGCTTTTGCTTTATTCGCAGTCCCGCCCCACCTCGACCCCGCACCCGCCGACGTATTCGACCACAAGCTCGTCACCACACGCGCTTGCGATCCTGGTTCTGCTCCTTTTCGGTTCCGGTTACGCTCTCGATTTCGATCTTCTTCTTCTTATTCCGCTTTCGACATTTTCCCGGAACCGCTCCAGTTCTCGATTCTGATCGGGTATCACAGGACCCCCCACTTATTTAGATTTTCCAGATTTTTTTTTGAATAAAAAATTAAATTCACTTAGACTTTACGTGTTACTACCAACTGTGAAAGTTTATTTATTTTTCATGACCTGTAAAACAGGAACTGATTCGATTTCCGCGATAAACATCATATACAGTATTAATCCCTGATATTAGTTATAGTGTGCAAATTACATATATATTTAAGTGCTGTTCTATACAAATAAAGATACCATCGGGCTCTGCTAAAATTATCAAGTTCAAATAGAGGGCCCGTATCGTGAGGCTACGGGGACACAGAGTAGAGAAGAGTGGGAAAGACCGCCGTGGGCGGGCTACGGCGGGGCCTCGTCTGCCTCTTAGACTAATGTCATTGCAATATAATAACATTTCTATAAAATACTCAATCTTTTGATTAATCATTATGAACACAATCAATGCTAAATGTACTTTCTAAGAAATGCAAACATTTAGTACGAAGGCCAGGTACACCTCCTAGACTCGTACTTAACCTTCACTATTTGGAATCGATCACGAGAATCGAACGCCCCCCTCGGCCCTCCGCGGCGCCACCCTCGGCGACGTCGCGTCGCGGCGTACTCGGATGGCGCGCGTCACGCACCGCCCATAAATACGTCGTTTGACACTAAACTCTTATTAGGCGGCGCGGGCGCGGGCGCACCTCGTAAACATCGCGCGCACCGGGGCTGCGGGTCGTCACCCGGCCGGTTCTAGCGCTTCAAACCGTTTTCATTACATTTTCATCGTAAACTTGACGTTCAATCTATCTCCTTAAGCCGTTCTAGAAATTGCTATATAGTTAGACGCTTGTCTGCTACATGCATTGCAGGCGAGCGTCTAATTATGGATTTCCGGTAATTAACACCTCCCACAATAGAATACCATTGTATAGGATTGAAGTTATGGATAATTGCTGACTAAACTAGTTTTTAATTCTACTAGTGAAAACTTCCATAGGTACGTTAGGAGATTTTCTGAATAATAAAAAAGAGCCTTTTAACTTACAATTTATTTCCAAGTTAAGGATGTTGTAATAATCGTTTGAACTCATCTACTTACAATTATTTAAAAAAATTAAGATAAAGTTACTTCCGTCAATATTTTACGTAAGCATTGCGTACTGCGTATTGATTGATTTAATCGACAATTTCCGTCCGTTTCCAGGTGTGGTTCCAGAATCGGCGTGCGAAGTGGAGACGACAAGAGAAGATGGAGGCGGCGAGGCTGGGCTTGTCGGAGTACGGCTGTGGAGTGGGCGGCGTCGGCGCTGTCGGGCTGTCGCGCCTGGCCGGCGGGCTGGCGTTGCCCGTGGACCCGTGGCTAGCTCCGCCGCTGCTCTCCGCGTTGCCCGGTTTTCTGAGCCACCCCCCGTCTGGATATCCCAGCTACTTGACGTCTCCCGCGCCCGCACCTCCGCCTCCGGCGCCGCAACCCCCGCCTCCGCCGCCCCCTCAGCCCTCCACGAATGATCCTCGATCTTCTTCCATCGCCGCGTTGAGACTCAAAGCCAAAGAACACGTGGAGAGCCTCAACAAGGGATTACAGATGGTGTAATGCCGGCAGGTGCGCGTGATGGGGTTCGTGGACAAAATTATACACCTTTTGAACTATTTGTGGACCGCGAGGTCGGACTGAAGTGAGAAGACCTTTCGATGAGAACACGTCTTCGAAGATGTTATTTCACACGCGGCTCGCGCGTGCGCGTGAGGCGCGTGTTGAGGGTTGGGATGTGACTGTCGCGGCTGACTTCTTTAAATGTACTTAAGTAAGGAATTATGAAATGTACATACAGACGTAGAACATGATTTATGTAAACGCGCCTCCGTGTGGGCAGTCGTGTAATGTAAATACCTGTAAGTAAGAAATTGATGATACTACACTAAGGATCGTTTGTTTATATTAATTTACTATTATATAAGGCGATGATTGACAAAAGCATAATTACTCTTTTGACACAAATACATGTATTTCTTTCGTGTGCTTGTGCGAGCGAGTTCCACACACGAAAGGTGATTAAATTATCTTTTCTACTATAATAAAAAGACAAATTATAAGTTTCAGCCAGACATTTGTCAAGTTATAAAAACACGTCGTCGCAGTATGAGCTCATTTCATAAAGCTTATGCACTTGAGCGTAGTGGCCGCTCGTCAGCAAACACGTCGAAAGAAAGACAATTGTCGTCGAGCTAAAAAGATGTTAGTTGATTTATTTAAATGAGAAAATATCTCTAACAATTTAAGTTTAAAACTAATTTAGGTCATGAGAATGTAATTTTATAGCATAATGTGAATATTCACTTAACTACTTATTTGCTAATTTTTTTCTAAAAGAATGTTTAATAAAGAAAATCAAGTGTGTGTGTGTATATTTGTGTATACAGCGCTGTAGCTTACACTTCTTTGACGTGATTGGACAACTGAACATGTACGTATGTAGAAAATATACTACGTCATGCTGTGGTGTAATATTTTACGTTTCAAGACAAAAAGATGTCATTAGATGTAGACGATGTAACTTTTGGTATGAGGTGATATTTTCTTATATGTCAAGATTTGTTAATTGGAAACTCGGATTTTTTCAAAGTTTTCCTTATTAATTGATAATGAAATAAATATGTGACATTAAATGTGGATAAGTAGTCTTACGGCTTTAGTCAATTTAAAATATTCAAAACGAGCCATATTAAATTATTTATTGCTGAACTTAATAGTTTAAGGTTTCTCCCTAAGTAGGCATGTGATTCTTGATTTTTTTTTGCAGACGTAATTTTATTTTGAGATGTTTACCTACATGTTTTCGCTCATCCTCCGTTACGTTCTTAAATCTGCGTTTAAATTCAAGCTATAAAACTTTGTCCTTATTCCGTGTACACTAAAACATCGTGGTCGACGCGCCCAAAGAAGTGAAAGTCACTTTAATAATTTCATATTGTGAAGTTCATGGGTCATTACGATAGAGAAACTGGCCTTTTTCGGCCTGCTCAAAAATTACAAGGTCACCGATAAAGAATGCCAGCTTTGACAACTGAAGCATTTGTTTGCTCGTGGTCGAAGACGGATTATCGCATGTGGTCGTTTGTAAATATCTGGAAGAGTACAGCGCTTAACGACCTCAGTCCGACGTGCGTCAGGCGCCCTCTAGTGCACGAAACACGGAATGTCGTCTCACGAGACATTTTAGGGTGTAAGCCACGTGTAAATATTGATGATTATGAACTGTAAATACGAGACTAAGTCAGTAGGTGGGCCGCGGAGGCTGTAAGTGTTGTGTTTTCTTACATCCCCGTCCGGCGCAGGTGCAGCTCCGCGGGTGGGGCTCGATTAGCATGTGTGTAGAATCATACTCTACTTTGGCTAACTTGAGAATTGCATCCGCTCACTGGACGACCGGGAGTGCGCTGTCATAAGGAACAACACGAGAGTTTAATAAATGTGTTCTTTCATCATATTTGTTTCATTTTACGCAACACTAATTAGAAGATAGTGATATATTATGAACTAAATACTATACAAATAGTAGAAAACATTAGTTTTAGTTGCATTTTTGATAATGTAGTAACAACGGTTAATACAAAGTGATTATGTTGCACGTAATTATTAAACGCATTATTTTATTTTCCAGTGTCTCGTGTCTTAGATGTAAATAATTAGACTCAGGGAAAAGGATGGTAGTATTAAGACTTCAGAATTTAATTTTGAATTATTTTGGATGTTTTGTCGTTTTATTATGACTTCCTCGGCAACTTAGTGCTTCTTCTAGCATCTTCTCTCAAACTCAAATTTAACAAAAAGTTACTAAAAAAAACGCATTCCATTTCTTCCTTTTAACGGATTTGCTCCCAAACAACGGTTAAGAGAAGGACATGGTACGCAAGTTTTATTTTAAAAGTGAATTTTTGTTAAAAGTGAATAATTTTGTTAAAAATTGGTGCTTAATCTTATAAATCTCGCTGTTTTCCTTATTCGCCGTCTTCTTGTAAAGATTGATTGCAAAAAAAAATGAGTGTATATTACAGAAGTAGCTTTTTGTACATGAAAAAAACTATAAAAACATTTTTAATCGTTTATTTGGAAGGCATAACAATATATTTATTAAATATAAACGCCAAAAATGGGGCACCACATTTGTAATAAATATAAAAATATTATGGCGTATTATGCACTCAATTAATTTAAACGAAAGTAAAAATTTCATTCAATTAATATAGGTACCTTTTAAATTTGAGAGCTATACAGAATGCAGTCTGAGTGTGAGAACAAATTCAAATTTTTTGAACAAAATTCATTTTTTCTATAAGACACGCTATTTTCACTGCTCTGTTGTGAAACCTGTACATGATCCTAATAATGCTGATCCCAAAAAATAAATAAATGCGAAAAGGTGTTTATTCTTTGATTCGCTTTCTCTTTGTGAACTATTTTCGACTAAAATTTGTAATAGAACATTGAACGATATAAAGGTTAACAGTAAATTTGTATTTCAGATGAGTGAGATTCCTTTAGACAAAATGTTATCACTACGTTTGATTCGTTGTTAATTTACAGCTTGCATATCAACAATGAATCAAAATATGTATGATAATGATGTTTTATTGGCTGCAGGCTTTGACGTACCGACCTGAAACAAAAAAAAAATCTTTTGGTTTAGGAGACACTCTCTGAAGTTGTTTATGGTCAATTGCCTCTTTAATAGTTTTTATAATAATTATTATAATAACAGTAAATCTAAATTTAATAATAAGAACTACTTTAATACAATTTTACAGCCGTATCGTTGATCACGATCCAAGGCGATATTCGTTCACACTGGGGCAATATAAATATAAATGTTGCAAATTAGTTACCTTAGTGTTGAGATTTCTCATTAAATACTCGTCAAGTCAATTATAAACCTTTCGCTCTAGTTGAGCACTCACCTCAGACGATCTGTCTGTGGCCACGTCAATAATTTATAAACAAGACTTCTAAATACTATGGCTTTCGAACAGCAATTCTTATTCACCTTCCTCCCATTTGCTCCACTTTTTTTGAATAGTTTTCATTTACTTAAGTCCATTTTTTAAGCCAAATACAGGGTGTACATCCTTTGCGATAACTTAATATAGACTGCCGTAAGAGTTTTATGTGACGAAATGACCTTACAAAAGTCTTTAAACACGTTTCTATTCATAAATGTAACTTTGATAAGACAAATTATATTTATTACCCGTTGGTTTTATTACAGTTTTATACGATTTTTTTGCAAGTTCCAATTACTCAATGAAATAATTATTGCAGGCTCTACTAAGAAAGAATGGGCAAGAGCAATTAGTCTTATAAAGTGTGATTGTATAACCTTAGTTGTAATAAAGATTTGATGAAGAAACTCTTATATACATCCATAAGAGTTAATAAAAAGCTTATATATTGTTTTAATGTATATAGTGTTTTATAACAAGCTTTTGTACGATGTACTATCTTAATCAAGAGACTTATGTGTCTATTGAATTATGGACTAGGCATTATAGTCCTTTTTTTTCTTATAAAGGTCTGTTTGGGACGGTGCGTTAGAGCTAAGAAGGGTCTGTCTGAACCGCAACCTTCGCAAAGCTATACAAAAGATCGACACCAAAAAACTATAAAAACTATAAAAGCTGTAAATTTTTTCAATGAGAACATTTTTCATTAATTAGTAGCACGGCTAAGAAACTTTGTACAGACGTTCAGTTTTGATAAGAAAACATGACTCACCATAAACTTATTCTGTCAGCTATGATTGTCTGCTTATGAGGGCGTCACTCAAACATTTGTGGTATGGTCTACAAACTTTATACGTGACATGACATGACTTAGAGCGTGAAAATACAGCCACGGTAAAATGAAACGAAGAATGTTGTCCGTTGTAACAGTACACAAATTTTATGGCGGGAGCTGCTGTTGGCCATGCCATTGTTTATTTATATTCAAAATTAATCAATACCGAATAAACGTATGTAGCTCTAAGTAAAGTTGAATCTCAAAATGGTTTTAAAGAACATTTGCGAAATATTCTTATTTAAACATTATAAATAAATGAAAAGCAAAGAAAAAACCCACTTCAAAGACAAGTTTCTATCAAAATGCACAAAAAATTAACCAAGGGACTCATAAAATATTGTGTAAACCTTAAACCCACAAAACAATCGAATATGACTGTTCTATGGCAGTGTTACCGGCAAAAGTACGACGAATAGACACGTACTGTCTGTAATAAGTATATGTTCTTGTGCAATCTAAAAACTTGTCGCATATTTCCTTTAACCTACTCCTTATAATAGAACTCTAATTAGGGATAAATCTTGCGACAAAATGTATTGTTATCGCTCGCCCGCCTCGCGACGCGGTCGGAACTATGTCCTAAAGATGACCCAGAACTCGGTACTTCCTTCAACTACGTGAAGAACGCATCTGAGCAAATTTTCAACATGACGGTTAGTTACTAAAATGCATTCAGCATTGCGGCTGTCTCCTGTGAGGCAGCTCCGCCCCATCACTTAGCGAGAAAAACGTAGAAAGCGTTATTAGACCTGTTTATCAGTCTCACTGCAGAGGGGAACATAATCATTACTACGTAAAAAAAGCAAATAATCTGTAGTATTCTCCGCGTGTACCATCTCATCCCCAAAAGTATGAGCAGGAATTTGAATACCTCATCTAACATTAAAATGTTAGAGTTCATCTCGAAGAGCAACTACGTGTCTAGTGTTTCCGACAAGTCGACTGGTCTCCTCGATGTAACTGGAAAACGTTGCAACACTTCAATTCAGGTTTCGGATACGTTAATAATTTTCCAATAGGTACATTTTTCCCACGGGACGTACAAGTAACTAGACTTAGACAACTATGAATGCTAAATCCAAAGCTTATATTTTCTTTTGGTTTCTCAGATTGCAAATTCAAATTCAAATTCATATTCAAATATATCTTTATTTCATAAGTCACGAACAACACTTGAAATACTTCACAATATATCAAGAATTCACATTTTAGTACTCAACTTTACCACTTTGCCATTCGTTCGGAAGGCAGTTATCCCTCAAGAAGAACGCTTGAGGGTAGCTTTCTTCAACTTTAAAAACATTATATTATACAATCAAACGTATATGAATCTATGATATAAAAAAACAAACCAACCAGAAATCGAGCTAGTTATGTCCATGAATATTTATCATCTAAATATTCATAAATTGTATAATACCCTTTTTTAATAAGCAATTGCTTAGCAATTATTTTAAATTGTTTTAAGGGTAGATTTTGTATATTTTCAGGGATTTTATTGAACATGCGCACACAAAGCATGTTTTAAATTTTCGTATATAAATCGAGATGCCAGAGTTAAGATCCTAATTTCCTTAAACTTAGTTCAACGTTGACGCGCGCAAACCGCGCGTGCGTCAACGTTGCTGTAGGTAATTTGTCTCCTTTACTTCAATAATGTATCTCAAAAATTTGGTACTCACTTCGCGTTGACGTTTGGTCCTTTGTCAAATCCATAACCAAAACGAATATAATGCCCAACGTATTCATCACACCGAAATATTAACTATTTATTAAATACATCAAATACGCAAATATATTTGTGAAGTCACTTATATTTATCAGAATATTTTGCAAAGTGTTCTCCAGCTTTAATTATATACCTAACTTTCTCTGTAAGTTTCTCGGAATACTTTTACACTGGAGTATGATAGACGCACCGAGAGATGGTGCTTTCGGCCATCGTCCGGCGTTTAATCGTTTAATTATTCATTAGTGTTCGGAATAGACGTGTTTAACCGGAAGTTAAGTGGAATGTGACGGTAACAACAGAGACGGTAAGAGGTTGCAGATTAGAAATTAAACCAATTTAACTATCATAGCAAAGTTTTGTACATGGTAACAAAATGACTATTTAATCAAATTTAGAACATTGCAAAAGGGGATTGTTACGGTTCTGTGTTATTGTTACTTTGTCTGCAACATTCTGTTTTTAAAAATGCAAAAACAAAGTTAAAGGTAAGCAAGCGTACTACGTGGTATTTGATTGTGTATGAGTGATGTGAGAAACTCGGGGCTTGTGGTTCTCCATTACTTTAACCGCTGGCGTATTATGGATAATCCACCTTAGAGAAAGTACACACCCTTGTTTGTAATGCTATAATTATTATAACATCCCAAACAGATGTTTGACGTGAACAGCCGTCGCTTTCCTCGTCGGCGGTCGTAGGGCGAACGGCGTGCCGCTCTTTACGCAGGCGCGTCGCCTTCGCGCCAATCTTCTCCATTATGTATTAGGAGCGTTTATACTATATATTTCGCTATTTTTCCCTGCATCTTATATTTATATTCTGGGTATACTATTATATTATATACTATTATAAGAATAAAAAATATATTTATTTTGTCAACGAAATGTTTCGCATTTATTTTATCCCATATTTCAAAATTGATTTTCTTCAGCTACAATTTTTTTCAACAACCATCTACTTCGATATTTCACATCTGCCGGGCGTCCCGTGACGGTCTCCGGTTTTTTACAATAATAACGTAATGGACGCCACCCTCCAACAAGTGCCGAGAAAAGAGAATACATATTTGCCAAATATCTATAACAGTGGATTAGGTTGAACTCGACGACCATTAACGTTTTCAATTTACAAATATCCACAATCAAATATACTCGATTGTTGTCTTCGTTACATGGAGATTGGCAAGAGTAATGATAGTGTTAATAAGTGACAAACTCTTGTCCAAAATAAAGAGTAACAAAGTCACAGTCAACAGCGTACTTTCCCTCACGAGTTCACTTTGCTGATCCTTTGAAATGTTAAGGATTTGTTATCAAGGTCAAATCTCAACGGCGACCGTGCAGGCAGACGTTAGGTGTTTTAGCAAATTACCAACGAAAAACCGATATAGTAATGGAATTCTGCGTACATACACTTTACAGACAAGATCATTCATGTTCTCCGGTTCTCTTTAATTTAGGAACAATGTAAATTTGTCACAGAATCACTGACGTTTGAGTGCACAATAAGCTGACGATTTATTTTGTGCAAGTTTCGTAATAAAGTAAGTAGTGATGTTAGGGTAATGAACAATGCTTTGAAGGTATTTGTCAAATGCTGCTTTTGTTCGCATAATCACAGCCAGTAACTCATAGGTTTAAAGACAAGACAGTCAAATGTGTAATCAGTCAATGAATACAAAATTATTGATAATTTGGTAGGATCACAAATTGAATTGGAATAGGTAAATTAATGAGATATAAAATAAATGCCAAAAATTTGTAAATCTATTCAATTGCATGAGTAGACTTGCTTGGGGCATTCATTCAAAGCATCTTTAGATTATATATCTTTAGACAAGATTATATATCTGTAGACAATATTATATATCTGTAGACAATATTATATATCTCATTATTAAGAAGCAGAATCGATTATGGATGTTAGTTTGTAGGCTCAGCAGCTAATAAGCATTTGAAAACTTTTAAGAGCATGTCGGACCAAGCACATTGTAGGATTCAGAAACCGTTACTACAAAGAGATGCACTATAGATGAAAAAACTACGTTGTTATACTTTTTCCATGTTTCCCACCCAGAACAGCTATAAGCATTTTAGTAGCCTATAACTAGAAAAACAAGAAGGTATGTCAACTGTTACTCTAAACTAGTGCAAACTAAGGTGCATCAGCTAAAGAGCGCATGTTCATAGCACTTAGGTCCTTTAGTTGAGAAGCGCAATTTTTCGGTAATAACTCAATAACGATATGTTCGATTATTTCAAAATAATTTTAATCGAAAGTATTATCGTTATTTTCTTCAAATTTTTTGAACATAGGGTTAAAAAAATAGGAGTGACACAATTTCTGCAACTTTTGAAATTATTCCCATAATCAGAAAAATTGCCTTGAAACCTTAAAGTGTTTTTAAACGTTCGGTGAAAAAAAATTTTTTTCAGCTTTTGTTACAGGTATGGAGTGCCCCCCTACAAATATTTATTTTTATTATTTAACTACGAAACTAAGTAGCGGCTTATAAAAGACACCTATAGATACTCCGAATTTCATCAATATACGTCTTGTACTTTTTGAGTAAAGGGCTTGTGACATTCGGACGGACGGACCAACACGACGAAACTATAAGGGTTCCGTTTTTTCCATTTTGGCTAGGTACCCTAAAAACTAGATAGAATTCATAAACAAGCATTGAGAATTGCCGGCGGATTCTTTTCGATTCACTCGAACACATGTAGAGGGAGAGTGAACCAATCATTGCTCTTTTATTTATTCGACGCCAATATCCTGCAATGAAATCTGTATATATTTATATAATAAAGTTTATTTCCTTTAAGGCTCAACCACGTAAAAACCACCGATCGTATCAGTACGGGACTGCGACTATTCGATGCGGGACCGTTTGTAGATGGTTATAGACCAGTTATAATATACAAAATGTAAAAGCATGTTAGTTGAAGCATGGATGTTTCATTATTCTAGTCAGTTTTTGAGTGGTATCTGTGCAATTCAAACCATCAACCCGCCTGATACTATTTACCTTAATATCTGAATTGGATTTGAAATTGCGCGACTTATCCGGCCAGTTAATTCCGCTAAATTATTTTGCAAACGTCCCATTTAGTCCTGCAGACTTCGAAACTTAGAATCTATTTCAATTAATTTTCTTTCATTATTGTTTTGTTGTTATTGTTGTTATTGTTATTGTTGAAAAATTTAAATTTATATTTAAATTTTTCTTTTAGTAATACATTTTAACTATTAAACATAGCTCGAGTTAAATAGTTTTGTGATTTTTTTGGAACGAGAACGAAAGAATCCCATTCTTTTTACTTGCAATAGTACTTTATCATGTTTAGTAGAAGTACTTGAATAAAAATATCGTTTCTGCTTATCAAATAGTGCCGTCCTGCCCAGCACCGAGTCACACAACCTAACGAATAAATCCAGTTGATGCAATTTTACCATCTTTATTTTATCGATGTGCAAGTTCTTCTGAAGAGCAAGTTGCAGCACCGACTCCTGATACCGATTCTGATAGTTGTCAATTTTGCTTGTCAGTTCTCGCAAGCGGTCGCATGATCAGTTAGGTCATTGCGTTTTACATTTATTTCGGCTACTTAGCTAATTAGTACTTAAATTTAGTGTTCCTGATAGTGACTGATCTAATTTCAGTTTCGTAATCATCACGCTCACTGATAAGGCAATCACTAATTACTTTACGCCTTGAATTCTAGTAGGGTACTCTTCAACTTTTATTCTAAATTACAGATTGAAGGTTTAGAACTCACGATTCACGAAGAGATGAACCAGAATGCCATGTTACCATTCAATTAATGGACACAATTAAATTTATATCCACTGTTATTGAAAGTCCACAAAACTTATAAAGTAATTTCAATAACAGTACGTTACAAGATTAAATAGGTAATTTAAAACTAAATAAAAAAGAAAAGAGACTGCACAAAATACACTTTAAGAGCAGATTCGAAACCTGGCACTAATCGCGACGCAGTGTATTCCACTCAGTAAGCTAAGCTGTATGTCCAAAACACCAACGAAAATAGTTGTGTTATTCAGAGAAAATAGCAATATTGTATTATAATATTGCAAAATATATCTACATCCATGTACCTATAAATGTATATACACACATAAACAAACGTACGTGCGTAAACTGTTTTTATAACAGTATCGAGATAAATCAAATCGATAAAAACGACCAGGTTAAGAGATTCTACAACTTCCTCACAGAATAAAATTATTCTGTTTTTTTTTCTAATAATTTATATTTTGAAATTTACGATATTCGTTTCTTAATTGACAATAAAAGGCTCAAAATAAAAATTTTACTTCAGTTCAAAAATTGTAAAAAGGAAATATGCTCTTTAAATCAAATAACATTCATTGAAATCCATTTATATAAGGATTTGAGTTATGCACTCTATTAAAAACAGAAAAAAAAACATGTTATTAGTTATTGACCATAGCCCCTAAGCAAGCGTGGACGTGGGTAGGTACGCCTCGCGCGCCAGCCAGAGCTCCAATCCTATACATTCTTGCTTCTTTGTGTCTCGAGTCAACGATTTGCACAAAACGATCTTCTTTTCCACGCCAAATTTACGGAAAGAATGGCTCGTAGCTTAGTGCATTCTGCTACGCCTAGGACGTCGCTAACCATCGTATGTTTCTTCGAAAACGCATCTATCTAATTCTTTGTTGGTATTCTGCAATTAATGCTAGAGTACTTGCGAAGTAAAGTGAGTGTGGAAACGAATGATCATAACGTGATCATTAGTAACGTGCCGCTGTGACGCGTTACACCGAACTTCTAGTGAGTAGAGAGAGTTCCTAAAGAACCCTAATTACTTTATAAATATGTAAACTACGTCGAAATATCACTTTTGAAAGTTCGTCTCCTTGCCACGATCATCTCCGTGGCGTTAGTGGTGCACTTTTTTTTAAGTATTTCCTGAATGATTCAAAATATAAAAAAAAAATTAAAATAAAAATTATAGACAATTAAATTCCCTACAATAAAGGTCTCTTAATTTTTTTGTATAAGTGTGATAGTTTTCGCAAAAAACGCGTTTAAGTGCAAAATTATATAAAAATGTCATTTGTAAGTATTTTTTTATTATATAATGATGCATAGAACTTCATGTATTTATAAGTTTTTATTTCTATTTATCAATAGTTAAAAGCACTTTGAAATTTTGAAACTAATTTTTCCCTATTAAGACGAAAATTAATTTTTTTTCCATTCTATTGAACTCTGCCTCAAAAATCCGTTTAGATTATACCTGTAATTTATTAACTTACCCTGAATGAAAAGAAATGATCATTATTGGGCACCTGGCCGCAGGTACAATACTGGCGCCTAGATATCGGACGCAGATTCTCCACTCCGCATCTTGACCGTAATTGGGCTGGCATGATTCGTTGGCTGTCGGTCAGTAGAGCAGTCGTCCTACAGACATTGACAGCCATCGTCCACTTGTCCAGTCATTCGGACAGCAGGTTAAAAACTCGCTGAATCTTCCTCGCGGCTAGGTCGGCCCGTCATGACGTTTCGAAGTAGGCGCTGTTATTAGCTTACAGTGCCAACATCATGTCATCCTCCCAGTGTTCGAAATGTCCTCGTAGCATCGGTATGTCATCTGTGTATGTTGCATATAAGCTAGGGGATAAGTAGCTGCCTTGCGGGACTCCTGTTTGGATCGGGCGAGGGGCGGATAGTACCTCGTTGATAGCAACGCAAAAACTGTTTTGGTGGAGGAAACTGGCGATGACCCTTGTCATTGCTGCCGGCAGTGGGATATCCAGTAATTTTTGAAGAAGACCATTGTGTCACATCCTTTCAAAAGCCTTCTCCATATCTAAGAGCATTGTGACCGTGTGTCGTCCGCAGTTCTTCTTGGATGCCAGGTAGTATAGTAATCTCTATTAGTTGAAGTGTTGTTAAGTGGTCGCTATGGAATCGGTATTGTTCCTGTCACAGGGGCTGGAAGGGACATAGTTTACGCAGTAGGGCATGCTCAAAAGTTTTCGCCACGTGTGAAAGAAGGGTGGTAGGTCGAAGATTTTTCGGCCTTCATGGATCTCGGTATCCTCCATAAGGAGTTTCCCGGCCCTAGACACGGAGTATGAAACCCACGCCTTGTGTTTGGCGTTTAAGTCGCCCATTATAAGCATGGGGGTTGGGCCATTGATGATAAATTGGATATCTTGTACACAGAGTGGGGCACTCAGGGGTCTGTACGCTGCAAACACTCTGATGTATCTCAAGTATATTGTTGTTTAGATAGCTTATTTAGAAGTTTTCGAGTAAAATTTTTCAGCCTTAAATTTTGGGTGTTGCAAAGTTTATATTTCATATTAGGGGCTTGTGTTTTCAGTCTTTTACACCGGTTAAGTGCGTTAATGCGTTGAACATTTTAAAGACAGTTATTATAAATGCGGACAAGACTCGCAAAATTACAAGTACCTCATTTAATTTGCCTAGAATTGATAAACCATCGGACGATTAACCCGTGCTCAGCAGCAAAAACAACGCGTCGATCACTAGGCCAGCGTTGTTATTAATGAATGTAATGCCATGCCAACCAGATTCATGGAAGGGGCGTCAGCTTTGGTGTGGGACATAGTAACAGGTGGCAAAACATGGATTTATTGCTACGACCAAACCCACCAAAGTGGCGCGCGAGTGAATTGTCTCTAAGCGGATGATTACTTCTTTCTTTAATAAAACTAGAAATAGTAGCCACATGATTATGTGGTTTTACGTTCAAAGCAAAAAAAACTGCTTCCAATGTCTTAATTACGCATACAAATCTTCAAGCATACAGACACCTTTTTTTCTGTGCACATGCTAACACCTGACGGTTTTTAATAATTGATGTCTGGTAAGCATTGACTACTTTTGCTTTCGGTCGTTGCCTGCATGCACCACATGTCGTGAATCATGTAAATTGTCGCGTTTGTAAAACTACTAATACGTGGCGTGATAAAATAAAAGATAATTTAATAGTATGATTTATTACGTGTTATATTTATTTCTCATTTGTGGTCATATAAACTCGTACTCGCATACACACGTACCCGAGTACGAGGTATGCCCGGCTTATTTACTTGTAAGAAAGTCACGACTATGTGTATATATAAATGACAATATCTTAATCTCTTGTTGATTCTACGCAATACACAATGACGTAATTAGCAAATAATTCAATTTTATATGTCGTTACAGCTCTAACCGGATTCACAGCGCAGCCGCACAGCCTTCATGTAATCGCAATGAGTACAGAAACGTGAATCTAATGTTTTCGTCTACAAATATTTGTCATATTTAATTGAATGATTTTTGAAATCATCTTGTTTCCATGTGTTTAGTTCTCTTTTACGCAGTCAGGTTTTGTTTTGACGTGACAACGTCTTAAATTATTCACACGCTCGGTAACGTAACGATGAGTAAACTCAACTATGATAATTACTTGCAAATGTATTGCAAGTTATTGTATGTATATTTCGTAAAGGTAAAAATAAAATTTTGTTAATATGAAATTCAGTAGATTCTTTGTATAAATTAATGTTTTAAATATAATTCTTGTATAAATAAATGTTTTAAATTGTTACTATTATTTCATCCTTCTTCCTTATACGAATGAATATTCACATTAAAATGATTTTACCATTCAAAGGTTGTCACGTAAAACTTTCGCCCGTATACCGACTTTAAGTTTTTCTAATTATTTTTTATTTACTACATTTTAGCTCTATTTTAACAATAAACTGAGAATACTCTGTCCTCATTAGCGGTGTCTATGTCGTGTCTTGTTATGTTAATCGTGATATATTTTTTAAGTTCACTATTTAATATTCATATCAATTGCGAGTATTACTAAATTATAAATTCAAATAGTGTAAGGGTCAGGCTCACAATGCTAATCTTAATCAGTAACTCATTATTCAATAGGTAACCGTCAATATTTATTTAAAGGTGTTACATTAATATTCATATTGTTATTTGTTAATATTAAAAAGAAATTCAATTTAAATATAGTTGTACGTACTTTCACTACCTACGTACATGATATGTATGTAGTAGGTACGTGCGGAGTGAAAAAAAAGCACATGTATAATATTTTGATAACGGCACTGGAATGATTAAGTTCAACAATGGAACTTGTAAAGTCGCCAACCAGATGCACGAGTTCCACGAGCACCTCGCGTTAAGAAAGCTCGTCCTCGCACGCGATCGGGTTCCAGTGCAGTGCGGCAGAAGGGGCGAGTCTGCGCCGGCGCCGCCCGCCCCACCGTGCTCTGACATTACGAGCGTTTAATAAACTCGACTCGGCTCAATTATTGTGTTTTTCTCCTCTGCGCACATCGCGGGGGTCGCGTGGTGGGCTCACATGGCGTTGGTTTATATCCGATTTAATGCAATTGTAAAATAGATTCTTAAATAAAGTAGGGAAATTGATTAACGAATGTCATAAACAAATTAACCATAACTGATTAATTTATCGTATGAAGAAAATTGGCAGCTGATAAGTTAATGCACAGTTTTTAAGACTAAAATCTTTTTCTGAGCTTGATATTAGAAAAACAATGATTATGTCATTGACATCTTTTATTGAATTATTTACTAAAGTTGACTCACGGGTAAACAGTAACTTTGCCCAAATTCATCCCAAGCCGGACCAGTGCGTTAAAGTAATCCAAATTGTATCTGATTTTATTTTTTGATTTTCATTCTACCTTTCTTTTGAAGAAAGCGAAGTATATATTTTAATATATAATTAAAAAAATACAGTGAACAATCTTAGATAAAAACTATACAATTACCGTAATTGTATTTTTATATATTATAAAGTGGTTGTGATTTGTTAACTCACAAATTCTTTCTACTTATCTATTGATTTAAAAACATACCTATAAAATTTGTTTTACTTTTAATAAATAGGTCAGGGATAACGCAAAACTTGTATTTAAAAATGCATCTACAACTATAATAGTTGATTTGTAAGTTTCACCGATTACTATATTCTATTGCCTGACCTGTTTATATGAATGAATATAATATTTTCCACGTGTACTCCAGCTTTGCAAATTAACAGCAAAATTGCATGTTGTTTAATACTGTGCAAAAATTTTTGACAAGCTTTTTGTGTCTTATTATAAAGAGTAGATTTGCTAAATTAGTAATTTAATATTATTTATGCAACAATAGAATCATCATATAGCATGCTACGAGTAAGTGTAGACGAGGCGAGAGCGTGCTGCACCTTAGGGTAGCCATGTAAGCCCGGCCGATCAATCGAGACAAAATGAATTGTCGGTCGGTTCACGAGCGATTAGCGCGCGCAAACACCGCATTAACATTTTATTGGGCGCCGCGCGCCCCGCGCGCCCCGCCCGCCCCGCGCCGCGCGGCGCCCGCCAGGCCCCCGCCGCCGAAATAAGACACTTGTACGCTGTCGTCGTGATCTTCGTGATACTCTATTTGAATAGATTTGCCTCGAAATGATGTATCACCCTTCCTTTGCGTGCGTCTTCTGTACATCACTCCACCATGTGGAGTAATGAAGAGAAGACGCGTGTTCGTTTTAATTTAAATGCCTTGTAATGGTATACTTTACTATGTATGTATTTACACACATATATTTTACGTACATTTATGTTGTGTCTAATGTTTCGTTACGTTCCACTACTATCGAGTTTGGAGGATCAAGATAAAAAAAATTGTGTGCGTCAGTTCCGATGCGTGACTGGAGTTAACACCTTACGAATATATTCCACTAAGAATAATTGCACCCCACGGCTGTGCTCGCGTAGACAGAACGAATTCCTTTACCTTATATATCGACCAAACACGATAATTAATCATGGTCCTGATCGCTGTCCCGTTCGCAATACGGATTTGTACCACTTTCGATACTGAACCCGGTTTTTATTTAAGTGCGTTCCAAATCTGATTCCGCTTTTCTCGGTCCCGCTCTCAATTCAAAGTTTTTTTTACACCCATTTCGGTCACGGTCTTCATTCTCATTTTGGTCCCACGGTTGATTATGTTCTTGGTCCGTTCTCTATTTCCAACTCTCCGCAGTCTCAGCTCTCGATTTTGCGCTTCGTCTGGTTTGCAATTTCGCTTCTGTTGCCGGTCACAATTCCAATTTGGACGAAAGCGCGGCAAATTCTAGTACATAAATAAAAAATTTACTTTATTATTTGGAAACACTGTTGCTTTCTATGAGTAACAAACATTTTAGAATATGTAATCATCATCATCATCATCATCATCATCATCTCTCAACCTTCAACCAGTTGCAGTGACTGAAAAGGACAAGTACCGATATACTGAAGGGAGCGTAACTGTAGGGGGGAGTGCAAGTTCTAGTATAGATTAAGAGTGACGGGAGTGTAGAGCCAGCCGGTATTCGTGCAACCTTCAGCCAGAAACTGGATTCAGGATAGGTAATGTGTCAATTAACATGGTAGAAAAGGGCAAGTTTCTTCCGTTTTGTCTTCCGTTCTTCGTTTTCTTTGCTTGGTGCAGGGCTTTCAGTGTTTGCTTCTAGAAGTTGGTGTGGTTCATCCGTAATCTTTTAGTTTCTATATCGCTTTTTACTAATCCTTTTTTCTTAAATATGTTTCTTCAGTTGATCTTTCATACTTCATTTTCTTAGCTCAGTATAAACTTTCAGTGTTAGTAAGCGTTGGTAAAGTTCATCCACAACCTTCCTAATCCCTAATTTGCTTTGATCTTCTTAGTTCCTCTTGTAGTATCGTATATATATATATATATATATACATACTTATGTATATTAGAAATCTGAAATTATTTCTTTCGTTAATATGTTATTCTTCATTCTTTTCACTTGGCGCAGAGGTTTCAGTGTCCATATCTGAGAATTGGTATAGTTCGTCCACAGTCTTTTTCATTTCTGTTTTGTACTAAGCTAATGTGGTCCATTCCTCCTGGTTCCTATTGCGATAACTTAAGACTTTTCAAAGTAAATCTTCCCATGTCAAAGTAGGACATCCAAGTTTTCTCTTTGTTGTTATATATCTTAGAGCAGAGTTAAGTATGTGGGGTTGGTCCCTTCTTAAAAGATGACCGTAGTAGCATATTTTTCTAACCTTGAAGATTTTGGTAATTGTTTGACTGAAAACACGAGAAATCCTTCGAGGATTTCTCGTGTTTTCAGTCTAGGTTGATTTCTTGCGGCTTGTAACATGTCTTTCAGGATCCCTCTTTCATACTGTCACAGTCTTGTTCTATTTGATTTCGTTAGTGCTACTACATTCAGACCGTATACCATGTAGGGAGAGATTACCATTTTGTAAATCAACTTGGTGATTTTTCTGTGCATTTTGGTCTTTTTAATGAAGGAAAGGAGACCTTTTGCATTGTGGATTGCTTGTTTACGTCTTGCCTTTATCGTGTCCCTCCGACTCAGCTCTGAGGTCAGGTACGTACCCAAACATTTAACTGTATCCACAGGAGTGATTAGGACTCCATTTATTTCTTGTGTATTGTTTGGATATGCTCTCGTTGATTAGGTTTCTGACTAACATCTTGGCCTTAGTTTCATTTAATTTTAAGGCCACTGATATTAGGAGTTCTTTTAAATTCTTTATTATATTAATAAAAACTCGCCTATAATAATAACGTAAATAAATACTTCTATAATAATAATAAACAAATACTTCTGGCGTGATATAATTCAATAACCATTTGATGCGGGCCTGGTACCGTGCGTTTTTTCATTGGTTTGATGATGTTGCGGATGTCCTCGGTAGACGGTGTTTTAATTGTTTTTTTTTTGATATTTTGTGAAATTCTAAAATCTCGACCTTTTGCTTTGTGCATGCGTTTATGAACCAAGTAGATACCGGTATAAACTGTTTTCGCTGTTTCCTTCCAGTCTGCTTGTTAAAACTTCTAAAAAATTCGTATGTCATTTTCATTCGTTGGGATCTACGAACTCTGTGCATTTGTGAAAATAAGTGTTGGCATTTCTCATCGTCTTCTTTTTCTTAATGTCCAGTAGTTCTTTATTGGCGTCTTTGAAGTTCTGTAAAATGGTGGGATCTTTAAGAGTTTTTAAGAATTTAAGAGTTTTAAGAATTTTTCCAGAGCGAGTCTGTAGATTTTCACTCTTTTGTTGTTGAGGTTCAAGTGTATTCTAACCGATAGTCTCCATATCTCAGTGAGGTGGTTCAAATCTAGTGGATTATGTTTATGCTGATTTGGTGCAGCCAAGACTTTATCTTCGTAGGCACATGGAACGAAGAGGCTGTGCAACACTTGAAAAGAAGAAATTAATTGATCAAAAAAATAGGAAAAAATACTTTTTTTCATATATTTTTGATGTTTTGATATGTCTTGGTTTAGGAGCTTACAGTCCTAGTTTCAAAAACGGTAGTTTGATGAACTGTTTTCTTCTCTGGAAGCGCGCTTTCTTTTGGTTGATGGCATCTTTATTTTAGGCATTTTCGTTATTTCTCCGAAAATTATTTTGTGATCAGAGTTAACTTTTTTTGCCCAGTAGCCTTTTATGTATTAGGATTTGGCGCTATTGTAAGATTCTGTAATGATATGGTCAACTTGTGATGACCTTGGTCCAGAACGCTATTATCTTGCATGATCTGCGGCCTCACCTGCTATTGATCACCAGATTGTGTTGTTCGCACAAATAAAGCAGAAAAGGAGCCCAAGTGATTTGAAGTGGGGTGAAATAGGTCGTGGCTAACTATGAGTTCGTTTGTACATTGGTTATCATCTCGACCAATGTGTGCGTTGAAGTTTCTAAGCAGCAATAGCTTTGACTCCCGGAATTTGTTTTTTATTACTTAGGCAATTTGTAAGAATACTGAGACAGAGAGTTTTTAGTTGACCACCGCGGTATGTGCGCTGTTATCATGAGCCAATCTGTAGGGTATGAGTGTAAATCAGGATTCAGTTCTAAATTAATACCTAATACGCTATTGCTTTACTTTTGGATTTTAATAATTCAATCATTTTTCCTGATGATTGTGCCCACTCCCCTTGTTTCTTGTTCCTTTTTTCCCCCACAGTATCCAGTTGAAGTGCTCAGATGTAAACAAAACACTTGTCATGTGAGTGTCTTGTATTCCTGCAATAGTAATTTTTGAATGGTGTAATTTTAGATCAATTAATTTTTTCTTTTCAAGTGTTGCATAGCCTTTTACGTTTCATGTGCCTACGATCATTTCGTAACAGGGTTTCTTTTTTTTCAGTTGGATCAGTGAACTTCTTATCGCTTTTGTATCCGTGCCTAGTGCTCTGTCTTCATATATTGGAAGAACAGTATTAAATGTTGTTGGCAGGAATGCTATCTGGCTCAGTCTGTCATTCAATTGTGAACTCTTTTCAGTATTTGGCAAGCGTAGAGTTCTTGTGTCTGTAAAGTGACAATGCTGTCATAACGATTCCTGAAAATAACAAGTATGTATTCCTTTTCACTGGTGGCCCAAGGAGGCAGTATGTGATTCTATTTGCATTTTGCTGAATTATATTGACATTGACTATATAATATTCCGCAGCTGCAATTAGAATATCTTTACCACCCCAAAATTCAGTAGTAAAATGTTTTTTAATGTAAGTTTCAATTTTTTCCTTTAATGTTTGTTTGGGAAAGCCTTCATGCATTATGTTATTTGTGAGAGTTAACCTGATTCTCTGTTCATTTTGACTTTCTTGAAGAAATCTGGTGAGGTCTTTTCTAACCATTTTATATCAAAAGTTAGCTCAAATAAATTATTTATTTGGTGTGCTATTGCTATGTAAAGACAGTTACAGTCTCTCTTTATTTTTATGATCACGTGTTCTCCCATTGTGAGCTGTGGTTTCCTACTTCTTAAATTTGAAGCTCTAAAAATTTTTGGCAATTTAGATATGTAATAGAACTATTATCAGGGAGCTCTGCAATCTCCTATGATAGTGATAGTGGCAACACAGGAGCCTTATTGTTAGTCAATTGAAAGCTGTTTCAATACTTAGTAATATCCCTCTTACTAATCACTTTGCTCTTTAATGTTTGATAATAATCTATATAATAGATATATTACTATTCAATTTGTAGTGATTTGATTCGACAATAATATATATCTTATGGCGTTTGGTAATTACAACACAGTTATTTACTGTTTATTCCAAGAACTGCGTTGTAATATTAACAAGTTTACCAGTATGCATTTCAATCACATAACAATAGTAACTTTTAATTTCCCAGTCCTCTAATGGATAATAGGTATATTGTAGGGATGATTATCAGTCGTGTATATATTTACCGTCTGTTCTTGTCCTGTCGTATTACTAACAGTGATCTAAAACTTATTATTAGTCAGTTCAGGATATTGTATCGTATAATATGTATCAATTTATTATTTTTATTTCATCCTATGACCATTAAAAATAGTACTCTAATCGTTATATTGCAAATCAATTTGTTCTTTTTTTACTGATAGGTATTGTGCAATATTAGGTAACTTTATTGACTCTTATAGTTACAGTCAATGGAATTCTACTACTGATCGATTTGCAATTTAAGGCTCAATTATACAGAACTAGATGTATTAACTATGTCCTTTAATAATTGTATGCAATGTAATAAATTATGTAATTAGACCTCAAGATTATATTTTCTATAATTTTAAACTATTTAGGCTTACGATTTTATTCTAGGTTACTCAGTATTATTAATATATCTTGATATATGGTATACAGTAATTCTACGTACTCACTGTTAATGACTAATCATTGTGCATGATTGCAATTAGATTAGAGGAAGACAACATCTTGCGCGGAGGCGTATCGATGCGAAACGACTTCATTTAGTTAACAATCAAACTCGCATCCCATATTTGTGTACCGCAAGCCCCGTGTCCCGTGTCAGTCACGGTCGCGACTCGCCCTCCCGGTCTTTTAATTTAGATCGAGTGCATGGCTCTTAGGCAGTCCGCACAGGTGAATGCGGGGGGGCGTCGGCGCTGTCGCCGTTTTGGCGTTCTCTTAGAGGCACCGTTTGAATGGAATTACTTTAAAAAAGAAATTCATCGGTTGATTCGCCCGTGGTGTAAATCGAACTCAGTATCACCCGATTCGAAGACAGCGCTTTTCGCCACGGAACCACCATCGCAGGCTATATATGAAAATCAATTTATAAAAAGTGCTATTCGTAAAGTAAATATATACTAAAATAAACAGAAGACGAAACACATTTCACTGATCGCATTTCGCTTATTGTCGCTGTGGTCGCGAAGGTATTAAATGATTGCAGGGCTCAAATTCCCATACATAAAGCTATAAGCGACGCATTCCAAGTCTACATGTATACTAGAGTGACCCAAAAAAAAAATTTTTTTTTCAAGTCTCATATGAAAATATGTTAGTTTATCAAGTTTTAAGAGCCACCTCCAAAAAATAGCTTAAAAAAGGTTTTTAAAAGTTTACTCAAAATTTAATCAACAATTTTGTTGTCGATTAATTTTTTTTTGTTTCTCGGGCTTTAATTCCATTCTTTAGCATGTCAAATTAAAGGAAAAAAATATTTAGTTCGTTAATATTCATGTTCAGAAATAGCTCGAAAAGATATAAAGTTTTCTATTTAGAAACTTAAAAAAAATTCTAGAGACTTCTAAATATTAAAATTTTGAGGATCTTCATGATTTTTCATATAAAAAAGAAACAATTCACGAGAAAAAGTATATAAAAAAATCGATTTTAAATGATTTTGGAAATTTTAAAATATTTTGAATGACCATTTAAAATTTTTTTTTGAGCTATCTTTTGGAGGGGGCTCTTGAAACATGATAAACTAACATATTTTCATATGAGACTTGAAAAAAAATTTTTTTTTTGGGTCGCCCTAATGTATACGAAGTTATAAACATGTCACCCTTAATTGTAAACAAGGTCATAACATGTCACCTTCGCTCGTAAACAAAACAATAAGCACAGTCTTGAAAATAGTCCAACCAATAACAAATTCACAGATTTAATAAATAAATCTCGTTCACATTTACGACGCAATCAATGCGTCCTATTTGGTTACTTGTTTCGTAGCTCCCCCCTATTTGTTCTGATATTTGATTGATTCCTTTTCATAGGAGAATGCTGTTCTATTCTACTTATTAGAACGTAGGTATAGGTGTAGGTCACTCGATTATTTTTAATTCCGCCACGTAATTTATATTCCGGTCAAAGGTTAATACGTGAATTGAGGGAATACGTGCGAAAATTACATGATTACTTGTAATATATTCCTATAATGAAACGGAAGAATCGTCAGGCGGACACATTGAAACTATTTGCCGAAAAGCAACTGCGGGCGACGTACTCGATGTGACAATACAATACGTACATTTTAAAATAGTATAACATCTCAAAATTAACATCGGCGATTACTAGCAAATTTGAAGTTCCTACATTAAATGGTAGTTTGATAACAGCTTCAGAACGAGATATCGTAGTGTTATCCTGATAAATTCATAATTCGTTTTGATTAAAAGTAAAGGCACTTTGTATGACAGCGGCCCGCTTAACGAAGTTGTGTTGGTTGCTTTAACACTCCTTACACCCTGGTGGATGTAACTGTCGGCAATTTCCTGAGGATGTGCCTGGTTGGCATGAAAAGTACGTAGAATTAACAATAACGGTAAGGAGACTAAGATTTACACTGGTAGAGATATCTGAGAATCAATATTCAAGATAGAGATTCGTAGTAGAAATAAATCAACATTGCATGCTGCTTAGAGCGTCTCGATTAACATCTCACACAATACAATATTTCCTGACGTGACAACGTCAATATTGCGGCAGTCACTTATGACGCTCGGTAACGTAACGATGAGTCACCGAACGAGAGAGCCCGCCGAATTCAACTATGATCGGTCTGCCGCGCGGTGGAGTGCATGCAAATGTATTCAATATTGTATGCATGCGTATGTATGTGTAAAGGCATGTTAATATGAAATTCAGTGCGAGATTCTTTGTATAAATTAATGTTTTAAATATAATTCTTTGTATAAATAAATGTTTTAAATTGTTACTATTATTTCATCCTTCTTCCTACTATACGAATGAATATTCACATTAAAATGATTTTACCATTCAAAGTCGTTGTCACGTAAAACTTTCGCCCGTATACCGACTTTACAGGCAACCAAATTTTTTGCATTTATAACTCGAGTCAGTCACATAAAGAACAACTATACGCCCTGAACCTCATGCCTCACTGAATATAAATTAAATATCTTTATTGTATCTTATGGCTTTCATTTGTTTATATTGATGTGTAAATATAAGTGAATGAAAGCCAGTTTACTCACAAATTAAAAATACAGCGATACAAAACTTTATAAACTGTTTGATTGTTTGAACACGCTAATTTCCATAACCACTAGACGAATTTTCATGGGGATTTCATCGATAACTTGAAGGAAGTTCGGAGCAACATATAGCTTACTTCACCAAAACTTACTTTTACTTCATCAAAATCGACAGAATATCAATTTTTTTAATAGACCTACAACTACAAAACTGAGGACGTAGCTAATGTGTAATATTTTACGGCTTATTATGGAGATAATAACATACATTACGGTAGTAAGCATATATTTGAACGCATCGAAGTCGAAAAATACGAGTATCTTTTTAGGCATTTAAATTGACAGATCAAAAACGAAATGTTTTCCGAAAAATGGTCTTTGCTCATTTTTTTTCGTTATAAATCAGTTTCAATAAAAATATCATTACTGTTACGTCCTATGGCGAGCGGCGCGACAGCCGAGTACACAAAGCTTAATTCAACCGGTTAATGAAGGAAATTAATAATCGTCAGCGATTTGCCGCCCCCAACCACCCCCCACCGCTCACCCGGTGTTGGGCGGTGGTAGGTCACCACGCGGTTCCTTAAAAATAATGGACTACAAAACCAGAAAATCAGTTATATCTGCGAAGTCCTGCGAAGGTCGTTATATAGGTTAAGTGTTATTTATTTAATGTAGAAGTACTGGACAAGGTCACAGTGCTGTAGCGACAGCCGCGGCTGCACATCCATATCCTGATTTGATTTGTAAACATCAAAATTATTTTTAAACTTTTTTCATATAATACGTTAATAAAACCCATAAACATAATATTTAAGGAATAATTTATGTTATTAAGTTGATAGGTGTGAAAAGTTTAATAGTTGTTACATTTTAATATCATAAAATTAAAACATTTTTGAAAAATGTGAGTGTTTATTTATAGGCTTATGTGCTAAATAATACATTTTATTTCATTTTTGGTTATTTAAAACACAACTTGTACAAGAGCCTTTGTAGATGTGGAAATTATGTTGGTGGTTGATCTAACGGCAACTTCGTGAAAAATTCACCAAGTTGCCGTTAGATTAATTTGTAAAATAGAGTCGATAAGTTACCTCAAGCTACGCTCAAGTTATCTGCGAAAACCTAATAGCGATTTGTCAACAAGTTTGAGAGATTTATCTGCTCAGATAGAAGAAAAAGTTTTAAGAAATAGTCTTATCGTATTTTGTCATACTTCTTACATACATCACGCGAACAATTAGTTTTTGTTATTTTTGATTTACGAACACGACGATTCTGTGTTGTATATTGTGTATTTAAGATTTTTAAGAATTTTGAGAGTAATTCAAAAAAAATTCATATTTTTTAATATAAGATTTTCAAGGGGAAAAAACCTACGAACGACTAAAACGTAGGTAGTTACTGTCGCCTATGGATATTAACAACTTTAGAGGCGTCACTACGGCCTTGCCGGCCTATCAGGAAGGACTGGAATATCTGATGTAGAGGGAAATAAGCTGATGGAGGGAGCATCAGGTGGTGATGAAGCAGGGAGTGTGCCACCGGAACTTTCACTCAGTGAACGAAACAGTGGAAGTTTTCAACACGTTTGTATTCTTTGAGAGTGTGGTGTCTCACCGATCGGTTCCGCCTATTCCCGTGCTGCAGACGCGTTGACCTCAACACGGCCCTGCCAATCTCAGAATTTATTTATATTCCAATATTATTAACAGACGATCTTGGAATACTAACATACATCACCTAATTTTAAAATGTTAATTGTCTACAAACGATAAAGACTTTTATTGCGTAATGGATAATTAATTGATTCTACTATTGTTGCAAACTGTGCACACAAGAAAAATAAATGAAACTATGAAATGATTCTCCTCAATAAGTTTGAAAATAGTGTCCTAGAAAACGTCAAATAGTCCGCCTCCCGCTCTTCCTCACCCCGCTACGCTGTCACCGCCCCGTATTTACATTTTAAAGGATTTTTTTGGATTGAAATGTTCCCGAATGCCATAATTTTTTTTTATTTATTTTAGATTTCACATGTTTATGTCTTGTTTTTTTTTAATAAATTATAACTTGCTTACATTCGGCGACATTAAACGACATTCAACACCACCTATTGGGCAATATACATATTCAGTTTTATTTCTGCGGTCAGTGAGTTCACAAGTCAAGAACGACCAAATAGAATTTTAAGTGGTTTCGTAGCGATTTATTCTATCTCTGTTGTTCATTATTTTCTGAGTATTTACTTTTCATACTATTATAATCCTTGAACCCACAAGAGTTATTTTGTGACACTATTATCAAATATGACAATATATAGCGATATGCATTAGTTTCCAATAGACCGTTATGCCTTACATGGGTGTGTGATGTACTAAAATCTGTCAAACATTTTTAGTCATTATTTAGTCATTGGATAGAGTGTCATGAAAATTAGTTGTATCTAAACTGCACATTCGATAATATGTCTAAATTAAAACTCAAGGGCTTTTGACACAAATAGAACCATACGACGCTGTTCAAAGTTAAATAAATTAACGAAAATTCCTGTGGGTGTGTGAAGTCAAAATCCGGGGCCATTTTTTTGGAAAATGAAAAAAATAACTAATATAAACTTATTTTAGGAGGTACTATTAGAAATCATGGTGCGTGCAGCTCGGCGGCTCATTAGCGTGCGCTGGAGACCATTTATCATAATAGAAATTATCCAATTAGTGAATAAATGTTAAGTTTGTTGTGCGTGCGCCCCGACCCCTTCCCAGAGTTATAATCGCTACTGCCTATAATACAGTGCTAATCACGAACGCCGCGGCGGCGGCGGCGCGGTCACTCAACTACGCGACCGACGACGATCTGAAGTGTTTTGATCTTTGCGTAGACCGCAGTAGCCCGTACACGAATGCATGGTAGTGGGCGGAGGGGAGGCAAGCAAGCTAAGTGATCCATGTCAACTATTTTCACAGAGAGTTATATTCAAGGTGAAGTAACTCATGTTGGTCTGTGCAAACACATACAATGAGGACGTTCAACGATAGTAAAATTAAGTAAAAAGTTCCGATTTTCGATCTCACAACTTCCTTCTCGATGTTTCCACGAACGAACAAATAGTTGAACAAATAGTTTGTTCAAACAAACAGGCAAACGTAAATTTTGGAAACGATCTTAAAGTAACTTTCCGATGGGTTAAATACTTAAAATACAAAACATAGTTCAACACTCGATAAAATGCAATATCAACCAGTATCTTAGTTGTTTGTTTGATTTCTTTTTGCCTATTTAGTAAATTTTGTAGTGGTTTTAGATTGAATAATTCCGTATGTAAGTGAAAAAGATAGTCAGAAAAACAAATTACAACAATAACATAAAACTGGCTGAAATTTATAGCTATGAAAATTCTTGGATATGAGTATGTGAGCTCCGGCTAACATATTCCATTGCGATTGGTTTACAGAGAGCGAGTATGTATGTGGCTTGCCCAAATGGCGCATGTGTATGAGATAGGGGTCTCGCTTAGTGGTTACTTACTACGGGTTTCACTTTAGCTTTGACAAAGGCGACAAAGTTTATAGTTACAAGTCTGATTACAAAATCGCAAGCCAGCAGCAGACTATTTACACATAATTTACCTATACATGTCTATTGTCTTCTATGTAGACAAGCAAACATTTAATAAAATCGTGTATAATTGAGCGGATTTGACAGTGACACTGAATATACCTTATAATAAAATAAAAGACCGCTATGATATAAAAAGGACAGAAAAGCTACTTACAACCTTAAGGCGTTGGTATCTATTGTAATCTAGATTATTGAAAATCAGACAAAAAACAATAGATTCTCAGAATTAAGGAAATTTTTAGATTTTATTAGGAAGTAGTTAAAGAAATGGTAGAAATATAGTTTATACTGCGAGGTAATTAAATTTTATCAAGAAAAAAAATACTCATTTCGCTAGAAAATAATGAATCGGGTAACTTTTGTATCACGAAAAATTTATGCTTAAAGTAATGAATTATGCAACCGAATGTGCGGAATGAATCTTTTTTTTATTTATTTTAGTAAATAGTGACGAACTAATAAAATGTCTTTATTAGAAAATATTAACAATTTATTGAAAAAGGCTCACATGCTTTATATTTTTCGTGCATTTTCAATAATTATGTGGAAAAATATAATAGCTAAATTTTAATAAGGTAGGTGCTGCCATCTAGTGTATTAGTACACAACTAACTTATCAGTTACAACTCAATGTATGGCTTGTTACTGCTAGTCATAACAGAAACAATCCGGTTTCTACAGTGTACTACAGATGTCTCTAAACTGAAAAATTTATTAATTATTTATTTGTTAGTATTTTTCTTATTAAAAACGTTTATTCATGATTTTATTTGTAACAATTTTTACGACGTGATATGTTTTTTAGTTATATAAATATTCCATTGAGAAATATCGTCTAAGAGAAAACACCTGCAATAAATACTGCAGACCATTATGTCACTTGTGATATTGGTGGAAATAACTATTATATACCATCAATAATATCGCGATTTCGGTATAAAATTAATTTAATTCTTATTATTGCGGCGTAATAGACTAATTGCAAAAAGTTGTACAAGTACTTACTGTAAATTTAAAATGCTGTCTATCGCCGATGTATAGAAAGGTAGAAAACATTTTGACGATTTTTATATCGATTGTCTATACCGATACGTACGCGAGTATATCGGTTTACAATTTAGAAATTTCTTAAATTAAAAGTAGTACTGAGAATAGGAACAAATAAAAGCAATTTTAAATGACCTTCAGCTTGCTATTACTAGATGGCGCTGAAATAAATTAATAATATTTTTATGACTACAACTAATTAGGTTCTAATAATTAGTTACTTAATTACATAATTTGTCACTCAACTTGAAGTGACCGTTTTTTTATTATTAGTTTATTAAAGTTTTTTTTTATTAAAATAAAAGTGTTTGTCAATCATTTTGTAGATATATGTGAATGTGATTTTTCAGTGAGATATAGTGAACGCTAATAAGCGTGTATGACGTTAGATAAATATGAATATACTGATATGATGTCAGATCTTTATAAAAATATAAAATGAAGTATAAAGCAAGTAAACTCTATTTTACAAAGAATTTCTGATGTTTTTTTGTGTTGTTTCTCTTTAACCGACTTTGCTTAGTATCTGTTTGTTTGCTTATTATGATTAGACTTGTAACTTTTAATTGATAAAATATCATATTTTGATTAGATATTTGGCATCTATTTCGTTTTTGAGTAATGTCATCTTGTTATCGTTAATATAAATGATAGGTGGATGTGAATACTAATGTGATGTTAATACAAAAAAAATATTTCTTTTTTGTATTAAGCACTTAATACAATAACAAAAAACACTTGCAAATAATAATTCTCAGGGACCTAAAAATAAAGTAAATACGTGGTAGAAATGAAACTTCATTAAGAGAAACGTCATTATTGAAAAAAAATAAGTAATAGTTTAACTATATACGGTATTAAGTGTTACTGTGGTAAAGCCACATTGCGGTCAAAATTTTCAAGCAATAAGTACATTTCGAACTCTGGTTCAAGTATGGAAGTAATAGTCGGTGTCAGCCAAGGAAACACTACAATATACCTAGCGATAGACACCGACTCCAAAAATAACAACAATTGTAAGGGCATTGTATTATCGTAATAATTTGATTGACTTTTAAGCAGTCTAATATTTTTCATTTCATTTTACTTAGGAGAACTCTAAAAGAGATTATAATCATTGTTTGTTATTCACAGGTATGTGTCGAGTTATATTTGAAGTGGGTAGGTACCCGCCTACCCTCTTGGGTGGTAAACACGTAGACCGTACCTACATACTGATGAGTAGAAAAAGTAAGTTGATTAATGAGTTGTAGAAAAATACGCAATTGTTTTTTTTACTTTTTAGTGCATATCAATTTGTTTTGGAATAGTTTTTGTATTGAATTCATTTTTTTTTTGTTCAAATTTTTGTTTTCAACTTCTAAAGATAATTTTTTCTCTAAATTTAAGAATACTTTTTTCTGAGTTAGAATGGCAATCCATTAAAATATTTCTATTTTCTACGAAATCCTATTTTTTGGACACGTTCTTTGGCCAATATAGAGTGTGCAGTTATTAATTTTTATCTTTTTTTAGCAGATTTAGTGAAGTCCTTTTATGACAACAACATTTTTCTAGTGGCTTTCAGGTATTTAACTATTATTATGCGAGCTTTCGTCCACAGCTCCACCCGTGAGGAAATTGGCTGAGTTTTTTCATTTTTCATCGTGCACCCCCTTTGATCACGCTGTCACTTATGATCTCAGTCTTATTTCTGTTTTCGACCTCGACCTTGACCCGCTTTTGATTCCGATTTTGGTTTCGAACTAGATTTCGGTTCTGTTCAAAATATATTCAGTGTATGAACAATAGCAGTAAAACACAATAAAAACTGTCCTATATACTACTCCCGGGTACATCTGACAGTTCTCATTCCGTGTTCTGGTTCCAAGTAATGCCACAGATATTCATAGAATTTTCGTGCTGCAGAAGTGGGCCGTGCGCGCGATTCACTAACTACGATCTCGTGCGTTTCTTGTGAGGCAAATCCAATTCATATATGAAAATTTATTACGTGAAAAAGAATTGAGAACTGTTTATGAGAAATAGTGATTCACACAAACTCAGTACCAGAAATAAAGACAAGCTGTTTTTAAAATGTAGTCGATTACGCAAACTTATGAATGCACTTATTAGGGGCCCTGTGTGCGTATGTTCAATATGTCCCCGTGGACATTTAGGATTTACCCCTATAAAGTAATTTTGCTAGTACCTACATAGTCAAGTTGCTTTTGCAAAATGCAAATACCATTGTGTATTTGTAATGGACTCTGTATCATTGGACTTATTATCGCTTATTGACTTAACAATAGTCAATTGTTTCAAGTGATTTCCGAGTACTTTATAAATCTGAGCTACGTAAAATGCATACCTTTTAAAAATTCATAGTTCAATTTGTAATATTGAATGTTAAAACAAGTCTATTTTATTTATTTTGAGTGAATTATTATATTATAGTTGGGGGTCTATCGATTGACTGGTATTGGTTGGTGGTAAATAACTTTTATTTATAGACAACTTTTTAGACTATAGAAAGCGCTAGATAACTTTTATTTATAGGCATTTTTTTAATATAATAAAAAGTGTTAGATAACTTTTGTTTATAGGCAAAATTTTAGATGATAGAAAGCGCTACAAAACTGTTATTTATAGGAAAGATTTTAAATGATAGAGAGAGTTAGATAATTTTATTTTTAGGTAACTTTTTAGACGCTAGACAGCGTAAGATAAATTTTATTTATAGGTAATTTTTTAGTCGATAGATAGCGTTAGATAACTTTTATTTATAGGCAATTTTTTAGATAATAGAGAGCTTTAGAAGACTTATTTTTAGGACATTCTTTAGAATATAGAAAGCGTTAGATAACTTTTTAGATGATAAAGAACGTTATATAACTTTTATTTATAGGTCACTTTTTAGAGGATAGAGAGCGTTAGAAGACTTTTATTTATAGGCACTTTTTTAGATGATACAGAGCGTTTTGTAACTTTTATTTGTAGGCAACTTTTTAAACGATAGATAGCGTTAGATAAATTTTATTTATAGGCTAATTTTAGATGATAGAAAGCATTAGATAACTTTTATTTAGAGCAAATTTTTATATAATTGAAAGCGTTAGAAGACTTTTATTTATAGGCATTTTTTTAGATAATAAAAAGTGTTAGATAACATTTGTTCATAGGCAAATTTTTAGATGGTAGAAAGTGTTAGAAGGCTGTTACTTTAACGCCACGTTTTAGATGATAGAGAGCTTTAGATAACTTTTATTTGTAGGTAACTTTTTAGACGATAGATAGCGTTAGATAAATTTTATTTATAGGCAAATTTTAGATGATAAAGAGTGTCAGAAGACTTTTATTTATAGGCAATTATTTAGTTGATAGAGAGTGTCAGAAGACTTTTATTTATAGGCAATGTTTTAGATGTTAGAGAGCGTTAGATAACTTTTATTTATAAGCAACTTTATAGATGATAGAAATCGTTAGATAACTCTAATTTACAACAATTTTGTATATGATAGAAAGCGTTAGAAGACTTTTATTTATAGGCATTTTTTTTAGATAATAGAAAGTGTTAGATAACTTTTGCTTATAGCAAATTTTTATATCATAGAAAGCGTTAGAAGATTTTTTAGCATTCTTATAAGCATTTTTTTAGATAATAGAAAGTTTTAGATAACTTTTACTCATAGCAAATTTTTATATGATAGAAAGCGTTACAAAACTGTTATTTATAGAAAAGATTTTAGATGCTAGAGAGTGTCAGAAGACTTTTATTTATAGGCAATGTTTTAGATGTTAGAGAGCGTTAGATAACTTTTATTTATAAGCAACTTTATAGATATTAGAAATCGTTAGATAACCATTATTTATAACATTTTTTATATAATAGAAACCGTTAGAACTTTTATTTATAGGCATTTTTTAGATAATAGAAAGTGCACTTATAGCAAATTTTTATATGATAGAAAGTTAAGATTTTTTAGCATTTTATAAGCCTTTTTAGATAATAGAAAGTGTTAGATAACTTTTAATTTTATATGATAGAAAGCACTAGAAAATTTTCATTTATAGGCATTTTTTTTAGATAATAGAAAGTGTTAGATAACTTTTACTTATAGCAAATTTTTATATGATAGTAAGCGTTACAAAACTGTTATTTATAGGAAAGCTTTTAGATGATAGAGAGAGTTAGATAATTTTATTTTTAGGTAACTTTTTAGACGCTAGACAGCGTTAGATAAATTTTATTTATAGGTAATTTTTTAGTCGATAGATAGCGTTAGATAACTTTTATTTATAGGCAATTTTTTAGATAATAGAGAGCTTTAGAAGACTTATTTTTAGGTCATTCTTTAGAATATAGAAAGCGTTAGATAACTTTTTAGATGATAAAGAACGTTATATAACTTTTATTTATAGGTCACTTTTTAGAGGATAGAGAGCGTTAGAAGACTTTTATTTATAGGCACTTTTTTAGATGATACAGAGCGTTTTGTAACTTTTATTTGTAGGCAACTTTTTAGACGATAGATAGCGTTAGATAAATTTTATTTATAGACAAATTTTAGATGATAGAGTGTGCCAGAAGACATTTATTTATAGACAATTTTTTAGATGATAGAGAGTGTCACAAGACTATTATTTATAGGCAATGTTTTAGATGTTAGAGAGCGTTAGATAACTTTTATTTATAAGCAACTTTATAGATGATAGAAATCGTTAGATAACTTCTACTTATAGCAAATTTTTATATGATAGAAAGCGCTAGATGATTTTCATTCATAGGCATTTTTTTTAGATAATAGAAAGTGTTAGATAACTTTTGTGTATAGGTTAATTTTTAAATAATATAGAGCATTATGTAACTTTTCTTTTTAGGAAACTTTTTAGATGACAGAGAGCGTTAGACAACATTTAATCGTTTATAGTCCAAAGAGAGCGGAATTTGATGCTCAAGCTGGACTTACGGAGGCAGTTAAAGCCAATCCTCAAAAGAATATGATAACAATTAAACAGCTCATTCATCATTTTTAGTAGAAAATTTGGTTATTTATTTAAACGCTTATTGCATGATTTCATCTTTTTAAATTTATTAAGCGGTTATGATATTTTATATCATCACGGGCGGTGTCCGATGTATATATTTTAATATTAACGTTTTTTCTTAATTTGAAGGTAAATATCACTCTCTAAAAAATGTTTCATGTTAATATGAGTATTAAAAAAATAGAAACTTAAAATTTTATGTTAATCTACAAAGTAGGTAACACGCTTTTGAATTCAAGTGACCATTGAAATTTTCTTGTCATTTCACATTAAATTCATTTTAATACTTAATAATTATCTAATTTGATTTTCTTTTTTCCCTAATTGTTAATTTAAGTATAAATTGAAATAGTTGGAATGAAAGAAAAAAAAATTGATTGTAGATAAATAATCATAAACAAGTTGTCTTAAAAATTATCTTTTTTAATTTATTTTTATGACGGCGGGAGTTGCTTTTCCAGCGGTGTTAACAGATTTAGATTATATGCTCTTTAGATTCTGCTGTTGTAAAATTATTATTTTAAACGTCATCATCATTCACAGGACAAACCCTAACCATGCGAGGGGTTCGTGTAGGGATTAGAAGTGGTGGAGTGCATAAGCAGTGGGCGTCCGATCAACCTTAGCCAGACTACAGCCGGCGTGCGTAGGAGATACTACTTTATAATTTGTCGTTAAATGCTTCAAAGTGAATTCCTTCGCTCCCAATTCCGTTCTCGCACTCGGGGCCGCTGTTGCTCCTCATTTCGTTCCACTTTATACAAGGCTATCAGAGTAGGTTTGTGAGAGTCGGCGCAGTTCTACTGCAAGTCTGTTACTCATGGAAAGAGCGACAAGACAGGATTATGCACAGAACGTTTTCACTAGTTAGTTTACTAGTTTTAGAGTACATCTATCTAATACCTATAAATGAGCAATTCTTGTATATATATTCAGAATCTCGGAAACAGCTCCAACGATTTCCATGAAATTTAGTATGCAGGGGGTTTCGGAGGCAATTAATCGATATAGCTAGGTTTCATTTTAAGAAAACCTCGTTTTTTTTCGTGTTTTCAGGCAATGAATTAGAATTAGAATACGAAGGTAAATTTAGTCACTGTCAACAAGATTATAATAGCACATTCAAGAAATTGGGCGGTCCTGAATTCAGAAGACCCCTGTTCGATTCCACATGATTAATTTTTTCAAGTATCATAGTTTTTCTTTTCAAGTCTCTTTTTTTGTAAGAAAACGTCAAGTTTATTATTTTTTGAGAAAAAGTCTCTTTTCTTATAAGAAAAAGTTTCTTATTTTGTGAGAAAAATTATTATTGGGAGCAACTGTTTTACCGACACAGCAACATTAAAGCTATTTGACAATAGAAGGCGTTGTTAAGCAACACTAAGCCAATGAGTGCTTGGTTTGAGGTTAGACCAAGAAAATAAACTGTTTATAAGTAAACACATATTTCATCAATAACATAAGTGTTATTGATAAAATATGTGTCCCTGTAAACAACGTGTTCATTTAAAATGCCAAAACGATCTTTGAAAATAATGCTGTAAGATCGCAAAATATTATTCATGTTTCATCAGTATTTAATTCGTATCTAAATATATTTTCCACGAAAACACGACCGGGTAGTTGCTTATTAACTGGGCGGCAGGCGTCGTTCCACCCTTTTTTGTGAACGACTTGCTCATATAATTAATGTCTGGACTTCCGCCAGCATGGACGTAGAATTAATTCCCTCATCATACGCGAGTGATGTCAATCTCATTCTTGGTCTCTATTTCGACTCCTATTCCGTTCATAATTTTGATTCTGATTTCGATCCCATATTCGTTTTCGACCCCAGTCCCGTTTTCAATTTTGATCTTGGTCTCACTATCGATTCGGAGAACCAGGTCCCATTCTCGATTGTGCTCTTTAAACTCTGATTCTGTCATCAGCTCACAATTTGGATTTGGATGAAGCCGGGAGCAAAGGCCAGTATCAAAAGAGAATATAAGTTATATCGCTGGGGGATAATGTAGCTTTCTATACGAATTAAACAAGTATTAAAAATTGTCTCAGGAATATAAAATACATAGAGATAGTCTAGACTAAATGTTAGCAGCCTAATTTACTGAGGAATAATATAGCTATTAGTGAAAGGATTTTTAGAATAGGCTTAATAATCTGGTTTAGTAGGACATATACATGGATGAAACCGAAGGTGAATGCTGGTTTTTTTCAGAAACCGTCCCTTGTTTGCGTAGAACTAAAGAAATCGGACCGATTGTTTAGGCGCGGGATATAGGCGACAAACATATAAACTTAAGAGAGAGGATACTCTCTCTTAAGTTGGATTAAAATACAAACAGTATGTAAAATTTCTTTAAGGTCGATTAAGTAGTGTCGGAATTCTTTGCGGACCGACATCATGACATCGTTTTGTACATTCAATTGTCCCGCGGTCGAGATCGAAACTGACACCGTCAGCTTCGACGATGACGCTGTTGACCAGTGAGCCCTCACCGCCTAAGACAATACCAATGACACATCGATGTTATAATACGTACTTATTTTTATAATATCAATTTCTGGTATCTACACAATTCCAAATGACTTAATCAAAGCGGGTCTACAGGATATATCGAGAAATTAATTTCGTATCTCGCTTTTGTACAATTCGCTAATGGCCCTCAGAGATCATCCGACGCAGTAACAAACTCCAATAAGCGATTGTGAGAGGGCAAAGGGCAGGCACGGGCGGAGGAGCGCGCACAAACCCATTAGACGGTCTAGCGAATTGGCATGAAAAGGCTCTCTGATATGGAAAAACGTCGAAGCGAGATGAAGGTAATCCGTGGGCCGGGGCGGGGACGGCGGCGGCGCGGGCGCGGGGCGCGGGCGTGGAAGGCACTAATAAAAGTATCCGAGTGTCGTGTCAACAGCCGCCGCGAATTTAATAATTCCAATATAATTGAACTCTATCCGCGCTAATACCCGTCCTACAAAGGCGCCTAAGGCCGACGACGCAGCGCCCCGAGATTGACGATCGCTACTGAGCACAGTGCTGTGCGCGGGCGCGGTCACGAAAGGGATCGCTCGTACGAACGTCGACGCGACCGCAGGAACGGACTCGTTTGTGCGTGTCGAGCGCGGACCGCGCAAATACTTCTATTAAGCTAGGCAAAGCCTGGCGGTTGCAGTCAGTGCCTCTTATCGTGCTGTGTTCTGTGCTACAACAACACTATGTACTCGGGCTAACTTAACATAATAATTTGTGATTAATGTAAAATTAATGTAAGTTTTGTAATAAATAAGAAACTTGGTTTTGTTCCATCCTGAATCATTTCCAAAATCGAAGTACCCTCCACAGGTCGTTATGTAGGTCGTTTGAGTGATACGCGCCAAGTCCGCGGGGACGAATACATTGCGACAGACTAATAATCGGAAAAATACTTTTTGGAGTAATAATACTCTTCAATTACAATTATTGGAAACTTATAAAAATCCAAAACGAGACCTGCGCCGTCTTCACCGTGGGTTTAATGGATTTAAAATGTTGGACCAGATCTCTGGGAGGGACCATCTTATTTTTATTTATTGGCACGGCCGACGCCGCGACGACCCGGTGTTCGAGTGCTACAGAAACGCGGTGTAAACGCATTTGTCGAATCCGTCTGGACTCGCACAATTTCAATGTATTTAAAGTATGTTTTCAAATTATAACTCAAAAACTGGGAACTAAATTTAAAGGTTTCATCTGGAAAGATATCGCGACATAAAAGAGGAATGGTTATTCGTACCTTAAACCCGCACCGAGGCAGTAAATCGGTGAAGATAATTAGGCTTATCAAACACAGATCTTATTTATTTTATGCATCTCCCGTTCATTAATTATGGCGGACGCGCATATGCGCGCACGCGGCTGCGTGTCGCTGTCGGTGTGCACGCGTCCTCGGGCTCGGCGGGAGTCGCCACAGTAATAACGTTTGTAAAAATATCGGCGCGAGGGGAGTTTCAATTTCAGCGGGTTGTATTTGCGCTGCTCCTTAACCCGCGCCCGCCATATTAAATTCTGAGCATCTGCCCGCCCTCGGCCCGCGCCCCGCGTGCTGCGACTCCCCTTACCGTGTACTTGCTTTTTTAGTGCATTATCTACCGACGAAGTTGCAATAGACTACAAGGGGCTCGGCTGGTGCGTGTGGGTGATCCTGGGCCGACGGACCCCGTGCGCTCTAAATCAAGAGTCTAAAACTACCTAAGTGCATCATTAATTGTAGGCTTCCGTACGGCTATTAATGGGCCCGTTCCGTCTGTCTGTGTCCTACATGCAAAGGGCTGTAACTATTGAACACTCATAGCTAGCCAGTCGAAATTTTAACATAATATGCGTCAATATGGCGTATATTCTGACAAATATAAAATAATTGTAAAAAAATTAAGGGGTCTTTATACAAGAAACATGTTTCTTTCACGACATTTTATTTCTCTCTCGTAAAAAAGGTAATATTTTCAACCTTCTATTTGATGTGATAAAAGTTCAAATTCTAAAATAAAACGGTGAATTATAAAACTCTGTGAAGTGTGAGTCAAGAACGTAAACTCATTGAAAAAAATACATGTTTTAGTAAATACATGGCGCAAACGTGATGCTGCGGTGCCGGACTCTCGACGCGCGAAGTGGATTAACATTTGGCAATTTTTTGTCATTTTGATAATTTTTGTTTTGTCACTGGTAAACATTATACCCATATACGTATTCATATATAGGTAGATAATTATGGTTGTTTGTTAGCAGTGACAGTGTAATTTCTAAACAACTTGACTGATTGAGGTCATGTTGACAAAAAAATATTGTTTTAACGATAGATAAAGTTAAAATGTGCAAAAAAAATTTTTGAAATGTGACAACCTAAACTCGATATTAGAAACAAAAGTGAACTGTGTCTACATGTCAATCTATTACATAAAGTCACAAACTCATTTATGAGGCTCAGTGTGCGTATGCTCAATAAAGCCTTTGTGGATCTATAAAACTTACCACTAAATAAATTTTAGATCAAATAATTACTTAGTAAGAGAGCGTATTTAACATTTCCGATTATTCTGACTCGACTTCTTATCGAGTTTTTTTGTGATATTTCATTTTTGATTGTGTTCATATGTAATTAAATTCAAGGAGCCAATAGGCCGAATCAGTTATAATTTCATAGTTTAAATACCGTTTATTTTATATTTATTATATTTGTAATATACGAAATTAAAACAGTTTTGAATTTTAATTAGAATTTGATATTTGATAGCTATAAATATATGATTTACTAGCGTTCGACCTTCATCACGCCCGTATAGAGAATGAATTCCTTCATCTTACACGATGCTTAAACCCAACGACAGCGCTACCGATCGTGAGCCCGATCGCTATCCCCGTCTCGGTTCGCCCTCGATGGCAACTTGTTTCGCTCTCATTTTCGATAGAGGTTTGCTTTTGAGTCGGACCCCCGTCTGGAATTGAATAGATTCCGAATTGGTTTCGTTCTCAATTTTGATGCCTCTCGTTCTCTACTCTCAATTCTGTATAATGTATGGCAGGAGAAATACATTCGACCGCAACGCAATTTGTGGAAAAAAAAAGGATGATTATAGGAAATTACAGTATATTTTCAATAAATTTTGTGTAAATTACAGTATAATTATCCATATTATCGGAATGAGGCAAAATAGTTATTATTTAAAATTAAAAAAGAACGTACAAATAAACTGTTTAATAAAAAGTTAAACTATTCGGTTTTCGGACAAATTGGTTATGGTCGGTTCAGTCTTCACAGAAGCACAGTGTTAAGTATATTTTGATAAACTATACAAAACTTTAGCTTCGTCCATAACGAAATCAGTTGTTTTAGCAGGTAGTAGAGGGCTACTACCGAAGTCAGAACGAATGCTAGTATTAAAATAAAATTTACGATATTTATTTCAAATAGTGTAGCATTGTATGATCTGTAAAAGTATAAGTATGAAGAGAATGGAAGGTGAAATGTTAATAGTCTATTTTACTCTGGCAGCTTTTTAAATAAAAAAAAAATGTAGGATCAGTTCAGCGATTTGGTTTAATAGTACAAATACGTAGAAGAAGTTGGGTACAGATGCAAACTTTTTTTTAGAAACCATATCGACATTGGCACACTAATCGTATAAATTGTTTAAGCATGCAAACAAAACAAACAAAATACACATTCATTGGAGATAGTCCATCCCTACACAAAATTTTATTACGTAAAGATAGACTATCTGTGTTCCACACAACTTTTTCGAAGATTAGCTTGGCCAAAGAAACAAACAGAAACTTTATGGACAGAGAGTTAGAGTTAAAATTAAAAAATGATAAATACTTATCATATAATCTATACAGATTAGGTGCGCCATAGAATAAATATTTATAACAAAATTTTACAAGAATATATTACGTAGAGTTTCATATATTGGTACAGACAGATAAATAAAAAGAATCCTATTTCTTATCCCAGGAAGTAAGCTATTGTTATAATAAGGTTGATTAAATATATTTAGCTGTTTCCACTAATTGCGCTTTATATCAATTTTTATCAAGATTGGTCAAATTATTCTTAATTTATAAAATAAATAGCCAAAAACATGTCGAACCATGCTATAGGGATATTATAGGGCAACCCATTGTAGGGTTCCGAAGTCATTATTACAAAAAAATGAACTACAGATGAAAAAAGTACGTTGTTACACTTTTTTCATGTTTTTCATGCACTGAATAGTTATAAGCACTTCAGTCGCCTATAACTACAGACACAAGTAGGTATGTAGACTATTACTATTAAACTAGAGTAAATTAAAGTTCATCAGCAAAAGAGTGTATCTTCATGGGACTTACCTTTTTCTGTTGAGAATGCGCAGTTTTTTGGCAATAATTCAAAAACAGTATATCCGATCATGTTCAAAATAACTTTTATTGAAAGTAACTATTAAAGCGTTATCTTCGTTATTTTTTTATATTTTTTAAATGTGTGGTTTAAAATTTCTGTTACTTTTGGAACGGTTACTTCCGAAATTAATCACATAATCAGAAAAATTGCTTAGAAACATTAAATTTTTTTTTATAGAACTTTCAAAATATCTGCTACCCGTGAATTTTTGTTAAAATTTTTTCACTTTCTGTTATATGTATAGAGTGCCCTCCCTATAAATATTTATTTTTGTAAACTAAACTTTTTTAAACAAAATTTTTTCACTTTCTGTTATATGTATAGATTGCCCCGCCTATAAATATTTATTTTTGTAAAACAAACTAAATAGCGGCTTATACAAGACGTATATACCCCAAATTTTATCAATATACATCTTGTAGTTTTAGAATAAAACGCCTGTGTCATACAGACGAACGAATGGACAAGACGAAACTATAAGAATTCCGTTTTTTCGATTTTAGCTTGGAACCCGAAAAAAATATATACATACATATATTAATTTTAAAAATGGTAGAATTGGGATCAATGACTTATAATAGAAATGTGTGTCATAAAATGTAATAAAAAAATGTATAGACAAATAAGCGGTACAGATTTCTATAGTAGAGTAAATTAAGAATTCGACTGCACTATTAGATTAAGGATCGAAATAATTCATGTTTAAACAATATATTTTGTGGTCGACAAAAATAAATACATAGAAATAAAGTAACGACATAGAGATAAAAAAATTACGTCATAGGTGATGATATGGTAGGCCATAAAGCGTAGAAATTGCCCGTCAAGCCACCATGTAAAGAATAAGTATTTATTGTACGTAGTATATTTATTCATATTGTATTCTCATTTGAATATTCTAAGAGTGGACCAATCTATCTTTGCGTGGGTCACCGTTTGTAACATAATAGAGGCTATTGTGCAGCTTTTCTAAGGCTTAACCGCTGTTCTAAGGTCGTACTTCGAAACCATCCGAAGCGTGATGTTCAGGAGTTTAAAGAAGTCGCGGAGGCGAGCGCCATGGTGCCGATAGCAGCAGTCCGTCCGTTGTGAGGAACGTAACCTCTTGGAAAAGGTCTGCATCTGGCAGTAGACTGTTGTAGGCAAATGGTGACTACTTATTCTTAAAAAGTAGAAAAGCCATGAAGAGCATTGACACACTCTGTTACAGGTTGATGGTGGCTACGACGACTTGCTGGAGAAATCACGTTTTAGCGCATGTACATCGCTTTTTAAGCGTTTTTACGACATTTTAATGTTCTTAAATTCTTCTATATTCTTGTTCAATAACTAAGTCATGTTTGCTGAAAACATGACAAACCTTGAAACTGGCATTTAAAAATGCGTGTGTCAACTCCGACGCATGATCAGTTTACTCCTTAAGTACAATAATCTTTGCATTTGTCATAGGCAAAGAGGGTAAATAAACGCATCTCTTATAGTATTGGAAGCATATACGTATTTATTCTAAATGTTTTTCATAATGATTTGGTAAAATATTATATGTCACATATGTTACACAAATGTTAATTACTTACAGTAATTGACTACATTGTTAGGTAGGTTCATTTACTTTACTAATAATAACACTTTGAATATTAATTACATCAATACTCTCATCTCTATGGACCACCGCGACAAGAGCTTTGTGGTAATTAAAAGGTCGAGTATTCCGGTTCATTTTGCAGTACACATTCGATCTATTGATGGAACGCAGAAATTCGAGGGGCGATAAGTAAACGTCAATAGGTATGTGATTTGCGAATCGTGAAATTTTGCATAGAGTTAGAATATGTTCTTAAGTTAGAATCTATAAGTCTATAAGATTAACACAATAAGATTATATTACATTACACCACACCATATTTCACTACACGTCCATGATTTCAAAGTGAAAGGTGCGCCAAGTACGTCGCGTACAAAAATGTAACGCTTTTGAGTTAAAGTTTGTATTAATTTCACTTCTCAAAAAAATAATTATAGCGGGGGCCTCATATGAAAATCGATTCTAAAGGAGTACACTCCAAAAAAATCTAAATAAACTTATTCTGCTAACGAGTTGTAGGAATACGGTATAAAAAATATATATTCAACTAGTTTCTACCAAGAAAGTAAAGACGTAACCGTGATTTAGGTGATGTTTTACGCCGACTGCTGCAAAGCTAAAAAAGGACGATAAAGCTTTTAGATAGCGTGTATGTAAGCTCATCAGTTTTTATATTCTCTCTGAATTGTCAAACCGGTCGTGGGATTTCTTCAAATGAAATTTATAGATTAGCGTCAGTGGTGCGGGCGACGTAAGCCTGGTCAGATCGAATAAAGTAGGCGCAAGTGCTGAATGCGATTTGTCGAAAAAAATCAATTCGATTCTTTATTATAAAGGTCTTTACACAAGAAACCTCCGAAAGCGATCTTAAACAATTTTAAAGCATACAGCACGCGACAAGCGCGTCGGTCATTTGTGCATATTAAGACTCGTTGAAAGATTTTTTTAAATTTTGATGTACCATTTTCCTAACAATCAATTAATGCTGGCAGTCGAAGGTTTACAAAGTGTTAATAGGTAATAAAAGCCCGTTCGGGGCGCGCATTCCGGCGCCGCCCCTCGCCCTCCGCTCGGTCGCGCTCGCTCAATTTATCGAGTCGTCAGAGACTTAATAACGATTTATTAATATAGTTTAGTTCGCGCTAGGGGAACGGACCGCGGGGCGCGGGCGCGGGCGCGGGCCCAAACTTGTCTAATATGAGTGTCGGCAAACACGGCGCGGGCGGCGGACGGGAATGTTTCCAGCATTAAATAGTTAAGGTGATGCCGGCGATGATGTCACCTTGAAAGAAATGCCTTAATACGAACTTACGCATTACAGTATTCGCATATAATTAGTGGTCATTAGATTGCAACGTGTGGTTCAACTGTAACGACGATTCCAGTAACGATTTTACATTGGTCCGCATATAGTATAGAAACACAACGTCACCCAACATTATTACCTCGAAGTGTTGTCGTTAGTGTCGGAGTCTCACGACAACACCGAGCATCGGCGCGGCCGGACACCTGGAGAGGACCAAGCCTTAGGTCAACAGTCACGTGTTACGCGAGCTCAAGACCGTAGCAGCTCGGACCGCAGTGATCTACTGTTAGAGGCGTCTGAATCGTCTACGAGACTAATTTGACACATGAAATAGTATGAACAATAGAAAAGAAAATAACGGTATTTCCGTGATGCTTAACGTCATTTAAAACTGATAGCTAACACGCATGCTAAAAGTTCAGACGACTAGAAAGAAAGAAGAGGGGAAAGAAGGGGCTGAAGGATGTATAATGTGCTTCTTTGCATTATTTATTTCAAGAAATAGTTTAAAATGTAGAAATATATACATTTTAATTAACAATGTTATCACTGGCACTTCACTTAATATTATCCAACAATGTCCAAGGATTTCCTTTAAAGGTATAAGTATTGAAGTATGAGACTAATCGTCACTATCAGTAAGTTTTTAGCTGACCTCGCGCTAGACGAGGTGACCGTCGACTCCAGATAGGTCCTGCTGCAGTTAATAAAACTTCGGTTTCGTATAGAAGAATACATTCATTGATTGGTCTAAGGAAATCAATTGGTAATTAGGTACGAGAGTGTACTACCCAAAGCTGTAACATTAATTTTGGGATTACAAATAGAGGTCAATGTGGAAGATGGCGCTGCAGTGACGAGGATTACGTCTAAATGTATCCGACACAATTATCATAAATGGAGAACTTTTCGCTGCGTCCTATTATCCACCTTAAAAGTGTCCGTAGGCCGAGGCGGTCCGGCTTTCTGTTCGGCAGTAGACATCACCTTAAACACGTTGTAAAGCTATTTCAATTAGTTCCATAAAGCCGGCGCGCGGCGCGCGGGCCGGGGCCGAATATGAATCAAATTAACAAATAGCTGATATCATTAGTTCGTCCTCAAACAACGCAATAAAGGGAGTTAAGGTTTACTCGCGGCTTTGTCTGCGCCGACGCTTCGGGAATTATTGCTTCCATTCTAGATCCCGACTCCCACTCGCATATGGAGCGTACTCACACAGAGTAATGAATGGACGATTAAAAAAAACATTATATAATTACAGTGTATAAATAACATAACAAAAGTTTAAACAGTTAGTATTGTTTATGTTTTTTAAGTGTGTAGATAATTTTTAAACGTCAATGCACAATAATAGGCCTACTTCATTGACTTGCACTCACTGCAAACGTCATACAACGGCAACTGACACGTGTCACTGCATTTACGCCTGCGAGTGACTTCTGGAACGCTAATTGTAACGAGCGCATCTTTTTTAAATTTATTGTAGATTCATAATTATCACAGTCATCGTAGAATATTAACATGGATCTGTGTGTATAAATAATTTATGATGGATTTATTAAAATTAAAAGAATAGATTGTGGTTAGAAAGTAGCTTAAGCGATTTTGAACATGACATTAATTAATAAACATATAGTAATAGTGTTTCTGCACATAAAATATATATTAGTATTGGAATATAAGAACTCCACCTTTTAAAGTTATACTTCATTTGCGGCGTTATGAAAAATGATAAGATTGAATTTTTATCGGGGTGACACTGACATGACATTACAGTATGAAGTTGGGCGTTTGCAAGCGCTTTAGCGAACAACTTCAGACCACTAATAACTGATGTGCCAATAAGGTTTGCCACCATGTGGGACTTATAATAATAAGAAATTAATATTATACACTTAACATTTAAAAGTTTCTTTTTAACTTATATTATAACCAACAAGTTTTATAGCCGTGTTGAATAATGTAATACGCCCAATGGATTGAAAAACGCTTAGACCACCATCTAGTGGTAAAAAGTAAAATTACCAGTTCCTAAGACCGTATTGCGTAATGTAATACGCCGCATTGTAAAACTCTCCACCGCATTGATACTACTTTTATTTTTCTTCTGCCATACTCAGCTTTCACTACCATACATGACCGTAGGGATCAGGAACCCATTATGAATAGCCAAACGCGCTTGTCGTGATACGCTTTTACTATTCATAATAACAAACAAGGCCTCATTCTCTTTATTTCCCGCATTCACTCTCCCATCATTTGTAAATAGAGAGCGGAGGGGTTTGAAGGGAGATGTAATGACTGAGTAGAAAGAGGTATGCCGCGGTGGTTTGGCCACCGGGAAAGGGTGAATGAAAGTAGACTGGCGAAACAAATCTTATGGAGCGAATTTGCGTGATGGAAAGGTCGGCGAGGGTCGCCCTAGAAAATCCTATGCAGACCATATTGGTGGGATATTAATAAAGGCCAAATTTTAAGTAACCTTTACGTTTTTTGATACCTGAAACCGACGAGCTGGAATGAAAAGATTAATTGCTGTCTGTGAAGTAAGAAATATGTGCAAAGATTGTATGAGGAAATCTATAATCTATGCTTATCCTTATAGGAAATAGGCGTGAGTTTATATTATTATTAAAAATTTTTTTTTTTAATTACGCCAGGAAAATTACGCGCATGCGTAATTATATTTATATCTTTCTGAATCCGCTAAACTCCGAAGATAGTAATAAAATACTAATGGAGCTATCGTAGGAAAATTTTGCATAGTTTAGAACAACACTTAAAATTTTTCATCAGAATCAGGAAAGATAAAAAAATATATCAGTTATATGCATATATACATAAAATCATGAATATTTTCTACAAGGTAAACGGAGACCATAGATCTCCACATGGTACGATTTTTGCATAAGTCTCTTGCTTCACCGAGACGCATTAATAAATGTCCTTATTATTTCGTTATTTCGTACATTTAAAATTTGGTCCTTCTTTAATATGACATCAATTCGTTTTGTGACTCTACATTTATTCATCCTTCCTATATAGCCTTATATCTTCTTTCAGACTACACTGTTCTCTGAAATCTCATTCCTAGATCTATCTTTCAAAGACACTCACTAATCCCACATACGCATTCTTTTATAATGTTTACGAAATAGGGTCTCTTACTACTTTTTATATGTTCGATCGTGGACGACGGTAAGTCTGTTAGAATTGTCGAAAAAAATCGAGCACAAAACAAAAAAAAAGTAAACAAAGTAGAGATACGAGATAGCTCGTGAAATTTTAAGTGATTACGTTTTTTGATTCGCGTATGAGCAGTGCTTCATATTGGGAATCTACTTAGCTTTGAGCTTCAAACGCTTTTGACAACTGGCAGATATTGTGTCGGGAACAATAGACTTCCGTTCGGACCCCTTCGTTACGGACCCTTAAAAAATTGAAAAAAATAGGCACAGGAACACGAGCAAGGGCCGATGGCAGGGGAGGTGAGTCAATAGAGGCAATAAGCTCATTATGTTAATCTTCCGATACAAACTTTTACAAGCGCACGATTGTGTACGAGCAACAACTATTTAAGATACATTAAATGCGAGCGGACGCCGGAGCGCCATTGTAGCTTCAAAACTGTTTGTGCGCTGTCAGCGAGGGCCCCACCTGTGAGGGGCTGAAGGGTGAGCGCGGCGCGTGTGACCCGCGAGGTACGCGCCGGGCAATCTGAGTACCGACGTCGGCTTGATCCGATGTGCGGTGCTACATCGACAATAACAACAACAAACGACAACAAATGTATTGAACGATGTAGTCTAAGTGTAGGTGGTAGGTACAACGACAAATGGGATCCCTGACAAATACGACGTTTAAGAGCGAGATGCCCACCAGGAACTTGAAATCGGAAAATGAAGTGACGTATATACGTCACTTCATATATAAGAACTTTACAAAATAAAATACCTTCATTAATTATTCTTGTATTTACCTTTTCTCCTATTATTATACTATAATTCTGTAGTATAATAATGAGATATTTATTAAACTGCAGAATTACACTTACTATAAGAATCATTCGCATGGATCAGCTAGCTTTTGCTCGCAGCTTCCCGCATGAATGGAGAAATTAGAGGGAAATTCATAACTCAATTATAAGCTGAATCTAATTGCATTAACTATTGTTGATCCCATTCCAAATTTTAATATTTCTTCCTTTTCATCTAACTCTCTTATTTACCTTTCTCACTCTTCTGACTTTCTCATTATGAACCCTTATCTCTTCTCTTATATTTTTCTTCTCCAAATATAGCGAGCAAATAAGTTTGACAAATTAAAAAAAATAACGATTGTTAAATGAATATTGTCTACACCTTAAATATAGTTTGTTGGCATAAACATTATACTCGTATTTTATAATAAAGTGTTCTATTAGAAGACATGTTAATATTTTTTTCTTATTAATAAATTAATACTCCGACACCAGAACGAGTTGAGTACTCATCACGTCGTTGCGTTTTCAATGGTAGACCGATACCGGAATCGCAATCGAGCTCGGAATCGGGTCATGGGGCATAGAGCATCGGTTGATGTAAAAGATGAAGAATCAATTTTATGACCACGCGGGCGGAGCTGCGGGCGACACCTGATATTTTACTATTCCAATAGTAAATTGGTTTTAATTTCCTACGCAACAGATATAAGTATCATAAGTTTTGAAATGCATTTGTGTATTTGTGTATCTGTTTGTGGCGTAGAAGCTCCCAAACGGGAAAACCAATTTTGATTTGTTATTTTTTGTTTGAAAGAATGACTTGTTCTAGAATGTTCTTAGCTACGACTTAAGAAAATTTGTTCAGCTGTTTGAAGTTAACAAGATCTGTTCTATCTGATGAATGGATGTAAGATCTAAGACCTGTGGAAGATCCACACATCTGATCTGATCTGTTACTTCAGTGACATTAGAACACAGTAACGTTGAACTACTGCTGCAGCATCATCTGGATATGCACGATACCCAATTCCTCCACTAAATTACAACAGAGCTATTGTGTTTGGGCTCATCGCCATGGTCTCAACGAATAGATTAAAGATAGACTAGATGCTGCCTGCAACTCCGCTCGCGAACACAGAACGAGTTCCTTCACGTTGCACATTCATCGATAACGTCATTAGTCATGATCCCGATCCTGCTCTCGTTGTCGATTTGTCTCACTCTCTATTCCGATCGCCTTCCGCTTTTGATTCCAAACTAGGGCTTGATCTAAATATCCCATCGCTGAATACAATAGGGCACGGTGATGTACGGTACGTAGGACGGACTACGAAGCTGAGAGGTGGTTTAAAGGAATCAAGTTAATGAATGATTACTACTTGGTAAGATATAGTAAGGTGTTAAATATAGTATGGTAGAATAGTTCAGTATGTTACAGCCTACAAAACCAAAGTAGTGGTAGAAATACGATAATATCTTCCAATCGTCTTTGCCTAGCTCTTTCTTCTTTGTCCGCTAATTTCTTGTCGACGCCACCTAAGCATCCCGGTCGACCTGGCTTTCGCTGTTTTCTCAGAAATACATTGTCTTCCTCGATTTTTATTTTCTCAAAGACATCAGCATGTGCAATATCAAACAAGTTATCAAGCTGTATTTTAAAATAATTTTCACGGTCCCTGAATGTCATCTCAGTTTTTTTACAATTTTATTGCAAATCTCTCCAAACATTATGTAAATCTACAAGTTTCTTCACACGGTTAGGAAATGCCCTAGTAGTGATTCTGGCCTTTTTCCAAAATATAATGCACTCCCTAATTACAAGGTTTGCACTTTCACTAACAGCAAGCTTGACTACGCGAATATTGTAAAATAACACAGCGTAAACTTATCGATTAGATGGTAATTTTGCGTCATTTATTTGATAGCCAAGCAGCCCGATTAGGAAAATATTTTGTTTATCACTATATAATACCACCGACATAATTAGTTATAAATTAAACAATATCTGCACTGCACTAATGTAGCTGAAAATCACGTATGATTTTAATGACAAGTGAAACCTGTAGTTGCAGGTCGCCGCGCCAATTCCCGCGCCACTTGTACGTACAAGTTTCAATCGCAGGTCGGCACAGGTTATCGTTTATAAAAGGGGATAATATTTTTTCCTGTGCTTTATTAGGTTATTACTAAAGTTTTAAAAAGGTATGTGCAAAAATAAAATATACTTTAAGGGCACCCTTCCCAATACGTATTATTTTTTACATTTTAAACATCTATAAAAAAGAGGACACAGTCCGCGCTCAAAAACGGCCGCAGTAAATGAGTGCTAAAACAGACAGTTTAGCGCTCACTGCATTTGGTGTAGTTTCGTGGTACTTTCTGTTACGACGTTGAAGTGTTCTGTAACAAAATGCAAAAATAACAGAAAAGAGCTATGAAAAAGTATGGTATTTCTTATTTTCGATAAGTAAAATTTAGTTTGTTTATAATTAGCGATCAATCACCTATTATAATGAGTATTCGATGAGTATTTTGTATTTGTTCATTTAAAGTAGCATCAAAAACCGATATATTAACCGACTTAAAAGAAATAGATCCAAGCAACATCAGTCTCATATTTTTTCGTTGCAATATTATTTTGTCGCTTAACAATAGAGACTGTTCTTATACTAATGGAGTCGCCTATTTTAATTTTTAATTTTTTTGTTTATTATTTCATCTACATTTATACAAATCTTAAAATTACCTCTAAAACGAAATCTTACAATAAATTAAACCTATTCCAAAAAAAATGTTTGTCATATTTGAATTTGTTTTTTTGCAAATTAAATATGAGTATTATTTACTTAAAAAACACGTTAATGTTCAATAAATTGTCATCTTATTTCATTATATAAATATTAAGAAAGTTTTATATTACTATAATCCATACACTTTAGAAATTATCAAATTCTTTCATGTTTATTTTCACCGAATTTATGAGTTTAAAATTCATATTAATTTTAATTTTAGGTGATTTCTACACTAAGCATTATTCTGAAGAAAAATATTCTACAATTATTTTTATACATTCAATCAAAAACCAACAATAAAAATTGCAAATAATATTAAACGATTCCACTGATGTCTTGTTTTAGAATAGCACATGTAAATTGTAAAAAAATTGACTTATTTTCTTCCAATAACAAAATGATCGTAACTTATTAACTTTGCACTTAAAAATGAACCTTATGTTATGATACTTCGGTTGAAATGTAAGATGATAAATAACGTTCTTTGCTTCTTTTTCTTTGGCTCTGCAAAATACTATCATAAAACGTAAGGCAGAGACAAAATGTACATTCTGAGCCACTTTTCACCATCCGAATAGTAGGCAACTGTGCATCTCCTCTTTTTTTATACATCTATGCTTTTAAAGATATTGTTTGAATCACTGGTTTTTAAATTACTTTTATTTGGTTTTTACTCTGTTTAGAATTGATTTTTAAAAGTAGTATCAAAACTGAAAATAAAGTTATAGTTTTTGATTTCTTTGTTGTTAATAATACATTGATGTATTTTCATTATTTCTGAATTATTAACGGAGTAACTTTAAAGCCAATAAATATTAGATTTGAATGGAAATTTAATATGTGTTGACTACAGGGAAACCGATCTGTAAGTTGTAAAACATAAACATGATAGATTGACTAACAGTAATAACGTCCAAGGGAGACACGATCAAATTCCGAGCCACGTGCGAGCCGACCGTCCGGCGCGAACATGGCGCAAAAAACACGAACGGGGAACAGCTCAATCCACTTTCAGAATCTTCAAGAGGTGCCGCGGTTGAATATAAAGTCCGTGTGACTTGGCCGACTACGTTCTAAACGTACAGCGAAACGTCCCGTAGAAGTCTAACCGAAAGCCGAATGCAGTTTTAACATCGATGGTCTGAAATGTGGGATAGCTGAAAACATAGCGGACAAAAGATTAAATTGTAAAGACTGAAATACTGTTAAGGCAAAAATTAAGTATTTTGAAACGACACTTTGGTTTAAATTGTAACGAACAGAAGGGCAAAGCAAAATTTCAATAAATTATTTTACATCCATTGTCGGATAATCAATTTAAGCCTTAGTATACAAAATCCTTAAGAGATTAGGCACTTAATATGAATTATGAAGCAACAGAAAGTGGAAAACGTAAATAAAAAATAATTAAAAAAGTAAAAATCCGACTGCGAAAAATCAACAGATAAGCGACGCTCTAAAAGAACTGAAACAAGATTGAGTTAACAAACTACTAAAACCTAATAAACTTTACTTTGGTTTAACGACGACATTATGAGCTGAAAGCCTAAGTTAAGTAATTTACATTGAATTTGATAGTAGGCGGGACTCGTTAATTTTTGTACGATTTATAATTTCCAAATGGATCCCGCCTGCTACCAAATATAATGTAAGTTATTTAACTTAGGCTTTCGGTTCATAATGTCGTCTATTAAGCCAAAGTAGAGTTTAATAGGTTTTAGTAGTTTGTTTTGTCAATATTGTTTCAGTATTTTTAGTGCTTTACTTATCTGTTGATTTTTTTTGTAGTCGGGTTTTTTTTTTTATAATTAATTATTTTAATTTAGACTTTTTAGTGCTCCGTCCGGCACATTCCTAAGAACGAAAGCATGTACCTTTATGACTTTTGTGAATCGGGCAAAATGTAGACGTGTCCAACAAAACACAAATGGAAAAAAAGAACAGCAAACCGCAATTTAAAAACCCTCATCTATGAAATGAAATGACATTTAAATATAGACTTCTAAATTGATTACACATATATGCGAATGATTGAATTAAAATGGTTGTAATTATTCCGCATTAAGATCAAATACATGATATATGTATATTTTTGTAATGTCCTGTTAATTTTCTTTATTTTGATACCATACTCGATACGTTCGGTAAAAACAAAAATTGAATTACTCACATTTTTTTAATACTTTTCTAAGGACACTTGGGTTTTTAAGACAAATCTAATGATATCTTAATTGTCGAAATCCATTCAGCCGTTTGGAAGATATCTGTAATAAAAAAATTTACAAACATGTAAGATACGCGCGAAAAACAATACCTTTCCTTGGCAGTCGAGTAAAAAAAATGGTCATCGAATTTTCAAAGTTCAAGTAATTCTTTATTAAAGTATAAATATGGGATTATAATTAACAGTGGAATATTCTCAGTATTAAGAAGTCGCGTAAGCAAAAGTAACATCAACCATTGAATGCTTCTTACTCGGAATTCCATAGCGTTGTACTTTCATTTAACAACAAATGATCGCGCTCAAAGAATTTCTATTTTCCGACCCCACAGCACGTGGAACACGCATATCATATTATATTAAACTGTTAGTAAATATAAATAACAGAGTTTGCCGATGACCGGCGGCGACGACGTCACGCCACGGTGACGACGTAAGCGCCGACTAGAAACGACATCGCGTCGACAAAGTGAAACTGGAAGGGAAGATAAATGTCAGGAAGTTGGGCGAAATGTATCCGCGGGCGTCGACAAGAAACCGTGACCGATTTAGCCGCGAGTGGCGGCCGGCGCGGCGCGGGCGCCGGCACGCTCGGACGAGGGCCGCGGCAACTAGAGTAATGACCACTCGATTGTTTGTCAACAATAGTGTTGTAACACGATCTACGAGCAAACGCGTGACCGATTTGGCTCCGGATGCTATTTAGCTCCAAGCGACGTCGCTTCTGCGAGGGGGCCGAGTCGGTGCGGGGAGAGGACGCTGCGCGCGCTTAGACACGCGTTTTTAAATATTAATAGCTATCGCGAGAGCTAGCGCGACTACCGTTTTTTTTAGAGAGGTCCCTCCCCCGACCCTCTTCCCGGCCGGAGCGTAGTCGCGGCGCGCTCGCGGTTGGTATCTACTAAAATTAGAAAAAGCTTTAGACGCCGGGAAGCCGGCTTTACTATTTATGGGCGCGTGCGCAGCTACAGGCCCTAACCTCCGACCGCCTAATTATAGACTGCGGCGCTCTACGCACCCGCTATGACACTGGCGCGGGAGGAGCGGGGAGAGGGGCACCCGGTATGATACAGGCAGGGGCGGAGCGGGGAGAGGGGCACCCGGAGATAAACTAAACCCGATGATTGTATAAAGAAAATCATGTAATTAAAATAAATAAATTAACCGTTTATTTATTAATTACATTTTGGCGTGAGATCAACGACGATCTCGTGTATAATAAAAAATAAAAAAGAAAATTAAATTTATATAAATTTTACAATAAATTAACATTAGGATAGATGGCGTTACATTAGATGTTCAGTTCTGTCAGGTATATCACTACGTACAACGTACACGCGCCCGCCCACGCGGCGGCCGCCACACACGCCCGCGCACCCCGCTGCGTCATGCGCTTAGAAGCACTTGCGGTGGACGATTCCAGGGCCGGACTCGTCGTACTCCTCCTTGGAGATCCACATCTGCTGGAAGGTGGACAGCGACGCCAGGATGGAGCCACCGATCCATACGGAGTACTTCCTCTCAGGCGGCGCGATGATCTTGATCTTGATGGTGGAGGGCGCGAGGGCGGTGATCTCCTTCTGCATGCGGTCAGCGATACCGGGGTACATGGTGGTGCCGCCAGACATGACGGTGTTGGCGTACAGGTCCTTACGGATGTCGACGTCGCACTTCATGATCGAGTTGTACACGGTTTCGTGGATGCCGCAAGATTCCATACCCAAGAATGAGGGTTGGAACAGAGCCTCGGGGCAACGGAAGCGCTCGTTGCCGATGGTGATGACCTGACCGTCGGGAAGCTCGTAGGACTTCTCGAGGGAGGTGGAGGCGGCCGCGGTAGCCATTTCCTGCTCGAAGTCGAGCGCCACGTAGCACAGTTTCTCCTTGATGTCACGCACGATTTCCCGCTCAGCGGTGGTCGTGAACGAGTAGCCTCTCTCGGTGAGGATCTTCATGAGGTAGTCGGTGAGGTCACGGCCGGCCAAGTCCAAACGGAGGATGGCGTGAGGCAGGGCATAACCTTCGTAGATGGGTACGGTGTGAGAGACACCGTCACCGGAGTCCAGCACGATACCGGTGGTACGACCGGAGGCGTACAGGGAGAGCACGGCCTGGATGGCGACATACATGGCGGGTGAGTTGAAGGTTTCAAACATGATCTGGGTCATCTTTTCCCTGTTGGCTTTCGGGTTGAGGGGGGCCTCCGTGAGCAGCACGGGGTGCTCCTCGGGGGCGACGCGCAGCTCGTTGTAGAAGGTGTGGTGCCAGATCTTCTCCATGTCATCCCAGTTTGTGATGATACCGTGTTCGATGGGGTACTTGAGCGTGAGGATACCTCTCTTGCTCTGGGCCTCGTCACCCACATAGGAGTCTTTCTGACCCATACCGACCATCACACCCTGGTGGCGCGGGCGGCCCACGATCGAGGGGAACACGGCGCGCGGTGCGTCGTCACCCGCGAACCCGGCTTTGCACATGCCGGATCCATTGTCGACCACGAGCGCGGCAACATCGTCGTCACACATTTTGTCGGTTTGAGAGTGGCGGCGACTGGGACGGACTGCGGCGGAGACTGCGAGTGCGGCGCCGACGGCCGCCCCGCGCTTATAAAGGCGCGCGCGCGCGGCGTGGGCGCCCCGCGCCTTACATGGAGCGCGCGCGCGCCGCCGCCCGCCCGCCGCGCGTCGCCCAGCGCTCTTTACGATTACTTACGCTAATTAATTTGAATTATGCGTTTTTGATTAACACGAGATTATTCTCTAGTGATGGCGATTCTAAATGCATCCATGTTAGAAATTCACTTCATTTAGTTATTTGGGAATATCAATCGACATGATAAGGAATAAGATCTTAATATACCCACCGCTAAGTTGTCGTTCTTAAATTGTCGTTAAAGTCAAAATCATTTCACTACTGATTACACTAAATGCATTTTCTCATGCGATAAAAAGCGCCTCTTTCAAGACCTTCGTTTTAACTGACTTTTAAGAAATAATCATTTTTAAAATGATTTTTGATTTTAGAACTGACGTGTAAACGTCATGTTAAAGTGACTTTTTCTTCAAAAAAAATTTAAAAAGAAGTCGTGAAAAAGGTTGTAAATTAAAAAAGCCGTGAAAAATTAAACTTTAAAGTTAAACTCGTTTAACACCTTAATTTTATCGAACGTGTACATTACTTATTTGTCGACAAAGCTTAAGAAAAGCACAAATTTTCCTTATACATAATTTCTTTAGCGAAAGATCAAATGTGTGTCGAATACTTGTATTTTTTTACAAATATCCAATATAGCTCCCAAATTTCTTTTCATCCAACAAAAGAATAAGATGATCCTTAAAAATTCTGATCGTAATTTAATGTGAGGGGTGATGGACCAGCAGTGGTACTCGGGCGCTCAGACTGTTGTCATTCATTTAGAAAGTGTCCGGTTGGAACCCTGACGACGGTCGAAACGATTGTAGTAGCACAATAGGTTTTTTTTATTTAAGTCAAATTAGAGCAGTGCACTGTGCCTCCGAGAGCACGTTAAGCCCGTGCACGCCACTACCCGCTCCGGAGGGACGGGCCCCGAGCGGTCGGCGGGGCGAGGGACAAGCCCTCCATCTGAGATAACGAAATTGTAGCCTTTACGTACAACGGCCGAAAACCTTGATAACACAATGAACGATTCGAAGTTTCTATGCTAAACAGTTTCGAAACCACAAAGGAAAACATATTGTTAATATTTATGGTAGAATTCATATTACGTACGGTTTGGGTGTTCAAAATATTGTCGGAAAGTTATTAAATATTAAAAAATAGAAAAGGCGCATATTAATTTGTGTGCAGCTTTGTTTTGCTTTCATAACAGGTAACGGGATTTTGGCAGTCATCAACTTTACACGTGAAAAAGCTTCCCTTGCATTTCACCTTTTGCGCTTAGACATTCTAAAATTCCTGTTTTCAAAAAGACCATCTGACTGCAAGCCGACTGCAAGCCGAGCACTGCGCGCGGCGGCCGCGACCTGTTTGTGTTACGAGCGTGACGTATCGGCACCCTTCTTTTTGGATTCAGATTTTGCCCAGATATGCAGTAATAATATATTTTTATAATGCCCACGCGGTACACTAAGTTGAATTTTTGCACATCCAGTGCTTTGGCACTCATACTATCTATAAGACCAGCTCTTTAGGCCTGCCATGACGTCTTATACAAGATTCTCTCCATACGACTATAAATTTTATTAATTACTGCGCAAGCAGGAATGCTCTAGAGAGAGGCTTTTTCTAGGGTGCCGTGCTAGGTCCGCTGGCCTTTAATAGTGTCTCTTCTGTCTATCTTCACTCGTGGTTCATGACAAAAATCCCAATAAGTATTAGCGATAGCGTTGTAGACTGGAAACTTACTATATTACTGCATGACGTTAAGGATGCTTTAAATTTACGTTTTAAATATTATAAAAATAATTAAGCTATGCTTTATTATTCATTGTAATGTGCTTCAGTAAACCGGGAAACAAACAAAGAAAAAAACAAACAAAACAAATAATCTGAAATTGATATTGTCAAGGCTCCAAATCATTTATTTAATAATTATAAAAACACATTGTTTTAAAAAGAAAACTTCAATAAATATTTGTTTTCATTTTAAATCTTTAAAGGAAAAAAATATCCTGCAGAATAAAATGTCATTCTCGTCAACCGGTCCGTGTGCCCGGGTAAAGGTTCATATAAACACGACACGTATCCCGAAACTCATTTGACTCACTCGATATTTTTATTAATTTTCTGTTTTTTATTTAGTCTTTCTGAGGACAAGAAATCCATTCGAATTGCTATTGCGTGTCCATACTAATATTATAAATTCGAAAGTGTGCCAGTCTGCCTGTTACGTCTGCACGCCTAAAACATGTGATTTAATTTAGCACAGAAATAGTTTGATACCAGGAAACCGACATACTTTACTTTTTATTTGTTTGTATGTTTTTTCATGTCGCAACAATACTTAAATTGATTTTGATGAACTTTAGTGTGCTCATAACGATCTGTGATATATAAGCCACTGTTCCTATATCTTACTGCCTGATCGTCTGAACTCTTAATTCGCTAAACTGCTACAACTCAGTCACATAAAATATGGGTTACTATGTATCTTTTGTACGTTTTTTTAATAGAATTTATAAGAGGAAACGAGCATGTGGATAATAGGAAAATATATGGTCACCGCCGCCCGCCGAGGACTTGTTTATTGTTAATTAAATTTAAGTAATTAGACCATTTAAAAATCATTAACTCTTCTTAATTTTGCCTGTTATACTTATTTAGTTTCAGAATGGGCACTGAGGATTGAAGGGTGAAGGAGAAAGGAGGAGAACATGCGGCCTGAGGGTGAGGATGGACGAAGACGATAGCGAGACAGCGGCAACAGTTGTGTCGTAGATATGTGATTATCGATAACGGTTTAGCAATGGGAAAATCGTAGGAAATTAGACCGGGTGCGGCTTTTGTAAGTACTGTGTCGTATTATTAAAATATCATAAATGCAATATTTTGTGACGACGTTTGTTGTTGGTAACTCAATCACGCATAAATGGTTGGAGAGATTTATATGAAATTAAACACACGGATTGAATATTTTATGGATTAGAAGTACGATATTGAATAAACCCAACAATGCATTATTGTGCGATACATAAAGAAATAATTAATAACCGGAATCGATATCGAAATCGGGGTCGATGTTGTATTTGAGAGCGAGAGCGCGATTGGAAAAGAGAGGAACGCAGGACTGGAATGGGGGATAAGATCGAATCGTTAGTAACGAAGATTGGTACTGAAATGGAAAGTGTGATCAGATTGGTATCCATGAAAGCAAGATTATTCGATGAGGTATTAATTATATGTTTATTGCGGGCGAAGTTGCGGAAAAAGGCTAATTTATAGTAATTTATTTTATGCCAATGTACACATTGGCATTACCTACAGGTAAAAATTATAAAAACCTATTTAATTTTTTACTATTAGTGATACTATCATCGTCCTCCCATTAGATGGATTAATAATCTGATCAGGATACAAAGATGTATATAACTATAAGTTATAAAAAGTTTATTCGTATGTTATATACAAATTAAAGACAATTTTTTATCATAATTTATTATATTTAATTATTATATATATATTATGATTAAATATAATAAATTTTGTTTAAAAAATTTGTTGCCATTTTGTAAGTAGTGACATTATCGCACTGCTGTAGAAATTTTGGGATTTCTAATCAAACAACTGCGATAAGTAGTTTTGACAATCTCTTATTATTAACCTGACGCTACTTAAAGATGTAGAAGAGACAGAAACAGGTAAAATCTAAGGGTTCCAGTTCAGAGCTAAATGGTAGATGATTGAACGCTTCCCAACCAAAGTCTCAATATAAGCTGATTGGCTAAAGATGTCTGTAGTCTGGCACGGGAGTTATTTTGGTGAAACGGCCGGAATTGATCAACAGAAAGGGCCACACCTTTTCTGTTGATTAATTCCGGTCGTTTTTTCCCTACTTCTTGCTTGAGACTCAGCAGCAGTAGAATTCTGAATTGATTGTTTTTCCCGGCGGTAAAAGCTCATAATGAATAATACCCTTTCAATCCCAGTCTACACATAGTATCAACTTATTGCGAGTTAATCCGGGTTTCGCAATAGTATGTGGAACTTGCTTGCCTTTAGACCATGTTCCTTTTCGTATGTTCTTGTGATCCATTTTTCATCACAAGAGCCAATATTTTCAAAAACACTTGAGTTTCGTTACGTTTCAATAGAGAATTGCAAATGAGTGCATGATTCATTATATTTCCTTTCAGTGAGCTCGTTTAGGACTCAAATATCAAGCTTTTTTTGTATACTCAGATTTTTACAAATGAAGCAAAACTGTATTGTGGTCAATCATCAGTTATTCAGTTATGTCGTTAGTTCAGTAGAACTAATACGCCGATCATGCTCTACTTTTTCCAAAACGGCATCGACTTTATCTGTTACGAGTCGACCAGAGCGAGGTTCATCTTTGACATTAAAATTATCAGACTGAAAACGCTTGAAACAATCTTACTCTTGCCGACATTGCATTTCCATAAATGTCACTAATATTTATATTAGTATTATACAAATATTATTTGGTATAATAGTAATAATACCAAAATGTATTGAATTTCTACGTTAGATTCACTCATTTTGGTGGACAGAAAATCAGTGGAAATATGGAGGTACACCGATTTGATTTTTATTTTTTTTTCTACAATGTCATATATGTAATGGTATCTAAACTAGCTAGATACAAACAGCACAACTAAGAGATTTTACTGGAGCTTTTTACTTACAAAATACGAAAATAACTTTTCTGTAACCATGTACCATCAATCTCAAATTCTAATTAAGTAATTTATATTATATTTTCTTTTAAAATATTCTTACATTACATTTTTAAATGTATATTTTATTTTAAATGTATTTTCATAGTATCATAAAGAGAATAGTAATATGTACATATGATTTGGCTCGTGATGGCATTTCGTCATCTTCATCGCCGGGAAGGTGGTGCTGTTGAAGCACAATGTCTAACTATAAGGTCAATCTCCAGCAGAGTCATTGAGTTGTGTGGGTTATTGTCCAAAGTTGAGGATGGCTGCTCGAGACCCGAACTGGCAGCTGTCAAAGTCTGCGCATGTGCAGTGACCGTCAAACGTTTCTTATATATGAATTTCTATGTGTCGGGGTCTTTTGCTGATGATGATATAGCTATCTTAATATTTATTAATATCTAAAATAAGTCTATCAATAAGCGAGTATCGGTCGTTCGGCTCATCTGTCGTGAAAAGAATGTTCAAGATAACACGCTGAAGTGAGAAAATATCATTTTTTTCCATTCGTGGCGTTAAATTTGTTCGTTGTACGTAGTACAGGGTGTCGATGACGTCTTTACGTAAACCCACAAACGGACCTAACGGACGGCGCACGCGCACAGCGGTGAGTACGAGGTGCGGGGTGCAGGGAGCCTGGCCACGCGGCAGCCTAATCTAATTTATGTGAAAAAACTAGTTTTGACATTTACCGTAAAATTATAGTTTTATTTAGCCTATTAACTACCTGGACGACGAGAGCGTCGTTAAGTTCTTGTCGCCGTCAGCTGACACGTCTTTTCTCCCGTACCTCATGTAAAGGTACCGTTCTTAGTTAATAACGTGTGAGTTTGCTTTCAGAAAACATATTGACTGTTCAAAAATGCATCCGTTCCGGGAAGTTCGGCTTTATCGTAACGACGTCGCGCCGCGCCTCGGCGTGACGGCGGCGGCGTCAGCGATTTACGACTTTTACTCGGGACAAGAGGTTGACAAACATTTTCTATTTAAAAAGTATACCTGCATTTTGCGCGAATGCGTAGCTTCATACGGTAATCTTATCGACGTCTCTGGAACAGGGCGGCCTGCTCCAGAGCGTCGAGGGGGTGATGGTACTTCTAATCAAAACTGGACGTGAGCTTACCTTTTTTGAGAATTTAGGTATTTTAGGAATAGGAAAAATTAATTTTCAGGTTTTCACATAGTATTCTAGGTCAGGAATTTTTTTTATACTTTCCACAAATGATTTACATATGTCGTAACCTAAACCGTAAACCTTAGCCGATACTTATATTGTTTTTTACAACCTATATGCACATATATATATATGTAGTATATAATGAAGAAGGTTTTTTTGACCGCGCATCATGCAAAAACTACTAAACGTATTGTCATGGGATCATGAACATTCGATGCAGAATTGTTGAAAAAAAAGCATGTATGGATGTTTGTCATAAGCTATCGACTAGACGGATTGTTATTGGGACTTGATGATTCGTAGCGCAATATTTTGTAGTTGTTATAGGCCATTCATAATACAAAAATGTAAAAATATGTTTGTTTGGATGTTTGTCATACGCTGATGACTGGAAAGATTGTATTGAAACCTTTCAACGCAAAATAGTTTGTAGACGGCTTCCAGATTCTTATAATATTATGTTTCTTTGAATGCCCGTTGTGGTATAAATAGAAATGTGTTATCACTATTATTAAAACCCAAGGAAGGACTAAGATCGATATCGAGCTCTATACTGGAAATGAAAGCAGGACGTGGACCGGATCCGGTGGCTTAACCAGAACGGACATCGACAACAGGACCACGATCACGATTAAAAGCCTGCGGATAGAGAAAATGAAGGATTTCAATGTTCATGGGAAAAAAAAAACCGGGATCACATTTAGATAATAAAAACATTGCTAAATTTACGCTCAGGGAATCGGCGGGTGACCGCTACTACATAATAAATCTCAAATGAGATTTGCAATTAATTACTAAATTAAATAAAATTTAAAAATGAAAGTCAATAATTTGAAAATAATGCAGGTTACAATAGGGATGATAAAGGCGAAAGCGTGACACGTCAGCAACTAATAAAGAATTGTTTTCTTTTCTCCTTTCTAATTGGATGGCAATTACCAGTAATTTTATAATTGTAAATATTTAATTATTTCGATTTGTTTACAGACGAGTCAAATATCGATGACCAAAATTTTAGAAAGCAGTCAATTAAGTTTCAATAGAAATAACCGTCTTTTACAAGTTCATAAGACTGTTTCGAACGTGAGGTGGCCGGCGAGGCACAGTCGGGGCACCCGCCTCTTGCAGCAGGTACCGGCATCTAGCGCGATAGCTCACGAGCTCGTCGCTGAGTTCCAATTTAACAGGCCAGAGCTGTTTTTCCGCCTATGAGTCGAGTCGCTTGTCCTTGCGATATCCCTTACGGCTCATCGGACTATGTGTGGGCTCTGACATATGACCGTCGTATTTGAGCTGAGCTACAATACCGCACTGAACCACAACAGAGAGTCACCGACTCTAGATTGCTGCTTGTAAAACAACTGATAATAATAAAAATTAGTTTTTAAAGTATTTATTAGTTAAAATAGTATTGAAAACAGAGTGTACAATTTATACACATTAGAATATTTTTAGTAGGTATATAATACAAACTAAATCGAATGTCAATGCCCAAAAAAATATTAATTAATTGGACTAAAAAATATTGAAAACTTGCCAAAATAACTACGCCACTGACGTGAACTGGTTTTGATTAGGGAAGGCGTTATCTCTTTATATTTATCACAGGAATTCCCTTTTAAAATGGGCAAAATGTTTGGTCAAATATTTATGGGCGTATGCTCAGTCTTCGTTGAGAATGTCTTTTTAAAATTTTAAGATTTATGTGTTACGCATGTGTTTAAATACAATATTATTTGTATTTCATGTCCGAATTGCAATACTTAAATCCGTCTGTCACAAATGAGTTTCTCAGATTATTTTAGGTTTTTCGTGCCACTACAGAGATACAGATATTTTACCATAATATTTTCTTTGCACACTGAGACGCTTCAATCTTGGGTCTCTACATGTTATTTGGTCCAGTGCCGTTGCGGGGTGCCGGGCATAACCAATGCGGTTATAACATTCGTCTGCACGTTCTAAGACACGGAGCGAATAAAGTTTTTTTTTTATTTAACAAGCGTTAAAAACTTATTAGTGAATCCCTTCACGATCAGAACCTTTTGGACTAAAGGCTAATCGCTCTTGACAACTCGGACAACAAAATAAGCCAATTCGTCCTGGGACACCGACTATAGCACTTATTTACTAGTAGCTTTTCCGGTGGTTCCCTGCCGCGCGAACATTGAATATTTAATCAGTTATTTCGACCGATCTCTCTGTTAACAACGGTCCGTCTACTATCCCCTCTTTCGATTTCAGTTTCGGCTTCGCTTTTGATTCCGATTCTGGTACAGATTTAGATTCCATTTCTCTTCAGAACATACACAATCCGCCCGCGGCTCCACCCGTGAGAGCGCATAACGAAATCGAATATGTCGCGTTGTGCTAATTGTACGAACGATTAAAACTGTTTTGGAGCTTAAATATGAAAGCATCACTAAAAAATAATGAATATTTCCAAGAAATAAAAATGAAACATTTATGTTAGACAAAAAAAAAAGGTTAAGTTTCATTTTTTTAAAACAAAATAGCCACTAATATGCTGCATTTCCTTAGTGAGTGTTATTTCATAAATTAAATAGTTTCAATGTTTGTATTTTACCTATAGTATAGTAAAAGTTCTATCGAGATATGTTAGATGGACGCGCAAAACTGACTCACACCGCGTCTTTTCCTGAAACACAAAGTGCATTCTAAACTATTAATAACGGGCGGGTGTAGCGGCGCGCTCCCTCGGAATCGGCAGTTACAGATCGATTCGTTAAGAATGCAGGTATGAAGGTGTGGGACACTTCAAAAGGCGTTGGTATTCAAACATCTATGTTTACTTTTAACAACACGCCACCGGCACGCCTCACGACGCAAAGCGTTTGAGTTGCGGTCTACTTTCAAATTTTTGGACTGAAAACTACCTGTGTCATAGTCATATTGCGTTAATAAGAGAATATTAGTATCACATTTCTTATTTAAAAGAACACTTATTCCAATGGACGTCAGGCTGTTCGTGGATCTTATACGTAGTCACAATAACAGCGAAAAACCTTTGCATATGCGAACGATTTTTTTTATATTATTGACTTAAAAACACCTATCACCATTTTTGAATTGAATATCAGTATTTCGTATGGTTTGCTTATAAAAATTATATTTTACGTTATGAAACGCGTGTATTCTTCTGATGCGTGAAAAGCGGCGCTAGTGAAACCGTCATATGAGTTTAAGTATCGCTTGGCGCTTACACGCGCCACTATAAGCAGTTTATTGGTTTACTTTGTTTCCTTTTTTTTTATCGACTTTAGAGAAGATCTTGTCGGTTTACTTTTTACGACCTCCGTTTTATTACACAAGTCAGCTATAGCATTCATTTTTCATCAAAAATGAAATGAACTTTATGCGATGTGTACTTTTAGATTTTTCAAATATTTTATTAAAGAGATTAATTATTGAATAGAACACTCATTTTTAATGAGAAGTAAAATATAATTTGAACCGTTTTAGCGTATTATATGTGATAAGTTAAGCAAGAAATTTATATTTTAGTGAAGAAATTTATATTGTTACTGGTATAAAGGATAATGTTCATAACACTGAAGGAGATACAGTGTTTACTTGCGACAGGACGAATTAACGCTTTGTGGTATTAAAATGTGGAAATAATGTGGAAAAGGCGCAAAATTGGAAAACGTCGGATCAGTCCTTAAGCCGCACACGGGCGCGCCCTCTCACGACCTTTTCCAGCTCGACAAGCTTTAGCTCGACAACCTTAGTCCTTTAGCGTGCCCCTTCGTGCGATGATATTCTCCGCGAGCGACGACTCAACCTGCCCAAGCGGCGAGCGAATGATTTAATTTAAGTTGAAAAGTCATTGGCGAATTCTCCCGTATTCTGAATCGAACTTGGCACCTTTTATCTTTAAGTAATGTCTTTAAAATGACTGGATCACATTAAAAATATTGTAATAGTTTTAGTTCAATTCACATCATACAAGACTATTCTTGAATATTTCCTACCTGGGCGAGGAGAGTGTGATTTTAGAAACTGTACAATCTCCAAGTAAAAAATTATTAACTACAAAAAAACTCTTTAAACAGATACTTTTATTCACAAATAAAAATTCAGTTGTATTAAAACGAAAATAACAATTTTGTGCAAGATTCTTCTGATGAATGTTATTTATATACCTGAATATAATAAAATAAAACGATCGAAATCCTATAACATAAAAATATTTACTTACATAGGCACGATCTTATGATAATCACTGACATCACAACATCGTGCCTATTCACACATTCTTTAATGAGGAGTCCTTCTAATGATTTTATTCGGCTAAGGGCAACATAAGATTACTTTAGAGGTTAAAAGTTTAGGATATTGGAGCACGACGGCGTGCTAGAATTGAACACAGGCAATATTTCTCATGGGAAGTGACCACATTCTCGCGGCGAACTCGAATGGACGCCGAGCGAAGTTCGTTTGCCGCTTACCTAGGCCGTCTCGAAAGCGGAAAGAGCAAGACAGTCGTAGTGCTTCGCTATAGAAAATAATACGTATCACTCTCTCGTTACTTCTCGGGATGGCGCGTCATTTGAGCGACGTTTATTAAAACGGGCGCTACCATTCAATACAGACCTCCGATTTTTCTCAATGTTATTATTTTACACGTTTTATAATAAAAAAGTTCAAGAATTTAAAAACTTAAACTATGCCGTGATATTTACGAAATTATCACACATGCGGAATGTAGTTGCTTTCAAATTCGACTGAATTTGAAGACAATTACTTTCCATTCCTTTCCAATTCAGTTGAGAATAGGTCTTTTCAAATTCAATGATATGCCGCTACAATCAAATACGAAGTATTGCAGAATACAAAAGTATGGCTTAATACTATGCACTATGTATCAGCAGTGTATATCGAGGATGCTCGCTCGTATCTGCGGGTACGACAAAAAACCAACGAGCACTGCGCCGGCGCCGGCGGCGCGCGAGCCAGCCCGGGCGCGGCGGCCGCTCCGGCACGGACCTCAGCACCCAGCGCTGTCAATTTTGCTCAAATCATTTATCGTAGATTTTTTTATTTTATTCACAACAACATGATCTGCGTTAACATTGTGATTTTGAAAGTAAAATTTTAATCTTTGACGTTAATCATGAACAATATAATGAAAAGTTAGTATACAAAAATGCTTGTCGTAATTTTTAAAATGCCATATGACTTAGATAAAAACTTGAAAGTTTCCTGTATAAAATGTTAGACTTTCACTTACTTTTTTATTTAATTTGGCGTGTTAGTATGTATGAATCCAATCTTATACTTGCTTATCTTCGGTGACAGTGCAACATGGTACCATAGAGCTGGTCTGATGAACGAGATACACCCATCGAATTCGGACTTACTTGTTTTGTCTTGGCAAACATTCTGATGATATATGATATCCAGGGTTTTTAACATGTAGACGGTAGGTAGTCATAGAAAATTCTGAACTAAAAAAGATAGACACGTTGTGTTTTGGGCTTTTTTGATTTATCTCAATAAGCCCTCTGGTGCTACACAATATCCAGGGCCTGAAGATGGAACCGTAACGTGTTAGAAGGAACTGAGTAATAAAACCACGCATCCCTATCGAGTGTGGCGTCCTTTTTTTGTCTTGGCAAACACTGTGGTTCTATATGATACCTAGATTTTGCAGATGAAGAAGAAAAGTAAACATAGGAACTTCTGAATTAGACAAGATAGATCAGTCGTGTTTGGACTCATTTGATTTGGCTTGGCAAGGACTTTCCAGAAACCAAGGATGGAGCTAGAAGTTAGTCAATTTTTTACAGTTATATGCAATCCTATAGAGTTTGGGCTCGTTTGCAATTTCAGAGAATGGTGAGATGGACGTCGTTTCAATTTCAAGCCAGATACAGCTCCGGTAGAACCTAGAGAATAATATTGTCTATGGTGCTCTGTTGGGTTTCCATTATGCATAAGATTCAAGACAACACATAAATATTTAGATACACAATGTATGTGCACTATTTAATATGCAAAGATTATCTGTTTGTTCCGGGGACAGCAGCACATAGACCGACTTAAGAAGCAGAACTCTATAAAAAGAAGAAATTTTCATAGAATTGTCGAAATTGTTTGGAGATCTCATATATAAATTTATAACAAGCATTGCTCAAAAATAGTAATCTGGCGCCTCCCAGGTCATACCAGCACGGGCCACCTCGTCGCACGCGCCGACGGACAGCAGACGCGGGGGGCGGTGCGTGTCCCCATTCTCATGAGACCGAAGAGCAATTTATCAAAAAGACGAATGTGTAATTCTGATTTAATTCCAACCCATTAACAGGAATTTAGTGCCTCAAATAATCATTTTAATGTACATTATTTTTGTAATAGGTTTGTTTTATCATTCAACTTTTCAGTTACACCCCTTCTTTTTATTTCAGATCGAAGGCCTTGAACTTTACGCCCTCACGGTTTTTCTGATGCAAGTTGGGGCTGTTGACGATAGTTGTTCTCTCATATCTTCGAGAGAAATGCGCTGATCTCAGCCATCATCGGTTGACACGTATATATAATAAATAAATACAATCAATTCATATAATCGATATATAATAATCTAGGAAGAATGGTATATCGATGCGTATGTACACGACACTGTTCAAAATTTGTAACTTAGAACCTTCATAATTCCCTACTACTATGTAAAAGCAAAACGTAATTAATTTGTTCGTTTTGTCTATTTTAAATTCGGAACAGATTTCTTGTGATTAATGTAATAAATTAATACAATAATAAACACAAGCAATATTTTATAAGGTCATTATGTCTGAAATCGGATTCGAGATTAGATCTAAGCCGGAATGGAAACTAAAACTAGGATTGAGGAATTATGGTGGGAATGGAATTAGAAGTCAGAAAACGGTTCGTGGTTCATAACTGACAGCGGGTCGGGAATCGGAAACGAAAATATCATCACGATTAAAATGAAGAGTAAGACTGAAACCGGCCCCGAAAATGGAAATAATTTGATAACGAAAACTGGAAGTAGGATTTGATAGTGAACAACATAGACAGGCAGACGAACAATACCTAGCTATGCATTTCTCCTGGGTTCAAGGTATTTCAATATCCAATGTCAGTGATATCCAGTCAGCTCGAGACTTTTCATTAAGATACGCATATAAAGGCATACCAACAGAGTTAAATTCCCATTTGTCGTACTAGCATAGATGTGTACGTAAGAATTGTTGTTTTGTTTCATGCCTCATTAGTTCATAGAAAATTACTGTTTAGAGTTCCATACCCGAAGGGTGCCAACAAAACCCTATTATTAAATCGACGCCGGCTCGTTTAGACATTTTCAGACAATTTGTTTAAACAATTTCAATTGAATATTTGTATTCTGGCTCAATTCTGGCCTAACAAATTATATAAAATCAAAGTTAAAAATGAAGTCTAAGAAAAGTGCTTTTATAACATTTTTTTGTTATTGTTATTATTAAACACTAATTGTCAAATTAATATCATTAAAATGCAAACTCTAAAGTAAAAAATATAGTTTAAAAAAATTGCAAAACACGTTTTAAAGCACATTAAACCAAAAAGTGAAAAATAATTCCTAATATGAGCTGAAAAAAAAATAATTAACAATGACGAAAAATACAACTATTATTGTGGAAAAAGGGTGGGTTGCTCTATTTACAAAAAATGTGGCACAAAGCGCTCTACATACGAAAAATATGGCACAAAGCGCCCCACGCTTTTTCCACAATGATACTAGTATTATTGTCGAAAAAGCGTGGGTTGCTCTATTTAGAAAAAAATTGACACAAAGCGCTCTACATACGAAAAATACGGCATAAAGCGCCCCACGCTTTTTCCACAATGATACTAGTATTATTGTCGAAAAAGCGTGGGTTGCTCTATTTAGAAAAAAATTGACACAAAGCGCTCTACATACGAAAAGTCTGGCACAAAGCGCCGCACGCATTTTCCACGATAATACTAGTATTTTTCGTCATTTCATTATTTTTTTTAGCTCATATTAAGAATCGTTTTTCATTTTTATAGTGATGTGCCTTGAAAGCTTATTTTTAGTTTTTTTTTAAACTATATTTATTTATCACTTTTTAGTTCGATGGATTGTTAAATTTTTTTTTCGTAGGTTTCGTAATTCGTATTGCTAATCTCCGATAGAGAGTGCACGGATGTAAAATTCTTCTTGAACAACATAATAGTAAAATTTGAGATGTTAAATAACATCTCAAATTTTACTATACTTTACTATACTATACTTTATATATATAAAGCAATACTGATGCAGATAGCATAGCAAATGTCCAATAGAGGGGAGATAGTTGTAAAGTTTTCTTCAAAACAAAGAGAAAATTTATAGTGATAATTTCTAAAAACAATCCAGTGCTGACGTTTTTACATGGAGTTGAATTAAGAATATTAATTCAAATAGAATACTTTTTCAAATGGATGAATTTATTTTAAATTGATTTTATACTTAACATGTATGTCCAACTTTTTGATTATAACTTTCAGATTACTGAAAATGAATAGATAACTGAATACTTCGTCAATACGAAATTACGCTAACATACAACTAGTATTGTGTTCCTGATCGCGATTCTGATCAGAAGAATGAGATAAACTTATCAAATTATTTTATTGGCACCGATTCTTGATAAATGTGCAAGTTTGAATTAAATCTGTTCGTTCAAAGTGGGATAAAATCGAGTCCAAAGGAGTCGGTTATAAACGAACAAGCTCACAAACTTACAAACCCACAAACTCACAAACATACAAGTGAAGCTAATAAAAGCGTGTTAAAAAATGAACTATAAGAACTCGCCAAGTGTGAGCAAAACATATGGTAAAGACTTTTATTTGAATTAAAAACAAAAACGATTTTATTTTAATAAATACAAAATACAATTAAATACTTGGTAGTATACAATCATTCGGTGGTCGAGTCCGGTTCGCAGTTGGCGAGATTTATTTTCATATTAAAGTCAATATCTTGGTATTGACTGCCCGCCAGTCCACTTTACCGCGTGCTTGAGGAACAGACTGGCCTACTCTAAAATGATTCTTATATACTTCCAATTTCATTTCAATCAAGAAAAACTATTACGAAGTTATATAGAAGATACGTTCAATTTTCATAGTCATTTCATTTTCCTAAATATGCCTCGAAGCAGTGAATGTATTTAAATGTGATAAATATCGTAAAAGTTTAATTGACCTCTTTGGATTAAAGTTTCTAATTCGGCTTGCAACCGGAGTTGATTGGTAAAAATCGTAACATAACAAAGGGCGTTACGCGCTCACCATGCGTCTTTCTACCTCTGTGTCATCCTATTGAAATTAATTATATAGTATTTTTTTTGTATAATTTATAATTCACTGTTTATATATCTACTTTTATTTAAATGAATATTTTACTAAAATATAATATGAAACTCTTAGATTTTATTCCTTACTTTACATTATTTATATTGAAAAAGAACTTTATTCTTGTCAGGGGCCTCCGACAGCACATTCAGCTTTTTTCATTTTTTTGGTTATTTTTTAAGTTAAAAATACCCATTAAGATAACTATTTTGATGTTTTCGTTTAGTTTATTTGAATCACAAGACGATTCGAATTCGGGGTCGCCTCGTCCTCACTGCCTGAGATCGATCATTCATTGATCGTGATCAATCGAATGCCGCAGACTGTACCACGAGTCGATGCACAATCGAATATTTTTATGTTGTTCATATCACTGTTCATCGGCATATAACTTCACCGGTTACAAGACGGAACTCAATCAAAACAGCAATGTATAACGAAGAATGCGTTCGAGTCGTCGTATACATCGGCGGTAATGTAGAGACTGCAGCGAGAGCGGCGAGTGCATCGCACGCGTTTATTTCGGGCGGCCCACCTGTGGGCGGCGCGCGGGGGCGGCGGGCGGCGGGCGGCGGGCGCGGCACGAATAACTCTCCCGCGCCGCGCCTTAACGAGCCATCGCCGCTCTAGCGCTAACACCACCGAAATATCTTCCGCACTGACCCGCGGCGTCTGCGGCGTGACGGCCGAGGCTGTGCTTGTGTTTCTGAAATGAAGCGAATCGGCGGTTGGTCGACGGCGTCTCCGTGTTACGTGCGACCGTCCACATATTTAGACCGATAAATCAGAAAATGTTTGAATGTTTACAATTTTGTTATTCGATTACGACAAAACAGTCGGTCCGAATTCTTTAGCGATTTTCTTGCGAGTGAGTCACGCCTCCGAACCAAACACTCGTATCTACGTCCACTTGCACGGCTCGGAGCATGATCTCTATGAAATAAATCATGTATATTAAGTAATGATAACAGGAACAGAAAACACACCGTTATTTATGTTTCAGTTTCTTGTTTGTAGTTTTAGTAAGTCTGGAGCGCGGCATGTCTCCGCCAACTCGAGCGAAACCAATAAGTAATGCGCTGTCGAACAATCTTTTTTCTTGTAACCACTCAGCGCATATTCGATCGTCTGTAACTTTGTTGTGGACAAAGCTAAAATTAGTGTTTTTTACATGAATTTTCAGTGAACTAGAGGACAAGCTGCATTGGCTGCATTCCTTAATAATTTTTTATTCATATCTGTAGTCGAATTTATTTAATTTTGTCTCTGAAGCACTCCCTCACTATCCGATCATTAAGAATTTAAGGTACTTCTAACAGACTCACAAATTGCATTTAAATTCAGTCAGTGGCTTAGAAAAGAAAAAAATACTGAAACATTCATAAACATTTCCTTTTTAGGGTTCCGAGCCAAATTGGAAAAAATGGACTCCTTAGAGTTTCGTCATGTCTGTCCGTCCGTATGTCACAGCCTTTTTATTCCAAAACTACAAGATGTATATTGACACAATTTGGGGTGTATCTTGTATAAGCTACTACTTAGTTTCATAGTTAAATAACAAAAATATATTTTTCTAAGGGGGTCACACCATACATATAAAAGAAACTGAAAAACATTTTTTTTAGCAAACATCAACATATGACATTTATATGGACACTTTTTAAACACATTTTTAGGTTTTTAAAACTTTTTTGATTAATTGAATATTTTTCTAAATAATACTAACGTTGCATAAATTGTCTTTCCCCCTTAAACCGTAAGTCCAAAAAATGAAAAAAATTACAAAGGTAAAACTTAATAAATATTTTTAATGAAAATTATTTTGAACGTCATCGAATATATTATTTTTCAGTTATTGCCGAAAACCGTGCTTCTTAATAAAAGGACGTAAGTGCCATGAAGATACGCTCTTTTGCTGGTGCATTTTAGTTTACAGTAGTTTAAAATGTCGACATACCTACTTGTTTCTTTAGTTATAGACTATCAAAGTGCTTATATCTGTTTAGTGCGGGAAACATGGAAAAAAGTGTGACAACGTAGTTTTTTCATCTGTAATGCATTTCTTTGTAGTAACGGCTTCGGAATCCTACAATAGCATGGTCCGAAATTCTCTTGGTCCGTTTGTTCTATATTTCTTTTTTGTTTTCAAAATCACATAATATTCACAAATGCGTGTTGGAGTGCGGACCGCACCGCCCGCAAACAGCTGCGACGTCTCACGCTGGCCCGCGGCGGCTACCTTATTTAGTACTTACGCATACGGAGTAACGTCTACTCAATGTTAGCTTCATTTGTGCTTATCTACATATTACATAAATTAGGCTTGCTAGCGCCATGTTCAATCTGGAATGTTATAAATATACCGTAGATTAATTTTATAAGATTTTTTGCAGTGCCATTGGTATATCATTATATTTATAACCAAAATAATGTTGTTAGGTAATTAATTAGGAAACAGCTGATGAAAAGATGCTGAATAAGTGCTTTCGTGCAAGCTGACTAAAATAACCGCCTTAGTTCAACGTGAAACGTCACAACTATTTGCGGTGTGATGCAATCCGCATTATGACACGCATTTTTGAAAGTTGAGGTGTTTGTGGGATGCTTGTAATTTCTCGTACAGAGACATATTTACTTTAAATTTTACTTCAATAGAGATCGGACTTTAGATAGAGCGCTCATAAAAAGTATTTAGTATTGATAATATCACTTTATAATGGAATGTAGAAGAACACTTGCTATTCTTATGTTACATACATTTATTTTGATATTAATTAATCATTTAACACAATTAATTTAAAAAAAGTTATCGTGTATTTATTTTAAAGCTTTACTTGGCTACCCGACAACAAAGACAGGCTTACATTTTCAAGCATATCTGTGTATGTATACGGTACTGTTTGTATCGGCAAAAAATGTTTGAAAAATAATGAGCACATGGGTTCAATGAACAAAAATGGGTATAGTAAGTCAACCAAATCTTCAGTAGATGTTCTTGAGATCCACAAGTGTGCGGTACATTGACTTACCTCTTATGGTTCAGACATCGTAAATCACTGAGATCCTGAAAGTGAGTATCGCTATTTTTAGCCCTCTGCGTAACAGCAAACATCAGTAAAAGCACTTATTTTATTACTATTGTGACACTTCACAAGGCAGAAAAGTAATTCTAGTATATTGCCAATTAAAATAGAACTAAGGATAAATAACAAAAAAATAATAAAAAACCGTAAGACCAGACTGCAATGAAGCGAACACAAAGAGGTGCATTATCATCTTGTTGATATAAGACGAGAACATCCAGTCCGATAGACAGATATTTGCAGTAGGAGTAACCAGATTCACGTTCCCTGACTTGTTGCGCCTTTTGCTTATTTACATTTATTTGTATTTGTCACATTTTTATCATTTTGTTTCCAACTTTTTAATTAACTTGTACACAGTCGGGCTTATTAATATTCTTAACTATTTTATTTCAGTACTCGTCTAAATGTGTTCGAGATGAATGAGGGAGACAGCAAGTTGAAATCATTTTTTTTAAATATTCTAAAACGAAATTATTATTATAAGTAACGTAGATATTTTAAAATCATGTTTACAATATTTTCATTTGACACGGTACTATGTCTGAAAAAACAATGTTTCTGAAGTAAAACTTCTCTATTGATGTAGTAGAGAATTTTATTAGCATTTTCAAAACATATCACAACCTTTTCCTGTAATTTTTTTCCTTCGCGGTGAAATATTTAGATTAAATTTAAACTTGGCACACTTATCGAGGACCGATGACAATACGGTACGGTGTAATTTGACCGATCTGGTGATGGAGCTAGAGAGAAGGCACAGGAACTCCATAACGGAATAGCATATTCTATACGTGTTGGAGTAATTTGAGATGTACACTGACCAGGAGCGATTCTTAGTGTCTGACTATAGAACCGCAGAGGAAGCCATTAGCACTCTATAATAGAATAACGAGAATAACGTAGTCTAGTCGTGCTTGGGCTTATTGCAATTGTCTTGAGATGCACTTTGACCATAATCAGTTTTCAGGGTCTATTATGTATAGAAAGATAACAAAAATTCCATTTTTTAATTGACAAAATTGTATTTGTATTTGTTGGTTTCGATTTTATAACTTAATCATTTAATTCAAATATCGTATTTCTGAATAAATTAAAGAAACCGATTGTTCGACTTTGACGAAGAAATTATTTTTGTATAATTATTTAAATAGCTGCTTTAAATACGAGGTCGAAACAAAAAAAGTAGTTAAAGTACATAATTAAACTACTTTTTTTGCTTGAACCTTGTTTAACATATTTGTTTATTTTAAGTGTAAAATAAAAATGATATATTCCCTTTGTGCGTGTGTAAACAGATACAGTTTTTTGATTTAAATTTTAATTATGGAAACCTAAGCCCTAGGATAAAAATTTGATCTTTTAGTCACTTTTGCCTCAGGAACTTTTTAATATGACTGTGCTTAATTTTGGTAATTTATGGTATCATAAAGTATTTTTTTTAATCACAATTCGAGTATAGGACATTTAAAACGTACGCATCTAATGTACATTGTCTCAGCGTTAGGTACATATATTTCACAATATACAATGATTTGAAATGCAAATGTCGAGTTTCGGAATGAGAGTCGGATATAAAAGTACTTAATTAGAAAAAAAAATCCGAAAATATTTTAACGCCCATAAAGAGGTTAACATATTTTGAAAAAAGAATGACATACTAATTTACTATGACAAATTAAGCGAGTATCGTTTTCCGTGCATGTATTTGCTACAAATTACAATCAAATCTCTGTTAACGTTGTAAAATATTGATTTAATATTTTTAAACGTATATGGAATATTCCTAATAAGTTTACTAGACAATGTTCGAAGTTATTAGCGCAGGTATTAGTATTGGCACAGTATAATGTAGGGGCTAAACCAGCTCGTCCGCTTCTCGGGATGGAAGGGCGTCTTTTACCCTCGCCTGTCGCGGCCGGTGCCTAATTTAGCAGTTGTCATCACTTCGGAGAGTGCCTCCGGACGTGGTCTACTGTGATATTTAATTTAATTCTCGGCTCTTTCTCAAGTTAGTTAAAATTATTTTTTTTATCCGAAAATCGTTTACTCCAAAAGGCTATCGGTACTCTTGCAGATTTAGTTTAGACAGAAAAGACAGGGAACGGGTGTCGCTTAAGAAGAAAGAAGCGACAGAGATGGTTACCTGAAATTTGTATGCGGCCTCAGCCGTGGTTTCGTGCCGTCATGACTTCGCCATCATCAAGGCATCGTAACCTTGTAGTCTGGTCGAGAAGTGAGTTTTCTGCGAAAAATAGTTAAAACAGTCTTAAAAATATGGGGTTTGGTGCATTGGATTCGGAATTCAATCCTGAAGAATGGGAATTTTGGAATTTATCCGCCAATAAAATTCCAATTGTTATAAACAAAAACGAAAAGTCAAAAGGTAGTGTCCGTTTTGCAGCTATAACTCAAAAATATTAAAATTAGCTCAAATTTGAAAAAAGTTCCTAAAAGAGAAGAAAATTTTAGTAAAATAACTCCCGACTCCCGGAGTTGTAGCTCTATTATTTATAATTTTAATTTTACGCTGAAAATTGGGTTCCGCACGGCCTGTCGCGCCGCCAAACAAGCGTGCATTATAAAATATTTTTTCAATATTCAATATTAATTTAAAAATTTGGAAAAATTATAGTGTCTTCTAGAAACTTGAAAGAATACGATCCCGTTGGAAAAATGTTTAACTCTATTTTCTTAAAGTTATCTAATAGTTAATTAAGTAATTTTTCATGGACTTTAGTTTTATTAAATCTCATATAAAAGTTTAAATAATGCACCTATAATTTTTTTCTTTTTGGGAGCTCTTCTTATATACATAATAAACAAGACTCCGTTATAAAATTTATAAAAGTTTTTTATTTGTTTATTATGATTTTTAAAGTAAACAAAAATGAAAAATCCGGTAAAGTTATTAAAAATTTTTTTACTAAAATTTGATTGTAGTTGCTTCTGTATTTATATATCGTGTTTAATAGTTTTGCTAAAAAATTCTTTGCGCCATTTGTTTATAAATTTTTTATAAGCAAATAGACAAGTTTAATATTTATCGAAAATTTTTTTTGGCCATTTTATTGTCTTCGTAAAATGATGATTTTTAAAAAAAAAATATTTTCTTAAAAACAATTTTTAATTGTTTATAATCGTTTTTTTTATTTATCAATCCTTTAAATTATTTATTAAGAAATTTTATTTTTTTTTAAATTCATCATTTTTTATTCTTAATATAATTGTAAAAAAAAAATTTTTTTTATTTCAATTTTCATGGTTTATCAAATAAACAATTTGTTATAAACAAATTCTGATTTTCCTTTATTTTTTTGCCGTAACTTTAATAAATTATAAATACAGTCATGTGCATCAAAGTGGTCAAAAAAATTTTTCTCTATTTGTTTTTGCCTCGAAAAAAAAATTTTTCTCTATTTGTTTTGACTCGAAACCGTCCTCTATTTTGTCAACTTTTAAATTGTTATAACTTCTAAACTATTGGTGATACGGTCTTTGACATTCAAGTCGATCTTTTAGACAATTTATAGATACAGAGGAGATAAAAAATTGATTAGATAGATCAATAAATTGTCTAAAAGATCGACTTGAATGTCAAAGACCGTATCACGATTTAAAAACGATTATAAACAATTAAAAATTGTTTTTAAGAAAAAATTTTTTTTTTAAAAATCATCATTTTACGAAGACAATAAAATGGCCAAAAAATAATTTTCGATAAATATTAAACCTGTCTATTTGTTTATAAAAAATTTATAAACAAATGGCGCAAAAAATTTTTTAACAAAACTATTAAACACGATATATAAATACAGAAGCAACTACAATCAAATTTTTAGTAAAAAAATTTTTTTAATAACTTTACCCGGATTTTTCATTTTTTGTTTACTTTAAAAAATCATAATAAACAAATAAAAACTTTTATAAATTTTATAACGGAGTCTTGTTTATTATGTATATAAGAAGAGCTCCCAAAAGAAAAAAATTATAGGTGCATTATTTAAACTTTTATATGAGATTTAATAAAACTAAAGTCCATGAAAAATTACTTAATTAACTATTAGATAACTTTAAGAAAAATAGAGTTAAACATTTTTTCCAACGGGATCGTATTCTTTCAAGTTTCTAGAAGACACTATAATTTTTCCAAATTTTAAATTAATATTGAATATTGAAAAAAATATTTTATAATGCACGCTTCGTTTGGCGGCGCGCGCTGAAACGGCCGTGCGGAACCCAATTTTCAGCGTAAAATTAAAATTATAAATAATAGAGCTACAACTCCGGGGTCGGGAGTTATTTTACTAAAATTTTCTCCTCTTTTAGGAACTTTTTCAAATTTGAGCTAACTTTAATATTTTTGAGTTATAGCTGCAAAACGGACACTACCTTTTGACTTTTCGTTTTTGTTTATAACAATTGGAATTTTTATTGGCGGATAAATTCCAAAATTCCCATTCTTCAGGATTGAATTCCGAATCCAATGCACCAAACCCCATATTTTTAAGACTGTTTTAACTATTTTTCGCAGAAAACTCACTTCTCGACCAGACTATTGACCTTACAGAACATTTTCCGACTTCCAAACTTCACTTTACCGTCAACGCAAAGGTAGATATTTAGTTTGTATATAATGAAATAGTGAAACATCAGCAGGGCCGCTGTCAGATCGAACGCGCGTCTCCTGGGTCATGTATTTGTAATTACGCGAATATATGGAGTTGGTGAACTAATGTGCGATAACATGATTTACATTATTTTGTGAAACTGCGTAGTACATGGTCTACTCTACTGTTTATATGATCTATGGTAATAATATCTAGAAGGGATAAACCGCATTTGAATATTAAATATTTTACCAATCCAGGAAGAGTACACATAATTATTTGATTAAATATTACGTTCTTATGTTAAAAGTCTAGGTCTCAAGAAGAAATGTAATGTGATACAAATTTAACATTTTATTCGTATGAACTACTAAATATAATAAGAATAAATCCATTCCCTAATATAGCAACCAGAGCGACGACTCAAAATATAGTCACCGTTGGTCTCGATCCAATCAATGAGTGTCCAAGTTCAGGTGCACGCAGCGCGGGCGCAGCACTGCGCCAACTCGATCGACAGCGCTCGATAGCTATTTGGATCAGTGGCCCAATGCTACCAGGAACCACGCACTCTTTGTTTATGTGCGTGAGTGAGTTATTGATTAATCCTGTATCAATGGACAGTACTAATCATTTCTTTATAGTTTTAACTACTGCTAATAATCTTTTTTAAGCACCTGAAACTAACGAATTCGCATTGGACAATTAGGATATTGGTGAAGCAAGAGAGGTATGTTAAGATTGAACCATCTGAAAATCTGTAGTCCTCGCTTACTCTTCAGTACGCGTGAGTTTAAAAAAAAATGTACATTAACATTCCTAATTGAGGAAAATTGACACTTTTAATATTAAACGCCACTTCCTGACCTCATTTTTAATTCATTTTTAACCAAAAATACTTTCACAGTTTAGTTCTAAAGTTAAATACATATCAAAAAGTGACTTTTAACCCCTAACCACTACATTAGTTATAGTTTTCAAATTATTTAAGGTCTCATTAATAATTAGAAAGAGAAAGAGACAAACATTGCTATTAGCTACCACATTCGATATTTTATTTATAATTAACTTTAAACTACGAGGCTGGCATGGTGATCATGTAAAAACCAAAGGCTACCAAGGTTGGAGCTGCTCAAGTACAAAAGAGAATTAAGCAGGAGACGTAAGCAGCAGTATGGTTAATTTGATTCATGAGAACATCCCGATATATCAATTAGCGGACACCGGGACGTTATCGCGACATCAAACGCAGGCGCGTGCGGCGAGCGCATGCGATACAATTGCCACACGCCGCTCTTTGTGGTCGCTGCGCCTAGGGAGTGATTAGGAACGGGGGAAGCCCTCTCCCGGGACAGACACACACACGTACTTTTGTAATTGATACGTACAAATTAAAACGGCCCGGTACGACGCAGGCCCCTTAGTCCTGGCACCGGTCACTGTGGACAGCTATACAATGATTAGGAATGTAATAAATGTCGTTTAAAAATACAGCAAGAAGAATCAAATTGCATTAATATTTTTGTTAATTGTTTTTGGTTTGAACGTTAGTAAGAATTGAGAAAACCTCTACTTCTGTTAGCCGTAGCAATTGCCCAACCAATATGGCTTGGGCAATTGCTATAAATATGTTCATAGGCTTGCGCAAATTAATACCCGAATCAGCGCATTATGCTTAGGCGTAGGAATATATGCGTTTTATAGTTTTTTTGGCTGTATTTTCACTTAGGCACTATCTACAATCAAAGAATGACTCCTAATGATCATGCACTATAATTGCTCAGGCCTAAAAGTTTTGCAAGTAATCGCAATTACAATTTTTATCATTCCAACTTCAAAATTTAGGAATGTACCACATTTATTTTAAGATTGTAGGTTAAAACATAGAGAAAAAGAAAGTAAGAAAAAAATTGAAAGAAAGGAGAGTATTACACCAAAATTGAAAAATGTTCTTGCGGGTATGATGTGAAGTTCTAGAGAAGTCTATCTTTGTAGGTCTATTCTTCTCGCAACAACTTAATGAATAAACGCCCAAAGTTGTATCTTTCTTTGGTTAAATACCACAAGTTTAAATCTACCTGCAACAGTAGGTGTGTGCAACCCAGTTTGACGACCCGGGGCCCGATCTCGCGTTCCCTGCAGCTTGGCCGCAAGGCGTTCAACACACACCGACAAACGTTGATGACATTGATATTAATTATATTAATGATTTAAATTTATCTCTTTTGGTTTGTAAATTTCTCCCGCTCGTGTAATCATAAGGGTGCTATTAAAAACCGTCACGAGCATGATACTGGTGGAGGGTACGGGAAGAGGGCAAGTCGTGTCGTAGAAAAAATTGTATGGCATGAGAAGAAGATGAACCTCGGAATGAGAAAAAATATTTTTTCGTTTCATTTTCGGGGAGCAGTCGCTCTCTTCAGATTTTTTGTTTTCTGGCGAGAACAACAAACAAATTTTTGGATTCCTTCTTTTTAAATTAATTTTTTTACGGGTCATCTCTTATCGGCTTTTAATGTTATTAATTGCATATTAGACACAAACGGTAAGGCAAACTAAAAAAAACTGTTTTGTTCCATCAAGATAATACTTTGATTCACAGATTTCGCGTTGCTATGGCTGCTATCAGAGATGGCGATTTCGAAATAATTGAGTATAAGACAATAGAGTTTTCTTTCGACATTATTCCAAAATTGTAATAACTCAAAAGCAAATAAAAAAAAATACATTCTACGAGCATATGAGACTCACTCCACAACGACCCAGAGAAAAAATGTACACTCAATCTGGTGCATCAGAATGTACAGGTAATGTTACGTGAGGAACTGGAAATTGAATTATTCTTAAAGTAAAATGATATTGACATGTTATGTATAACAGAACATTAGCTTAGAGGTCACCAGTTCATGTTTAACTTCAGTATACACCAAGCAGCAAGTTCGTTCAGCAGAGAAAAAGCTATACATAGCGGCTCTCTAATAATAGTCAAAAACAATATAAAGTACAAAAAACGACCGGATATTGTGAGCCTATCTGCTGAGGGAAGTGGCCTGTATAGAACTTGAGCGGCTTGTTGTATTAAGTGTACACATATCCCAAAGTCATTGTAAGACGTCTTCGAAAAAGTAATGAATGATATTTTGTACAAAATAAGTGATAATAATAAATACATTGTTATTTGCGGAGAAATAAATATAAATTTATTGGAAAATTCTTGTCTAGAATAGACTAGATTAAATCCTAAATCCTACGTTATCATTTAAAGAATTTATATTTGGAACCGACCAGGTGTACAGCTACTACCTGCCTCGATAATATATTCACCAATATTAAACCAGAACTTCAGTCGGTTAAAAATAAATTATCATCTGATTATTGTGTACAAATGGTAACGTTTGAAATTAATTCAAAAAAAAAAAAATATATAAAACGTAAGATCAATATTGTGCCTGTAAACACTGGTCGTCTTAATCAGTTTAAAAATAACATACTCAAAAATTCTCTAACTTATCACATTATAAGGACCCTAATAAATTATACAGTTCACTGTTAACTATGACCAGGTCTGAATGCAGCAATATTTTGCAGATCATTTTGTTATTGGAAGTCAGTAAATCGTATTTTTTTACAACTGACACGTACTCTTCTAACACAAGACTTTAATGGAGTGGTTTAATATTATTTTAGATCTTTATTATTGTTTTTTGGTTGAATGTATAAAAAGAATCATAGCATATTTTTCTTCATATTAAAGCTTAATGTAATAATCACCTAAATTAAAAATAATATCAATCTTTAATTTCATAATGTCGGTGAAAATAAACATAAAGGAATTTGATAATTTATAAAGTGTATAGAGTACAGTAATATAAAACTTTCTTATTATTTGAATAATAAAATAACATGACGATTCATCAAACAGTAACACATTTTTGATGGACATAATACTTATATATAATTTGCTAAAAAAAACAAATTCAAATATAATAAGCATGTTTTTTTCGAATAGATTTAATCTAATGTATGATTTCCTTTTCAGGTAATTTTAAGATAGGTGTAAATATAAAACAAATAATAAATAAAAAAGGCAACTCCATCATTGCAAAACAATTGTGTAGTGACCGAATGATGTGATAGTACAATAAATATGAGACTAATGATGTTTAGGTCTATTTCTTTTAAGACGGTTTATATCTTGGCTTTTGATGCTACTTTAAATGAAGAAATACAAAATGCTCATCGAATATTCATTGTAATACGTGACTGAGCAGATATTGTAAATAGATTAATTTTTTTTTATCGGAAATAAGAATTGCCATCTTTTTAATAGCTTTTTACCTGTTATTTTTGCATTTTTAACAAAACACTTCAACGTCATAACGGAAAGTGCGACAAAACTATAGTAAATACAATGAGTGTTAAACTGTCTGTTTTAGCACTCATTTAGCAATTTTTGAACGCGAAACTGTTTATCTTCTCTTTTTTATAGATCAATGGTTTTGCCATGAAATTAAATATAAATCATGATTTAACTTTCCAAATTTCACCTACATTCTGTTTTCTGAATTTTCGCTTTTATCTCTTTATTTTAGATGTTTTGTTTGAACCTTTTTTTGTTCTGTTTTACATTTTTTTTAATAGTATATAATTTGTTTTTCAAATTTATGTAATGTATTAAAATTCTTTCAAATTGTTTTTTATAAATTCACTTGAAAGTGATATACAGTGGAGATATATACGTGGAAAAGGGCGAAGTTTTTTTAAAAGGAAGGCGACTTCAAATAAAACGTGCAGTTCTTTCCTAGATGAATTTATTCATATCTACATGTATTACATTGATTGCTGTATCCATCAAACCCAATCTCACTCCTCGTTCTCGATTTCAACTCGGCATAACTCGCGATTCTGGTTCTGCTCCCGATCTTGATTTCAGTTCCGGTTTTTATTCAAATCTCATAAATTACCGCATTTCAAAATTTTCAAGGGGAACCCTAAATGTTATCAGAATAAAAGATATCCCAGAAGCTTCTCTACCTTCAAATGGAAGTAGTATCGTGATCGGTTTTGTTGTTCCGAAGATACCTGTACAAACAGACAATAAAAAAACTATAACGGTTATTTTCTTTCAAAAAAATCTTGTCCTCACAATTATGTACACAACCAAAGAGAAATTAGCCAAATCGGTTGAGTCGTTCCCAAATCAAGCTTCGCCATACGTGTGGCAACTGAATTTCGTTTGTATAGAGGTAGTTGGCCCAGCAGACGTTGTTCTATCCTTTATTGTGAGTGACTTGCCCGTATAGTTAATAAATAAAACACCTTCGTCAGCATATACTTAAAATGAATTCTTTCATCTTTTATAAAGATCTATGTCAATTTCAGTCCAGGTCTCTCTTTTGACTCCTATCTCGTTTAGAATGTTGATTTTAATTGCGACCCCTCACTCATATTCGACCCCAGTTTCGTTTTCAATTTCGGTCCCGGTACCGCTTTTGATCAAGATTTTGGCCCCGTTCTCGATTCTGTGCCCCGTCCCACTTTAAATACTGATTCTACTATCATTCCACAATTTTTATTTGGACGAAGCCGGGGATAGCTTCCTATGAGTTGAGGAATTATTAAGATCGTTTTAGGTATATAAATTTATGTATGAAGCCGGGAGCAAATGTTAATAGCCTACTTTACTCAATAATATTACAAATATTTATTAGAAAAAGAATTTTTAGAATTATCTTATTAATAATAGTGCTATAACCTTTTTATTCAGTTCAACTTAATATTCAGTTGCACATAAAGATTGAAACTTAAAACTATTTTATTATAATATTTGATTTTTACTATTTTTTTGTAGATCAGCTTGCCAATCGGCAAAGGCCTCCTCTAATCTTTTCCATTCATGTCTATTTTGAGCCACTCTGTTCCCCTTGACTCCAGCCACTTGTTTGATATCGTTGTTCCACCTTTTCTATGGTCTACATTTTTTTTAATCTTCTCTAAGTTACGATTATGTCACAATTTTACTCTATTTGTCAGAGAGAAAAATAACCAATGGATGGAGTTTAAGAGAGATTTTGAAAGACAAGTTTTCATACTAATATGAAAAGCAAATTATTTAAACTTGCATATTACTTCTTTTGTATGGCAGCAAAACATAGGCTTTAACGCAGAACACGACCAGTAAATTCACAACTTGCCAGCATGCAATGGGAAGGAGTATGTTGGATGTGAAGAAGTCAGAAAAATTGGAGAACCGTATAATCAGAAGCAAAACAAAGATCCAAGGCATAATATGCAAGATCAGAATGCTCTAATGGCGTCGGGAAGGCTACATGTTAAGAGAACAAGACAAATTGAATAGTTTCATTAGTTCGGTTTAATAATACAAATACGCGAATGAAACCTGGAACGAACGCTAATTTTTTGAAACCTGTCTGGGTGTATTGGCGACACATCATCAAAGTTTCATCGTAATCAAATCAATGGATTAGATACGTATAGAGGGCAAACCTATATTGATTTTTATTTACACTGATGGTAGTCTCATCGATTGTATAGAATTTCAAATTATTCATACGTTTGGAAGAGTTTAAAATTCAATTGAAAGATTTGCTTTACATTCTTCCATACATAGGTACAGATAAAACTAATAAAAGTTTATATTAGCCGTTGCACGAGGAGCCGCGGCCGGGCGCGGGCCCTGTTGTGCCTTTGTGGTGTCCTCCACGGATTCTTGCATTTGGAATTTTAAATTGTATACGCACTGCTGTCTAAATTTACATTGGAAATAAAATTTGATGTAGATTCAAGAATAATCGTTCTCGATCGTTAAAATCCTTAAAGAATGTAACGGTCATTTTAACGAGGAGCGGCCCCGGGGCGCGGTGACGCGGCGCAGGCGGCGCGTGCTCGGCGCGTGCCTGCTATCACGTCATAATGCACCTAATTGGCGATTTGTGAGCAGACAACTAGAACCCACTGCCTAATTGCCTGATTAAAACTATTTCTTTTGTTGCGAATTTATGTAGTGTAGTCAATAAAGCGGCCAGCACGGACAGCAAAAAATAAGGATTCCGATCTATTTAATCATATTGCGAAATATCTTCCAATTTTTATGTGAACGGTATAACAGACACCATTTGAAGAAATGTCACCCAAATACCTAAAATATTTAGTATATAAATAAAAACAAAATTTTATTTTACATATACGTAAAAAAAAATTAGGTGAAACCAAATATGCATGCCTTAAGCGCTCGTACCATACGTATGTTATATAAATAAAATGTTTATGATGACATATGAGCTTTTCACCAATAATACTCTTTTTAATTTTTGATTTTCAAATAGTTTTATAGTAAAATTGAAACGAGAAAAGGATAGGTAATTTCATATTTATTAGAAATCATAATGAAAAATAAACAACTTCACGCTCAATCTCAACCTCTATTTAAGATATTTAAGCGAAATGGCGAATCAAAACATGAATAACTGTCAGTTAAAAAATTCAATTACAGCTTATCGGTACTACATCCAACTGTGATTATCAATACCGTTATTTTCTATCGATTAGTTATGAGATTGAAAAAGAAATCAAGTTTAAAATTTAAATAGTTTTAGTTATCGTGGTCACACCCAGCGTAGACGGGATATTTATGCGACAGTAGAAACACACCTACGCTCGCGCTTAAGGCATGCCATATTAATACATTAAGTTTATTGTAACAGTATTATGCAATCATCAAAAGAGGTTGTCATTCGGCAGAACTTGTAGCGGTGGTCACTACTGAAACATTCGTCTTCCGTGACACCCAGTGGCGATCGAGTAGCATCTCAGGTACCAAGAGAAAACAATCATCTACAATCAGAAAGTTGAATCAGTTAATGGGATACATACTTAGGAAAATAAGTCGCATAAGTATAGTCAACGAAATGCACAATTTTTATATGAAACAAAAAAATGGGGCTTCTGTCTACAAATTTGTGTGTGCCAGCGCCCACGGCGCAGTGCTTAAAAATAAGCGATACTTTATTTAGAAATTTAGTTACTAAGCTATTTCGTGAAGGTACGATCCGACTACCTTGATTTGAGTTAGAAAAATGTGGGAAGGTATGCCTCAGCGGAACGCCGACAAATACCTTTCACAATCTGTGACTCCACTCAGTTTATGTCAATTGTATACAGATATTAATAGCATATTTTAATTATGGAGATACACAAAGTAAAAGAAAATAAGTGTGATTATTATATTGTGTAGTAAGAAAATAAAAAAAAAGAAAGATCGAGTTGACAGCGCGCTGCTTTCGAATCAAAAGGTATTAATTTAAAAAAATACAAAGTTGTAATCAAAGTTCGCGCAGTAGATTCTTCGTGTAAACTTCGGGACAAAATCATAAAGATTACTTTGACATTTACTTGGTACTAAGTTTTTAGTTTTTTCTAAATCTATTCATGTAAGTGTCTATGCACGGCTTGCTTTTTTGGCAATTCGGAACACAATCCATCAGTTCATAGAGTATAAACACTTTATCGTATCTATCGTATAAAGTCATATTCATGTCATGTTAATAACGCTTTTTTTGTTTTCATCAAGCCATTAAATTAATGAACAAAAGGAAAGAATTTTATTATACATTCAAATACAGTTCACCTAAAGTAAAGGATGTGAATTACACAGACAGTAAGCTTTCGTCTGATTTGCGTTGTCTATAATATCACATGTGTTTACATACCATATGAGACGACATCTTTACTTCTTTTTTTGTAGTTTTCAATGTAATACGATTTTTGCATATATTTAGACGAATATTTTTTGTTGTTTTATTTTGAGTCGTAGTAAATCTGTTAAAGCTCATTATAATGACACGCAAAACAATATTACAACTAATTCAGTACAATCATGGACAGGCGCTTACACTAGCCCAATGACGTCACGGTTAAGACAAACGTTGCACGATAAACACGTACAAACATGCTTCATTCAGTGTGACCTCAACCGTTGATATCGCAGTAATAATACTGCGTAAGTTCGCGATTTCATTAACGAATGAAATATGACGGTATTTTGTTGCACAGGAAAATTTAACCGGCTATCACTGTACTTAAATAGCCGGTTAAATTTTGACGATGTTATTACGTCAAAAACATATAGGAAAAAGTATTTCACAATAAGGTGATAAAAATTTGATACAACAATTGTAGTACCAGTGTAATAGGATACCTCAATGTTTTTATGCGCATAATGTCATTTTATACCAATGACTTAGTGATATAGATAGTATTGTTTGCAATTCTACTTACTATATAAACATCTTCGGCGCAGACGCGGTTCAACGAAGCCATGAAATGACGGACAACCGTCACGCATGTGTGGGTGCGCGCGTGTCCCCTCGGGGCCGGCGCACTCACACAGCCTCGTATCGAACTACGGGAAGCGCAAAAACACTTCTATTTTTATTCCGATTCCATCGCGTACTCTATCCTAAGATCGCCAGTAATAAACTAATACTGTTAGTATTCATCAAATCATACCGGTAAATAATTCTCATTAGTAATTGATTTTTGCGATGTTATTAAATGTTCTAATACAAATTCGTGGATGCAAGCTGTTTGCAAAAAAATTATGCGAATCAAAACTGAAACATACCTTTTTCATACAGAATAGTAATAATGCTTTTCGAATATGGATAAATAAATACCAATAACAAATGAATAAATACGTATAAATAAACCGGCACTGGTGAGCACGAAGGGCTCAAGGACCAAGTTTTAAATTTGAAATAAAAATATTGTGGGAGGATGTTCGCTTCAGTAGTTGAGTAAAAATTGGAAAACAGCTCAATACCTTTGTACCTGGGCTCTTCGACGAGGTTATGTTATACGGGAACGTTATTGCCTAGACATTGCTGTTAGTGGTCATGACAGACGCAACTATTATTTGATTTTAGAAAATCGTAGACACATGTAGTGAGTGACCACACAGAGAATGTCGTTTTCTGTCATTCGATGTCTAGAGGTATTGATGCAATATTAAAATACAGTTTTTCATTTCTAAAAATCGGGGTGTCCTTAAGACCACAGGACAGTAATGAAAACTTCATCAACACGAGATTATTAATACTAAACCTATTTTTTTTCTATGTTTATAAAGTAATAACATTTATAATATGATTATACAATTCATAATTTCGTATAAATTACCGTGGTAAATTTTGCTCTGACTGATTGTCGTTTGTATCGTACTCTAATAATGAGACAATAGGTTTGTGGCAACGAAAATATGAAATGAATAATTTTGATTAAAGATTAACTAAATGTCTAAAAAAAACTACATCAATCGTTTTATATTTTGATGTGCTTTTCATTCACATCATGCGACATATTTAAATCTTATGTTGATTTCGAAAAATCAAATAACGGCTTTGATATGCATTTTCCGAAATCATTATTGAAATCTGCCTTCAAAATCATTGGTAATAGTAACGTTTCGTTTGAGAAGAGCAGATCCGCTTTGGTACAGATAAGTAAATTTTTGAAAGTTTTGAAGGAAAATTGCCTGAGTAAAAGAGAAGCATTGATAGACGCGAAATATTACGATGTGACCTATTTAAACTTTAAAGTTTAATCGCGTCTTGAGTCAAATAGACACGACTATTTTTTATGATGATAGATAATATTTTATATACACACAAAGAATTTTGTCGAATTTATATATGCAACATGTATAATATTGAATAACTTATCAATTAAAATGTATTGGCACGGCACATACCCTGTTTATGTTGAAACTGAATGAGACTGATGACTCGTGCTTTCTTATGTGACGCCGGCCAAGCGAGTACAACAGTGACGCGTTGATTATATCATTTTGGCCCCTTTAGTCGACTCGAGCCGACCTTATCCAAACGAGCGTTACATAGCTGAGCGTGACGGCTCAGTGTCATTCAATACGCACAAAATAAAGTGCTCAGCGCGCCTAAGGAAGTTTTCACTTATTCACAAAAATACATTAGAACATGAATTTGTACATGTAGGTAGGAGAAAATTGATTCGGTTTAAGCGAATGGCAGATATTAATGTGCACTGTACAACAGACGGGGGTAGTATTATGATATTTAATAAAAAATATTCAAAAATTCGAAAAAATATTGATATGGTTAATTTTAATTTTTTATTATATATATTTTCCTATTATCGACTCAAATTCTGTTCACTCCTGTCGAAGTCACAATGTATTATGAGAACTTGTTTCGACTATTTTCGTACAAGTGATATGATCTTATGTTGCGCTAGCTTTTCGCCCACAGCTTTGCCTGCGTCCATATCATTTGCACCATCTTCTTTCAGTTTCGATTCTGGTTCTATTTTATTTTCAAAAATAGTTACCAAATCTACTAACATAGTTACACAAATACTAAATGTTACGAGATGAGCTTTTTCACAATTTTAGCTCTATGAAACTGTTAGACATATTGTAACAAATAAATATCTTCATTCTTTAGATATCTCCTTAAAATATCTTACAAGAAATTAAATATTTATTCATTCAATCTTGAAGTCAAACACGCACTCTACAAATTTTTATTCCAATAGATTCATGAAAACACAGTAGAAACCTATTAAATAGATAAAGTCATTTTAAAGTTTATAATTTAGGTATGAACTCTTTTGTGTCAATGCTTCAGTCTGCGTTGTTACATCTGTCAGAAATTTAGACGTAACAATGTCTCAAGAGTGCAAGAGGATTAGAGCTGGAAGGCGCGGGGAAAAACAATCTGACGAATAATATACGTTTGTCTCAAATTCGAGGCAACATTGGGAAGTTGTGTGAATCGCTATGAGCAAAGAGTAGTAATTTTTTTAAAGCCAATCAGTATGTGATTTGCATCATTGTCTTATATAAACATACGACCTAGCAGTCAGAGAAAACGATAAGCTGATTAATTAATTGACAGAGATCGACATATAAGCTGGGGTCGTTAGCTCCCGGCCCGGCGCGGCCGCTCGTCTCGCTCTCGGCCCCCGTGAGAACCGACAACAGCGGGCGCGTGCGGGCGGGCCGGGGTGCGGGTGCGGGAGCTCAGCCGGAGTCGGCGCTCCTCTTTATTGTATTGTCAGCAATTTGTCAACGCCCCGCGCAAATACGGCCGCCGCTAATGCGCCTCTAATAAACGCCGCGGGCCGGCAGCGGGGCGCGGGGCGCGAGGCCTCTGTTTGTCCGGGTGCTCTCCAAAATAAACTTTTGCTTTGTCGTTATGAGTTTTCTTTCCTTCTACCCCTTAATTAATTTTTGTTCCTCATTAGAGGGCCGCGGGGTGACGCGGGCGCGGGGGCCCGGGGCGGAGCACAAACACTCGGAGCGCGAGCTTAACGTTATTAAACTCCACCTCGTGACTCCGTTCGAGGTTTTAATACCTGCCTCTCGGCGGCGCGCGGGGCGGCCGGGCCGCGCGGGGCGGGGGTAACGAGTTGTAATTAAGTTTTGCATAACCGCAGCCGCGTCTGTAGGCGGTGAGCGGCTGGAGGCGGGCGGAGCCGGGAGCTGCACACTCCACGCTACTGCTCTAATGTGCATCGCTTATGCCGCACACCCCCGCCCGCCCCCCTCCTCGGCCGCGGCGGCGTGCAGGGCACTGACGAGGCCCCGTGCTGAGAGCGGGGCGTTCTGATGTATCTTCTGTCATTATTATTCTTTATCTATTTTAATGCTCTAATGTTAATTCTGATAAACTTATTAATTAATAAGCTGTTTCGGCCGTTTCTTTGTTTTTAGTACATGATTCAATCATGAGCAACGAACAATGCGGTTAATAATTAGACCCCTCGGATATCGATACTCATAATTATTTATTAACATACTTCAAGTAACAATACCAAAATAAACGACCAATGGCCCTTTACCTTCAAGAAAATGTAAAAACATGACGGTTTCTATTACACCAATTTCAACAGGCAAACCATTGTGCGATCGAAAGAGTAGTTGATTACCGGCGTTCAGTAGACTCGTAACTTGGGAAGATTTACCAGTGCGTTGGCAGAATTTAGTTAGAAATAGGATATTTGATGAAGAAAAGAATGGACTGCTTTGAGAGGGAGTGGGTGATGAAGAGCAAGTGGGCCACCCGAACTGCCTCTGACTGGACAATAAAGAAACAGCGGGAAGGTGCTGTGTCAGAAGTATTACAATGTGTAGTCTATTATAGTGAGAGTGTCCTCACCGGTCGGTTTTGTAACTAAATTGACTGCAGAATTTTCGTAGAAAATATGTATTTATTCATTTTTTTTTTTTTTGTAATTTTTATAATACTTTTGAACGTACGGCTTAAAAATTAAAGAGCGTTCACAATTTATGTTTTAGGGGTGATTATTTCCGAAAATATTCACTCAATCATGAAAAATAACTTAAAAAGTTTAAAGTGGTTTTAAAAGAACTGTCGAAATGTGTGCAACACGTTGATGTTTGCCGAAAAAAATTTTTTCAGCTTGTGTTACATGTATGGAGTGGAGGGATATGAAATTTAACTAAGTAGTGGCTTATGCGAGGCGCCTCTACTCGAACATATTGCAGTTTTTTGAGTAAAATGCCTGTGACATACGCACGGACCGACGGTCGGACGTAACGCAAGTATAACAGTTCTGTTTTTATGATTTTGGCTCGGAGACCTAAAAAAGTTAGCTATTTCCAAGTTTATGTATATATGTATAATAGTAATGAAATATCAAATTATTACAGTAAGAAGCAACTCTGTAAGATGTCGAGCTGAATACATCTAGTACATACTCATTTAAATATCGAAGTTTTGTAATGCTTTTTTTATTTAAGTACTTTCTTAATAATGATATTATCTATCCCATCAAAAATATAAATGTAAAATGAGAGTTAAGTTCAATATTATGATAAATGCTTTGGTTGTCGACTTCAACGACAAAAGAAGTGAGATTTAAATGGGTGCCAAGTTCTGTCACCCTGTCACGTCAGTCCTGAAATTTATTTATAACAACATAAAATATTTTATAAGAACATAAAATATTTTATAACAACTTAAAATATCATTTCTTCTTATAACTTAGAATAATATAATTGAAGTCTAAGGTTTGACACTGCTAGTTTTCAGATTAATTGTGTAAAAAATTTGTTAGAAAAAAAATCACTAGATCAGGTTCAGCGTAAATCAATATATTCTGATGGCCCACGAACACATGCTTAAAAATATTGCCAATACAGAAATACTGTAAATTATTAATAAATAATTCGGTTTCTTATAAATTAAATGGTAGGTAAAACCGCGAGTTAGAGCAAGATTTATATGAGGGTAAATTTCGTACGTCTACAAGAATCTTATTGAACATACGCACACAGAGCCTTTAAGTGAATTTATAACTTGGAGGCGACTTCATATATGTATTTGCATGGCAGCCAACTACCGGCAAGTACTTAGAGTAAATGAATACAGTATATTATCAGCATTGAAAACATTTTTTGGATCGCGTCAGTGGGGCCCCATTTTTAGCCAAAATGCAAATTCGGGTAAGCTCTAGGTTAGGTGAATGATCGAGGTGTCAAAAGATACGTATGAACAAAAACTAAGTGCTAGTGAAAAATATTTGAAAAACTTTGACAAGTTTTTGAGGAAACAGCAAAAAAACATTAAAAGTAGGCCTCTAAAAGGGCAGTTTTAAAAGTTAACTCTTAAATATTAACTTTTTCTAAGTTTCTTAATTTTATATTGAAGATTGCCTCAATAAATGAAGTCCTTTTTTTAATTTTTCGAAAGCGATGAATATCTCTGGAATTATAATTTTTCTGATTCGGCCGTTTCATGACTTCGGCTTGCGTCACGTGTAAGCTGGAGTACTGACTTTGGGTAATGATTAAATACGTTTATTTTTGCAAATCAACAAACTTTATTCGAATTATTACAAACATAATTTTACACGATTAACAATTCATTATTGATTTATGTTTTATTCGTGTTGTAACACGTTAAGTATCCGAAGCGTGTACAGTACAATATTTGTGAATTATTTTCCTATAACTGAGTTTATGTGGATTACTCTTTTTCTTATACATCTCTCATTTTTTCCCTTCGTGACATAAATTGTCATTTCCTGACATAAACAGAGATGCCAAGCTTAAGACTCCCTTTTCTCAAATTTGTTCTAAGAGACATTTGAAGTTCCAGTTAATGAGTCACCAACACGTCTCGCTTCTGTAGCAAAAAAAGTCTATAAATAATCGCAGTATGTGCCCACATATAATTCTATATAATTTTGGTCTGAAAAGGCTACCCTCAAGTTTCTTGCTAATTCTTTGTGAGAGAAAAATGCCTTACGAAGACGTGGCAATTATTTAAGAAAGAGGAATTTTAAAATACTATAAATTATTTACATATTACCATAATTTAAGTGTTATGTATAACCTATGAAATAAAGATATTTTGAATTTGACAAGATATCACACGTTATCAGACTATGGAGCAATCAAAACAAACTGATTTGGTGGCTTCATATCTTTTTAATTAAATAAAAAGTAGACTTGAGTTTTTTAATCAACTCACTAACACAAGGATCCCATCGAAGATTGTTATTTAGACAAACGTCCAAGAATTTAAAACTAACAACTAACTTTAATTCCTCGTTTCTTACCGACTTCGTATTAATAATTATTATTGTAATTACAAACAGAATATGGAAAGGAGTATCCGTCAAAATCCTAAAATATTCTGGCGCAATTACAAAAACAAACGTAAAGGACTCTCCCGACTGTTGATCCTCATGAATGTGAACGGTATAACGGCCCAATGGGCCCGCTATGGCAACCCTATTTGACGATCATTTTCTAATGTCTACACTTCCTAAAACCACGACTGTAACAATTAATTCTAACATTAATGATCTTTTAACCCAAGCTAAATTGAAAGAGACGGACACTCTAACAAAATTGAAACGTTTAAATATAAATAATGGAAGCGGCCCCAATAACGTACTCCCATCTTTTGTTAAACATTGTAAATATGTAATTATAAAGCCATTAATTTTAATTTTTATTGACTCGTTCAACACTAAAATTTACTCAACCGAATGGATAAAAACTGGAATCGTCTCAATTTATAAAAAAATGATCCATCTGATATTTCCAATTATAGTCGTATTTCAATACTGTCATGTTTCTAAGAAACTTCGAATCTCATTTGCACCCTGTGGTTTTCAGTTGCATAGATTTCAATCTCTAGCGTCATTCATTCCAGCTGCTTCGAATACACTCGATAAACGCTTCCAGTTAAGGACCATTTACACAGATTTCAACAGTGATTTTGACAAGGCGAACCATCTATTGTTAGTATCGAGGCTTAAATCAAAAGGCATAGGTGGCGCACTGTTGAATTGGTTTCAATCACATCTTGATTAAAGGCTCTAATCCATTGTCATCAACGAACCCGAAGCAGTTTCGAACCCGAACTACTTTCGAACCCGAAATATATTTTGCCACGTCGGAAGTACCTCAAGGTTCAAATCGCGGGATTTTACTATTTTAAAAGTTCATTAACAATATCACAGTCCAAATAAAATATATCCAAGTTTCTGTATTTGCGGATGGCTAAAAACTTAACAAAACTATCAACAAATCAGCAGATGCAATACAGTTACTAACAGATCTTAACAACATAAATAATCGGTGCAAAGATAATTACACAATTCTTTTTTGTAGATAAAAAACATTCCAAATGTTTTTGAAGTGAAACTTCTTTATCGGCGTATGGGAGAAATTTTATAGCAATGTAATGTTTTTCTGTTACGCGCCATCTTTATCTGTTACGCGCCATCTTTATTTCTGGGTAACATTTTTTCGTTACGCGCCATATTATTCAATGTTATTAATGTCATCGTGGCATAAACATAATTGTTACTAAGGCCACCTGTCACATATACTTTCTGTCAACACCCTAGATCTATTTACAGTTTGTATATATCACATTTTCCTATTATCTAAGTTGAAACCTTTTCAACCGACATACATGAACTATATCTCACATTCTTTCATTGAGTGACTCGATTTTATATGTAGCGTTCGATAATTTTCTTAAAATTCTATATGGCCCTTTATAACATCGCATTAATTGAAAAGTTTTACCTATCACCCTTCTAGGTACATATACCATTACCAAGTCTCCTACATGAAACTCTGAACATTTCTATTTCTGAAACTCAGTAGTGACGTGAAAAATAATATTTCAATAGTGATTAGCGAAAAAAATTTTATAAAGTTATTTGTATCCATGATAATAAAAGCCTTTTGTATAAACTTTATCTAATTTAGCTTTATTCAACCAATTTCTGTGAAGTTGTAAATAGTAAATCATTTTTCGAAAAATGATGTCATAAAGAAGTTTCACTTCTTACGTGTGTACACTAATACACACACACTTTTTTTATCTACTTCACAAGGAAAAAAAAATCCCACATATATCCCTATGAGCAAAGATTAAAATTCTTTTGCAAGTGTATTCTGAACAATTGCTGTAAAATGGCAAACCTTAGGTTTCTATATAAATTTGTACATAACCATGTGAAATGTCCATACCTCCTCGAAAACACAAGTACAAGTGTCCTTCATAAATAATTATGTGTGAAGTGTGTTAAGTGTGAAGGACACTTATACAACGAGGATTGCCTCGTCGCCCCATAACAAAAATCTTTTCCATCCCCCATCTAGAGCTGACCTGGGCTTTCATCATCCCCATCTAGTACTGACTTGGATCTTCACCATCCCCTCATCTACAACTGACCTGGGGGGCCTGCATTAACCTCCCATCTAGAACTGACCTTGGCCTTCACCATCTCTCATCTAGAACTGACACGGGCCTGCACCATTCCTCTCCAGAATTTGTATAGAATAAAATGTTAAAAATCATAAAATATAGATAGACATATGCAATGATAATGATAAGAATTATAAAAAAAACCCTGAAGCACTTTAATCCTACTAATTGACTAGATAATACTAAAGAATGTAGATTATATCACGTTATACAATATAATATTAATATTAATCTTGTTTAGATAGTCTTAGTTAACGTCATTTTCTTTTATTTATAGTTTAAGTCAGTGTTGTGTACAGTTGTAATTGGCATCCATATATATGTTTAATAATTTAGACTACAAGCTGTATATCTGTTTTTATATGTAATACTGTAAGTGTACCTTTTTAAATAAACAGATAAATAAGTAGTAGAAATTACACTCGATATATATATATATATATATATATATATATATATATATATCATTAACGATTGTTTTCAACATTAATATTACCACCCATTACACATTCTGATTCACCTTGAGAAGAATGGGCAATAAATTCAAGACTTGCTATCGAAAATATTGACTTGATATTAAATAATTAATAATTTAGTACAACACTTAAAAATGACATAACGCAACCTGATAGCCGAGCTGTTCAATTCCATGAGTTTTTTCAAAGTGCACAAGTTTCCCTGTGGATGGTTTGCTAACTTTGCTTAGACGGATTTTATACGCAGCAGGATGTTATTTATGTCTAGTGTTAACGTTATGGATGTCGCTCATTTTTTGGAACGAATCTACATTTCTCTTAACATATACTAGGTTTTCGTATATGTATTATGATGCTAAAGTTAAAATGTTTCCTTAATTTTTTCTCTGGGAGATGTCCTTGGTCTCAGATCATAAACAGCACGAATAGCTCGCTTCTGCAGCACGAAAATTGTATTAACATCGGCTACCCGACCCCGTAATAAAATTGTACAGGTCATGAGACTATGAAAAAATCTGAAATAAACTAGTCTCTAGGTGCTTTCATCTGTAAGTCGCCGAATTCTTTTGACTGCATATGCTGCAGAACTAAGCCTTTTTTGCCAATCTCGTAATATGAGAATCAAATGCAGTTTAGCATCAAAAGTGAGACCAAAAAATAAGGTTGTGTCCATAATATCCATTGTTTCGTTGTAGAAACAGAGACGGAAGAAGATTTGCTCCCCGTGGCTCTATAATGGGCAAAATAGTTTGACTTTAAAATAAATAGTTAATAGTATCTTAATTTAGATCCAAAAAACTAACAGTGTAAATCAGCGAAAATAAAAAAAAAACACCAATTTGTTGCTTTTTTGTTATAAATTAGTTGCCAAAAAACCGATATTGTTGCTCGAACCAATCAAGAAAAATCGGTAAGAATGTTAATTTTATCTAAAGTTAGCATAAAACGTGACTAAACATATAATAATTAGCCCAGAAAATACAGGAAATTTTATTGTTAATTTATTGTTAGAAGTAGCTACAAAAACTAAAAATTAAAAAAATATAAATGTTTATGTTAAATTTGATACTAGCCACGCTACCTGAACTCGTGAATTTTCTAGGGAAAATTCGTAATATTATTTTTTTGCTGCTGATGAATTATTTTTTTGAGTGCATAGAGTCAGCAACAAAATAAAAAACCGGAAATGTAAAGAGTCTGGAGATTGGTATATGTGTGATTGGTATATATATTGGATCTGTTGATCCAACACACTGTCTTAACTCCTTATTTTTCTGGAAACTTTAAACAAAATAATTTTGTTGCTGCTCACAGAATAACTTTCCTGAATGCACAGGGTCATAGTCGGCTACTGACGAATCAGATTTTAATAAAATGCATTAGATGGGTAAACGCGACGATTTCTAGAACGGAACTCTTTTCCGCAAGTCTGACTTTCACTTCGTTGATTTTTTTACAAGAGCCACTATCTCCGTTTTAGAAGAGACAGGAAGAAGTGTGAGAACCTTATCATACTATTATAAGTTTGTCGTTATTACAATATGTATTATTTGTCGAATTACAATCGGTCTATACAGGGTTTCGTAGCCAAATCGAGCGATCTCGATCGACGCACCGCTCGGGAGCAGCCGGCCGCGCGCCGGCGCGCCGCGCGCCAGAATTAGCGCCGAGGACGGCGTCCGCGTAGCTCACGTCGCCGCGGGCCGCTGCAGCTCGACGGCGCCGGGCGACCGGACGATCGTCCGACCGCGTCCGTCGACGATAAAGCCTCACGGCCGCATAGCGCGGGGTGGACCGTCAAACCCTTATACGACGATGAAAAAAATGCGAGTTCTACACTCGTCGAATATTATGATTCGCGCAGTGACCGAGCTCGCTCACACATCTTTTCGCACGACCGGAATTCGAATACGCGAACTCTGCGGTGTTGAATTCGAGCGCGCGCGCCGCGACGCTGTGCGAGGCTCGGGTTCGAGCTCGCGGCTCGCAAACGGGACACCGACGTGTTTTGTCGATTATCAACGGAAAATGCGATCAAAATTTAGCGGTTCGTGATTGTTGTTAAAATTTTCATTTACAAATGATTAAATTTGATACGTCCAAAATGTAATCCGTTATAGAAGTAATTATCGTTGAGAATTTTATACGACATCGCCCGATAACGACGTGAAGACGAAAACGAAATGGTATTTTAATACGTTTGGAACTTGTGTACATTTTCAAATTTCAGTTCACACGATACCCCGTTTAATTTTAGGTTTTTTTTTCTCCCCTAAAATTTGATTGTTTAATACTTTACGATAGCGACTCGGCAAATGATTTTGGACTCATGCGGACGTGCGCGGTGTCACGCGGGCGTCGCCGCGGCGAGGCACCCGGGGGGAAGATTCGGATACGCCTTTGACAATAACGCGATGAACGTAAAGAGGTGTACCGCATTGACCGGCGTCGATTTTTGTGCGCCGTCGCCGCCGCCCGCGCGCCCCTCGCGCCCTATTTATAGCCGCGCCGCCGCCGCCCGCGCCGCCGCCGCCCGCGCCCGCGCGCGCCGCGCATTCTAACAATATCATTACATTACTCTACTCTCGAATGCACCTTGAATTACACTCGTCAGCCGATGCAGACGGAACCCGGGACGAGTGGAGCGAGACCGGCGGCGCCCGGGGTTCTGCATCGTCCGTACAAAAATATAGGCGACGGACCGCCACCACGACTACGACGAAGTCTACGGAAAGAAATCAGAGGAGCCGAGTCGCGTGCGCGCCGGGCCGTGCGTATTCTCGCGCTGCAAAGTCTACGACTGACGGGATATCACAGACGATCTATTGAGCGGGGTGGGATTTCCTCATACGTAACTTCAGAATGGATTCATATAACTGATTTATTTTTAAATTTGAAATTAATCTTGTCGAGAACAGTAATACATTCTGTTCATATCATTGGCGTACCTATTTTTTGCTTAATTCAAATTATTTTGGTTTGAAAGTATGTTCGATCTTCACTCTCTCAGATGTCTCTAATTCAATGAAAACATTTAATTACTGAAACGGTCTTAAGAAAATTAAATCGCTTCTAATTTAATATTAACAGCACGGATTCTAAAATGGTTTGAAGACGGTTTGAATGGTTTGAAGATCACGCTTCATGCATAAACACTAACGAGATTTTAGAAAAGTTTAAATAATAGTAGGCTTGGAGTACTATTGATTAACCTTATATTTTCAACAGAGATTCAGCACTGCTGAAAATACAAGATATAATAGCATCAATACTTCTGGGTGTACTTTAGTAAGACAACGCTCGAAACTGGTGCTTATTTAAAACAAAATAATGTAAGTAAAAAAGAAATAAGCGTGATTTAAATCGATTAGTTTATGAACGTACACCAAACACTGAAATGTCAGCTCGACTGTCTCTCGTGGTCAACGGAGAGGTAGGGTCGACAGGTAGCCGCGACGGACCGCCACTGTGTCACTCTGCTCGAGCCTTGAGACGGGTCAGACGTGCAGCGAGCCGTGATGTCGAATCATGCTTCTTACTTTAAACTCAGTTAAATCTCAGAAATCATTATTGTTCTGTTGTCATACTTATTGGATTAGAGTATACATTCACATACGAAGGATTAGATTAGGTTATTAACAAATACAGCTACGAGTGATCGTTCCGGCATTAAGGTCAACGACTTCATCTGTCTTTCTTCTTATCAATATCTATATTTAATAATTAAATAACGTCCTCCATCCAAAATAATCAAATTACATCAAATAACACAACGTAGAATATTATTCTTTCGAAAAGCGTTACTTGGTTAATTTTTTATTGTTAAATAAAAATTATCTATCCTGTATTGGTGTTATAACTTATTTAATCATACCCTAATAAGTTAGGTTTTCTTTGACTCAAGTAGTTACTGAGAAATGCAATTTCTTGTAAAGTAAAAATTTCTAGAACAACATATCAATTATAAAGCATTAGAAGTAATCGTTTGTCAATCATAAGTAAAATTTCATAAGATTCTCTTTTCGAATATGACGGGCTGAGTTGTTAGACGTTGTTACATCAAAAAATACATTTATCACTATTTTATTTTTGTAATTATCTTAAAGCGTAGGCATTCTTTTCCAAAAATGACAATCCATTGGTTTGCATTTGAGTTTTTGCTTGTAAATTTTTCAATCACAAATTGCTCTGCAATATGGTTAAAGTTCTGTTCTTTAGTTTTTGTGTATTTTTCTACTACTTTTTTTAGTAGACATATTTCACTGTTTTGTGCTGTTGCAGTTTGTCTTTGCTCCACTTTCATTACTTTCAATATTTAATACTAAAGGAATATTACAGAAATACAAAGTAAAATATATTGTACTTTGATACGGAAACCTTCTTATGGGAATCCAACTTGCACTTTCCGGCTAGTTAATAACAAACTATATGTATATATATATATATATATATACGAAGGAAAATACCGAAAACATTAGGAATCCATTACTGAAATTAGACTGTCAGAAGTTCAGTAAAGAAAATGCTTAAAAATAAAATCATATTCGCATTATATGAAAATCGCTAACAAGTAATTTCCTTTGCTCAACGATAATTCACTTAAGCTGTATGGTAATACGTATGAAAATCATTTCTCGTCAGTCGGCACTGCTCGACTGTAGTACACTATGTAGTATTGCATATTAATATGAAAATTTCCACAGCTCGGCTATCTAACAATCCAAATTAATTGGATAATATAAACTTCAGCATTGTGCAGTGAGAATTTATGACTTTTTTATAACATTATCTAGGGGCAAAGAACATGCCAGCCACCAGGTTGTTACCGCCGCCCATGGGCACTCGCGACTCTGAAAAGTTGCCAGTGCGTTGCCGGCCTCTTGCCCAGGAATAGAGTATCTGATGGAGAAATTAGTGGGCTAATGGAAAGAGATGGGGGACTGATGGTAGTAGGACGTGAAGTATGACGGATAATGGCAAAGTTTTTGGATCAAAAAAATGTCAATAGGAAACATTCATATGGTTTATCGAAAACATCGAATTTTTGACATTGAGAAAAAAGTGGTATGTGGATATAAGAAATGGATAATTAATTAATAATAACGAGAAATAAATGTAATAAATCAATAAAATATGAAGTACATTATGAACATTGTTTTATCGCTGTCACGTATATTAACTTCCTGTGCACGAATCGATGCATGCAGACAATTACTGCCTAAAAAGTCTGCAGAAATAAAATTTAAAACCTTTGTTCATGTCTCATTCCCGGCAAAATCTTCGTGTTTCTATTTTTATGGACTTTCTCTTTAGCAAATATCTAAACCCCATGCCCATGCTTTTAGTTTAGTGGGGTTTCAGATCATTTTTATCGATCTCATTGTCTATTTAATTTAATCTTCAACGTGTGATGAACACACCTGCCAAGTTTTAAATTAGTAGAATATGAAGTTTAAAACCTGGAATAATTTTTTCTACATTTTGTGTTAGTTGAATATTTTTTAACCATGAACTGATGAATTGATGAAACATTGTTCATATGATTTTGCACCTCATCCCGATTATCACCTGTCACACACTAGCAGTGTCGGTAAACTTTCTTTATGACAGTAAACTTTCTTTATTCACAACACCAAATATATCATTAATATACATTATAAATAACAAAGGATTCAAAATTGTACGTATTTTTACATTCTCCTCTTTGCTAAAGCATTCCTTACACTTAACTTCAATTTCTCAGACAATCTTTAATTAAGTTTTTAGCAACCCTTCAATACTATACCTCTCCAATTTATCCAAGATATTATGATTCACAATATCAAAAGCTTTAGCTAGATCTAGAAAAGCAGTAATAGTTCGTTTATCTTAATTAAGGTTATGATAGATATATTGAACAATATTTACATGTGCATCATTTGTATTTCTATTTCTTAGAAAACCTAAATGCCTTACTGAAATATTAGTTTACATTTAGAAATAAAATCGTATAATCTGTTATATAATAGTTTTTCGAATATGTTCCCCTAGTTAAAGATCAAGGAAATTGGTCGGTAATTTCCAAGGTCATGGCAGTCCCTAGATTTAAATATTGATACAATTATCACTGATTTAAAAGCACCAGATCAGATGCCTTTGGTTATGTACATATTAAAAATATGATCTTGTTGGGGTCTAGCTCCTATTTATATACGATAGGTACACTAGACGTAAGTAAGAAAAGACAAATTGCGTATGGACTGTAAATTTAATGTACTTATTTTCAATTAGTTACATAAATGCAAAAAGGTGGGTACACTTGAAGACGGTTTGTATCGAAGTGAAAGTGGTAGCGCCGCCTCGACCCCCTCCGTCGCACGTCACGGGCCTACCGCCGTTGTACCGCCAACACACTCCCGGCGTTGAAGTATTTTCAAGAACTGATCGGCAGTGGGCATATCGTTTTGAATGCTCGACGAATAACCCCCTTCTTAGTCTGGATGTCAGCTACTCGCGCGATGCCGTCTGTACCAGGAATAATTCGAACAATGCGCCCAAGTAGCCACATTAGAGGTGGCGCGTGTGAATCCTTAATGAGAACCATAGTGCCATTCGTGAGCTCTCCCCGTTGCATGCACCATTTAGACTTCTGTTGAAGGCATGAAATGTATTCTTTAGAGAATCTCTTCCAAAAATGTTGTTTTATATATTCAATCCTCTTAAATCTCCGTAGGTTTGTGACGTTGGCTTCGGTGATTTGTGGATATGGCACAAACGTAAGTGATCGTCCAATAAGGAAATGAGCTGGAGTGAGTGGGGTAAGATCAGATGTATCGATGGAAAGAGGTGTAAGAGGTCTAGAATTTAAAATAGCTTCAATTTGCGTTAGACATGTACACATCTCATCGTATGTTAAATGAGTGAGACCTAAAACTCTACGTAAATGATACTTAATTGATTTAACTGCAGACTCCCAAAGTCCGCCAAAGTGTGGAGTGTATGCTGGAATAAATGAAAAGTTAATACCTTCAGTGAAATGGGATGAAAAATCTTGTTTCAATTATGTTGGAAAGTTCATTGAAGGCACAAACGAACGAAGTACCATTGTCCGAAAATATATTAGGCGGTTTACCCCTGCGAGCCATAAACCGATTGAGTGCCGAAATAAACGCCTCCTTAGTCAGATCTGAGACAAGTTCCAAGTGTACAGCCCTGGTAGCCAAACACACAAATACGGAAATATAAGTTTTAGTTAATTTGCAACCTCTACCTTTGCGGTCAGCTATCATAATTGGACCTACATAATCCACTCCTGTGTCAAAAAAGGGAAATTCTAAATTGGTGCGTTCAGCAGGTAGATGGCCCATAATAGGTTGTATTGTTTCACCTTTAATTCTGCAACATTTAATACAGGAATTGGTAATACTTTTTGCCAAGTTTCGACCGTTCAATGGCCAATATTTTTGTCTAATTGTAGCTATAGCTCCATTGTTTTTTAATGTCCTGGGGAAGTTCGTCATCCCAAGAACATTTTTTTTGCCATAGTTTTTGCATAAGTGTTTTTGGTTCTACAATACAAGGTGTGTCTAACGTAAAGGGTCGAAAATTTGTGCTATAGTAGATAATATTACACGTTTAGTAACTATTTTTGTATCTGGAATGTTGATAGAAAATGTAAATTTATCCACCACACATTTCCAATTCAATCCTAAGGTTTTAAATGATTCGTTTTCGCTTAAATTTACTAAATCTGATTGTGCATGTTATGATAATAACTGTAAGATATGTACGCTGTTGGAATGAAATTTGCGTAGGTTAAACCGAGCTAAGCTAAGAGTATCGATTACTCCACGACATAGGTCTATAGCACCATCTATTGAATTGCATCCAGACAGAAAATCATCTACATAAAATTCATGTCTTATTGCATAAGCCACTTGCTCATTGTTAGTATTGTTTGCTAACTGAATTAAACACCTAGTAGCTAAAAATGGGGCTGATGCTGTACCGTATGTCACAGTATTCAAAGTATATGATTTGAGTGGCTCTGAAGGATCGAATCTCCATAATATTTGTTGTAAAGGGTGTTGAGACTCGTTAACTTCTATCTGTCTGTACATTTTTTCGATATCAGCTGTAATAACAAATTTATGTTGACGAAACCGTAACAAAATTGACAGTAAGTCATCTTACACTACCGGTCCAACCATTTGTATGTCGTTATATGACTTTCCTGAACCTGTGACAGCAGAGGCATCGAACACAACACGAAATTTTGTTGTAGTACTTGAATCTTTAATAACTCCGTGATGGGGCATGTAGTAGTAATTAATAGAGGGGAAAGTTTTAAATGAGTTTTCTGTCATGTGGTTAGTATCAATATATTCTTGAATCAATTTAGTATAATGAAGTTTATAAGATGGATCTTTAGCGAATCTACGCTCCAACGAGAAAAACCTGTGTTTTGCTTTGGTTAAAGAGTCGCCTAAAATATTTGATGATTCCTTTAGCGGTACTGTAACAATAAACCTACCATCAAGTTTGCGTTTAGTTGATTTTACGAAAGATTGTTCACATAAACGATCCTCTGAAGTGCTTTCTTCTTTTACATAAATTTTATCTAGTTCCCAAAATTTGTATAAATCGGGTTGTATGTCATCATTTACGCTTAACATGCATAGTGGGGTATTAGTGTTTTTGTTAAGAGGTAGTTTGTTACAGATTGAACCTGAAACTAGCCATCCCAGCTTTGTTTGAGAAAGTGTCGGTTTATAATGACCTAAACTGATATGATTTGTACCAATTACTTGCCAGAATATTTCAGCGCCTACAAGAATGTCTATAGATGATGGAATGTTGAATGACGGGTCAGCTAAAATGACGTCAGATGGAATATTGAGCTTAGATATGTCTACAAAGGTAGTGGGTAATGATGTTGTAATTTGTGGCAATACGAAACACTTGATTTGCATCTCATACTCACTGCTTACTGATTTAATTTGCAGAAAACAACACTGTATACTATTGTAACTTTGATTGTTAATTCCAGTAATATTCGAATCAGCAAAGTGAGTTTGCAATTTTAGCTTACCACAGAAATTTTGTGTGACAAAGTTCGCGGTACTTCCATTGTCCAGTAGAATTCTGGCAACGTGAGGCTTCCCTTCACTGTCAAGCACCTTCACCAACGCTGTCGAAAGTAATACATGACTTGGCTGAGTGACAGTAGAAACTACTTTATTGTGTGCCGAAAGGACTACGACATCATTATTTGAATTGATTGAAGGCTTTTCAGAAGGATGTAATAATGTATTATGTTTTATAGTGCAATATTTACAGTGACTCAATCTGCATTTTACATGATTATGACCAGGCCGTAGGCAATTAAGACAGACTTGAAATTTAGTGGCCTTTTGAATACGTACTTCAGGAGACAACTTTCTGAAGTTTGTACAATTGAAAAGAAAATGTTGTTGATTGCAAAGAGGACAGCGATATGGTTTTTTATAGTTATTATTTGTGTTAGAAGTGGTAATGAACGTGTGTGTTTTATTAAAGGGGTTTGATTCCATTTTGATTTTGTATAGTTTCGATTCGTCAAGAGATTCTAATAGATCAGCTCTGTTGCTAATGAATGTAATAAAATTATGTAGTGTAGGTGCGGTGGAAAGTGTATTTCTGTGTTCTTCCCATTCTCTTTTTGTGACGTTATCCAATTTGGAAGACATCATGTGGATGATGAGTATGTCCCAGTGCTCTGTCTTTTGATTTAGAGTAGACAGTGCTCTGAGATTTTTATTTGTAGTGTCAATAAGTTCACGTAATGCTCTGCTAGATTCTCTGTGTATAACTGGTAAGTTAAACAAATCTTGAACATGATTGTTTATGAGTAATCTGTTGTTATTATATCTTTCATATAATAATTCCCAGGCGCCAGTATAATTGTCACCTGTAAAATCTAAATTTTAATGACCAACGCAGCACTGCCTTGTAACGATGAACGTAAATAATGGAATTTGTTGATGTTATCAATATCCTTATTCGAGTGAATCAAGGAATTAAAGGTGTCTCTAAATTCAAGCCATTTATGATAGTCGCCGCAAAATGGGGCAGATCAATCTTAGGTAATCTAACATAGTTTTGTGCATTTGTTACGCTTGTCCGCGCATCTAAAGAACTCGCCTCAGGTTGTATCGGTTTTGAAGCGCGATGTTTTTCAACGAGCAGTTGAGCAGCCGCTGTCACATTGTAGTACTGCGACTCGAACTGTTCTTTCGGCATATAGCTCGTCGGGATCGTCCGCTATCATCTCCAAGTCCGACTGTAACGTATCGTAAATAGAATATAAATTTTCTATTTTACTTAAACGCACGGTTAACTCAGTTATTTGTAACTCACTTAATTGAGCGCTGGATCGTACTACATTTAAATAAGAACTGAATTGTGTGATCTTCGCTTTAACAGAGCCTCGTTTTTTAATTAGTTCTTTAGCCTTTGATTCGGACATAATGAAGATAGACAACAAATAACGGTATAAAAAATAATGATAATAATGTGCAACAAAGAAAAAAAGTAAATTCAATTGGTTAAACTACAAATACTTATAATAACGTTCAATATGGTTTACGTCCAGAAGCCAATTTTATAATATTCTGTATTTAGAAGCTATGAATTAAATTATTACACAATAAACAACTGTTTTATTTACGCTTCAGTATGAAAAATAAAATAATGTATGTTAGCACTTACCTAGTGCTCGCAAATGTAATTAACTTTATACTTGAATCTACAGTAAAACGTTTTATAATCCCTAAAAACGAATACATGTAATAATTTTATACACTTAGCTAAATATCGTATTTTTTTTTTTCTTAATTATTTATGATTAGGTGGGTACTTGCACATGAACGATTCACTATGCACTTTGTAAAATAAAACATCTACCCGTCGGCGATGAGAAAAAATAAGCGAATGATGAACAATTATTATGATTTTGTCGATGTATGTTGTGGATAAATGTTAATGAAGAAATTGAAATGAAGTAAATGATAGATGTGATATGCACGTAAAATTAGCTATACAGTTGAATACTAGTATAGTTAACTATTTTCTTATGATTATTTTAGATGTCTATTTATACGTATTTTTTTATTTTATTTTATTTTAATTTTTTTTTATGTAAATTGAAGCTATTAATTGTTTTAAGGTAGGAACTGTGGAAAATATTTATCTATAAGTATGAATAATGATTAAAGGTATAGGTATGGAATATGAAACGATCTCACAGTTTGTGTCCAGATTGTTCTCTTTTTATGCTGATTTCCAGAAGAAAATGGATGTGGGTTTTTCTTCGTAGTGATGATTGAAGACCGCTGATGTACCGCAAATTAGTTATGTAGTATCCGTGAACGTTTGCTGATCTTGGATCTGAGCAACGTTCACTATACGAATACGATGAATAAGTGTGTTTCGAGTTTCTTTGATCTTGTAACTGCATACGCCGCTCGCCTCTAAATTGCCATCCGTTGACGTCGTATACAGGATTGTACGTAGTGAACAACACAGGCTGATTTTTTTTTTCTTCAAAAGGCTCGAAGGACCATATGTTGGGGTTTAGCTCCTATTTATATACGATAGGTACACTAGACGTAAGTAAGAAAAGACAAATTGCGTATGGACTGTAAATTTAATGTACTTATTTTCAATTAGTTACATAAATGCAAAAAGGTGGGTACACTTGAAGACGGTTTGTATCGAAGTGAAAGTGGTAGCGCCGCCTCGACCCCCTCCGTCGCACGTCACGGGCCTACCGCCGTTGTACCGCCAACAATCTAATGACTTACTTATGCAATGAACTGTAGTTTTCATTACTTTGGTACTAATTTCATTTATACCACCTGCCTTATCTTTTAAGTAAGGGTCGAAAATCGATGATCCCTTATTTGTTTTTCACGCTTTGAAATAAATAATAATTGTTGGGTGGCATATTGGAACTGTACGACGGATGTCCCGTCAATTCAATCTCTTGACCTTCCAAATACGGAGATGATTCGGCCTACGTGTGATGGCATTGTCAAGATGAAGATTCTTGGTTGCTTTTGTTCTTTTTTATTTCTTCGAAGACTTTAGGCAAACATATAGTCGTGTACAAATCCAAAACAACTATTTTATGATTCTTTAGTGACACTGTAGCCACACGGTCATTTATACAAAAAAAAACAGGTGACCATTTGCTTAAAAGTGCTTTTTGCACGAACAGCTCTTTTTGGATCGGCTCATTTTCGACTACCCACATCGTTGGCTGCTGTTTGGTTTTGGGAACATACGCATAGATCCAAAATAAATTCATGACCTATATAGATTATAAATAAGTTTGGACGAACCAACAGTGTATTTTTGACATTTTTTTTGCACCAATAATACGACCAATATTCAATTAGTGCGGGATCCAATGCGAACAATTTTTTTTTTGCAGACCAATGTTGATTATTGTATGTATTGTATGCTCGTCACCATAAAGGTGACGAGCTCAATGATGACTATACATTGCGGTTTTATGGGCAGTTGCACATGTTTTATAATAATTTTATTAAGAATGTACTAAAATTAAATAAAAATTACATAATTTAAAATATGCCTAAATTTCAGATTATCTTAAAAATATGTTCTTATAATAATTACGACATTTAAAAAATAATGTTGATGCAGATGTATTTTTAAGGATAATGAAATTATCTTTATATATATAAAACGTATATTATAAATACGAGGGGAAAAATGTAATATTTATTTTCAAATATACTTAGAGCGCTACCGTCAAAACATACTTGAATATAAATATTAACTGTACAACTTTGGATAGCCTTTGTAGAATTTTCAGTTCTAAAGACTACCGAATATTAAAATTCAAGACTGCGTGGAATGTGTTAGCCTGCTTCTTACTTTTCGATCGTGTATATTTATTGCAAAAGACATATTTATTCCCACAAAAATTATGAAATCACTCATATAAGTATATTCTAAAAAGTGGACACTTAAAGATACAGTACTTATACTAAATAAATAATACAATGTAATACATCTTAATGCTGTTACGTGGCTGAGTGGCAGAGCAGCGAAGAGAGATGAAACACATCAAATACATCTATAAGTAAATTTCTTGGAATATTTATATCTACTAATTAAGACTTTTTTTATAAGTATGACTTGAAGTGTAATGTAAATGTATCATCGTAACGAGACCGTCTACGCTCACAGACGCCTCTGCAGAAACCCTTGAGCTTTTCAAATGTATGTAATTCCAGCTTTCGCCCGCAGCGAACGTTGCGGACGAAAGGACATCGAATAATCCTTTCATCTTTTATATCGACCGGTCACACTGCCAACCATGATTCTGATGTTGTTCCTGCTTGGTAGTTCAGCCCTGGCTCCGCTGTTGGTTTCGATTCTGATTCCGATTTAGATTTAGGTTCAATTGGAAATATACATAAACCACCCGCGGCTTCGCCCGCATGGACATACAGTAAGTCCTTTCATCTTTTATATCGACCGGTCACACTGCCAACCATGATTCCGATGTTGTTCCTGCTTGGTAGTTCAGTCTTGGCTTCGCTTTTGGTTTCGATTCTGATTCCAATTTAGATTTAGGTTCAATTGGAAATATACATAAATCACCCGCGGCTTCGCCCGCATGGACATACAATGAATCCTTTCATCTTTTATATCGACCGGTCACACTGCCAACCATGATTCCGATGTTGTTCCTGCTTGGTAGTTCAGCCCTGGCTCCGCTTTTGGTTTCGATTCTGATTTCGATTTAGATTTAGGTTCAATTGGAAATATACATAAACCACTCGCGGCTTCGCCCGCATGGACGTACAGTGAACCTTTTCATATTTTATATCGACTGATCATACTGTCAACCATGATTCCGATGTCATTCCTGCTTGATAGTTCAGTCTTGGCTCCGCTTTTGGTTTCGATTCTGATTCCAATTTAGATTTAGGTTCAATTGGAAATATAGATAAACCACCCGCGGCTTCGCCCGCATTGATATACAGTGAAACCTTTCATATTTTATATCGACTGATCATACTGTCAACCATGATTCCGATGTCATTCCTGCTTGATAGTTCAGTCCTAGCTCCGCTGTTGGTTTCGATTCTGATTCCGATTTAGATTTAGGTTCAATTGGAAATTTACATAAACCATCCGCGGCTTCGCCCGCATAGACATAAAGTGAATCCTTTCATATTTTATATCGACTGATGTACCGTCAACCATGATTCCGATGTCATTCCTGCTTGATAATTCAGTTCTGGCTCTGCTTTTGATTCCGATTTCAACTCCGATTTAGACGTTTGCCTGCAACATGCATTAACATGCAGCATGCAACCCACCGCTGACCCTCGAATCTGCTTCTCCACTACGAATCTCTATTCAAATGATCGAATATTGATTCCAGTGGATCGACAGATATCGAAAACCTAAGCAAGTGTTATTTATTTTTATAATTATCTTATTCCGCCAACCGTTAAATTGTTAATTCTACGTACGTTTCATACCAATTAGGCACATCCTCAGGAAATTGCCGACAGTCACATCCACCAGGGTGCAAGGAGCGTTAAAACAACCAACTCAACCTCGTTAGGCAGGCCGTTGTCATGCAATGGTCAAAGAGCGACGAAAACATTCTTAAGGCAGCCACAGACCACCACCGATAGACATGCCTGTCAAAACCATCACCAACATTCCCCGAATAGTTAAAGGAAAGCGTCCAATAATGGTGATTTATAAACGTCAATTTGGTCGTTGAGCATATTATAAAACATAAAGATAATAATAATATGCCTTAAAAATGTTTTCGTCGCTCTTTGACCATGGCATGACAGCGGCCTGCCTAACGAGGTTGAGTTGGTTGTTTTAACGCTCCTTGCACCCTGGTGGATGTGACTGTCGGCAATTTCCTGAGGATGTGCCTAATTGGCATGAAACGTACGTAGAATTGACAGTGTAACAGTTAGCGGAATAAGATAATTATGAAAATAAATAACACTTGCTCAGGTGTTCGATATCTGTCAATCCTCTGGAATCAATATTCAAACGAAAACTCCGCAAGACTAGTTTATTTCAGTTGTTTTCATAGTCTTATGACCTATGGAATTTTGCTATGGGGTCACGCAGCCGATATTAACACAATTTTCATGCTGCAGAAGCGAGCTATTCGTGCTGTTTATGATCTGAGACCATTGACATCTCTCAAAGAAAAATTTAAGGAAATTAATATCCTAACCTTAGCATCGCAATATATATACGAAAACCTGGTATATGTCAAGAGAAATATAAAATCGTTCCATAAAAGGAGCGACATCCATAACATTAATAATAGACATAAGAATGATCTTGCTGCTCACAAGACTCGTCTAAGTAAAGTCAATAAATCATTTAAAGGGATGTGTGTGCGCTTTTATAATAAGATCCCAACTGAAATTCAAAATTTGCCATTTACTGAGTTTAAACGTTTCGTTAAAAGAAAATTATATTGCAAGGGCTATTACACCGTATTGGAATATCTTAATGAAAAAAGCCCCTGGGATTGAGCTGCTCGCCTATCAGGTTATTTCATATTATTTTTAAATGTCAACTAAATTATAAATGACTAAATATTTTGTATTGTTGAGTAAAAAGAGCAAACCTTGAGTTTCTTGCCCATTCTTCTCTTGGTGAATCAGCATTTGGAATGGGCGGTAATGTCGAAATGAATTTATTAATGACGATTTCAAGTGTAATTTCATTACCTACGAAATAAAGATGATTTTGATTTGATTTGATTTGAATCATTTGGATAGAGATTCGTAGTGGAGAGGCAGATTCGAGGATCAGCGGTGGGTTGCATGCTGCATGTTAATGCATGTTGCAGGCAAGCGTCTACTATGGATTTCCGCGAATTAGCACCTCACACAAAATAATATCCGATTTAGATTCAAGTTCAGTTGAAAACATACACAAACTACCGGCGACTCCGTCCTTATGGACATGCAGAGAATTCTTTCATCTTTTATATCGATCGATCACACTGTCAACCATGATTTCGGTGTTGTTTCTGCTTTCTATTTCAGTGCGTTGCGTAAATTAGGGCGTTGAATACGTTGATCAAACTGAAAGTCCTTAGGAAATTAAAAAATGAGCAAACTAGCAAATTATTTTAATTATCATTGCTTTTCAAAATAGTATCCATTGAGATCGTTCCATCACTGCATCCGATGGTACTGAAAGAAACACTTTGTCCGCTCGAGCTTAGGGGTCGTTTCAGTGGCCTCTTCATATGAAGCCACTGCGATTCCGCAGCGTTCGTAAACGACTTTACCCGAAATTTTCCTTTTTTATTAGAAAATAAACAACAATTTCATGGTACGAGGTCGGAGCTGTAAAGTGGGTGAGCCGGTACTTCTATAGCTAACGTCCCCAAATTGTTAGTAGTTTGTCTAACGGTATATTGCGAAGCGTTATCATGATGAAGGAACCCTAGTGCGAAGTCGTTTTTCCAAGACTTTTTCCAAAACAAGAGGCAAACAATTGTTAGTGTAACAGTCTGCAGTAACTGTTCTTTATCTTCTAAAACAATTGTTGAATGATCTGTCATTCCGAAGAAAGAGGTCGCCATCTTTTTTCAGACGCTTCGATCTCGTTTTTCTTTGGTAAAGCATTTCGATAGGCATTTTTTCCAAAAGGATCGCCCACTGAGCAGACTGTCTTTTGGTTTCGGGATGGTAAGATCCCGTATGAAGTATCCACCGAATAGAAAGCTTTCTGACCGCTAAATATTTATGAAAGATTTTGTGCACTTTACTCAAATCGATGTCTAAGCTTTTCTGAAGCTTGTCTGTTCATAGGTCACTCTCTTGTCAATCTGTATCATGAGCCACACAGCGCTGATATCGTCTTCGGTCATCGCCTTAGAAGGACGTCCCTCACGCAGATCGTCTGTCGAATTATTGCGACCTCGTTTCAGCCACTTAAAATAATTATAGACAGCGGCAAGGGATGGAGTTTCATTAAAAGATTCACTGAAATCTATTTTAACTTTTTTGGTGGATTGAATGGCAACGAAAACTCGTAGAAATACATTGCATTAAAATTTTCTCGCGTTAAATCCATGTTGACGTTAGACAAACAATTTTGTTTTCGCAGACAATTTGTAAAGACAGATAACCTATGAATACAATAAACATAACAATATTGGCAAGAGTTCCATTTTTAGGTTTACGAGCCAAAATGGCAAAAAAGGAAACCCTTATATTTTCGTCATGTCGGTCCGTTCGTCGTCCGTCCGTCTGTTACAGGTACTTTATTGAAAAATCATATGAGGTATATTGATGAAATTCGGAATATAAGAGCTTGTGTAAGCCGCTACTTAGCTTAGTAGTTAAATAACAACAATAAACCTATTTTTAAAACCTTGCTTTAGTAAAATTGAAAAAAATTACGAAGTTAACACATAATAAATACTGTAAATGAAAAGAATCTTGAAGATCATTGGATATATCCTTTTTGAATTTTTTCCGAATAACTGCACTTCTCAACAAAATGACTCAAGTGCCATGAGCATACGCTCTTTTGCTGGTGCACTTTAATTTGCACTAGTTTCAGAGTAATGGTCGACGTACCTACTTGTTCCTCTTGGCCAATTCTAAAAATTTCAAATGTACAATATGGTATATAGATAGTGTGGTATACTATAGACTGAAAAAAACCGTGATTGAAAACGACTACAGTGTTTAATGCAATTCAATAACTGTTAGTAGCTTCAAGCCAACTTTGCAACGTTTTTAAATATTAAATTATTTTTAATCAATAAATTACAAAATTAATTACAAAATACTATCATCAAAATCTTGCTTTTCAATCTTTGCTATTATGCACATGAGGCATTATTAAGCAGTTTGTTTTGGTTGAGTTCATAAAAGCAAAACCCTCCAAGGTTTTATGCAACTTAAGGCAAGGTAAATTTGGTCTTAAATCGGCTTTTTCTTTTAAGATTCATGGCTATTTTATGAACAATTGTCGCTCATAGCATGGCTATTAATAATTACTAGTAGACACGCTGTGATCAATTCATTTTTTGCCTTTTAAGCTATATATATTACAATATATGAAGTTTAAAAAAGCTTGAAATAAAATAAAATTAAAAATATTAAAGCCCCTGATATAGTGTTCCAAAAAAGTAAAAAAAAACACGTATTGGCCCTTTAAGTTTATATAAGTAGTAAGTAACATTTTTATCTAAGCGTCGTCGTGCCGGAGACCGCTAAGTTTTAACTAAGCCTTTATACTCAACTATCGGATATTGATGTTTTAATATTTATCTATAATTTCTATAGGCTGAATTTTAAATACCATAGGTTACTCGTATTTAAAATTCATACTTTATAATTTTTAGTTATATTCTGTTATAGGGATTTTAAATTTGTAATTTAATTTATGAAGTGAAACTTCTATAGAATCGTTGTTATTTCAAACCGGATGCAACGGAAAAACGACAGGTAAGAACACAAATACAAAATGTGTAGGATGAAGACAGGAAACAGTGGGACATAAATATACATATTATTTACTCTTTGTACCATGCTTCGTAGCATCCCCACTCCTGTCTCCTAAGCATAGTCGCCTGTATTTAATGAGCCAGAGCGAGAGAGCAAATGCCGGTGTGTATGTATGTTGCACACTGTTTAATACTTGCTTATATTAGAGCATTTAACGTGTGTTAGTATATATGAAAAGTACGTGAGCTAATACTACTGTACACTGTATGCGGCTGCGTATTACAGCTTTTCAGTAAGAAGTCAGCGTGGTGTGTTATTATTTAACAGTGTTTGTGAGTATTTTTATATCTTGTTGTGCTAAATAATAAATTTTATAGGATGCCGAAAACTAATGGCGAAATGTGTCGTCAATATCGACGCAAAAAAAAAATGAAAGTAAAATTAAAATTAAATAATATATGTTAAATAAAATATAAAATATCTTTTAAAATTAATCAAAATACTTTCATTTTTACCCTTGTTATATATATTCATCTCATTCTTTTGTCGATTTACTGAAGTTTCACTTCTATCGTGTGTGAATTGCACACACAGTATTTTTGACGCTAATAATAAAGTTATATTTATACATTTCGGTAACTTGTAAAGTTTGGCATCTGCGAAACTTATGCTCTTTTTCCGTAGCTCGTTGCACGGGGCGTACTGCTAGACGATCAGCACTAAGTGATTTAATCTTTCGCACCTGGCGCTGGCACAGCGTACGGATTAGTCAGCGCACCCCACGCCCCACTCCGGCCATGACGGCGCTGTGGGTTTTAAGTAATATGACTCTATCGCCCCATGTAAAAGAAAAGATTTAGTAAGTATATGTTTGTGTGACATTAATTATTTACGATAACTGATGTATATTGACTTTGTCGAGAGCGGTGCCGGCTGGAGGGGGCATCGCCTTGAAATAAGAAGGTACTGATTTGATGCTGGCCATGGTTGAATCGATCGAAGATTTTTTAACTAAAGTCATATTCAACCGATCACTCCACGCATCGGACAACATATGAGGCCGTCTGCGCTGACGCTGGAGCCCCGATGAAATATCGACGCCGTGAAGAACTTTAGGGTTTACGCCCCGAATGACAATGTCAATGACGCAAACAGCTTGAAGGAGGGTATATTTTAGCAGTGGGGTGGTTAACACTTGCCACGACAACAAATTTGATTAATAAATTTGATTTTTTTTACATAAAGCTTTAATTATATTGTATTGTTGTATTTTTAGCTGTCTCAAATTGGTTTTGATTGTAGTACCTTCACAAATAAATAACTTATATGTGTAACATACACATAAATTATTTATTATTTATTTTGTAGGTAAAATAGAACAATAAGATTTTACATAAATTGTATGTAAATTATGTATTCTATTTCTCAATAACTGAAAATCTCCGCAATATTGGATTAAATAAACGTAAAGAATAACGTATAAATTAGAAACAACAGACAAACATAAGACTCGTACCCTGAGCCCGCACAAACTTAATCATGTACATATTAATCCATCAAGTTTCTCGACAATTTTGCTCTGCTTGTGATATCGATAGCCCTCTAGTACCCGCGTACCGTCACAAGCGAGTCTTCTCACTCCTGTGTCTGTGACTCATCGATTGCACGGCTTAACATCTCGATAACGTAACGTCATCAGAAACTTTGGTATTGCGTATTCATTTAAAATAGTGTCGATGATGTTTTTTTGACGATGTAGTTTTTGTTGCTGTGGTTTTTTAGTGACTGATCAAAAGACAAATATTTCCGTTCTTTTTAGTTCATTTTTCTTTTATTAAATTTTATTTTCATTGATGTTGAGTTAAAAACGCATACAAAATGCGCCCAATTACAAATTGACTTACAACTCGTAATTTGGCGCATTTTGTATGCGTTTTATTGTGGCTTTGAGTACCACACTTATGTCGTACTCAAAACCTCAATAAAATGCGTTGTCCATTTGGACAACACTTTCATAATATGAAAGCTTTTGCTTGATCGACATTTGTCGATGCCATATCGATAACCGTAGTTAAACTAAAATACCTAATAGAGTTAATCGAACTAAATTTTTCTAATAAGCTTTGCTATCGAGATGATAAAGGGTAGACATGGTGACGACATGTTATAGGCACGAGAGAGTGAGAAGACTTTAGTGTGACATTACGTAATAGAGCAGCAGTTTGTTTCACAAACGATCGCCTAACAACTGATGCCGGTGTTGAGCCTACACAGCAGATTTTTAATGCCTGGGAGAATTCATGGGATGAAATTGGTGTTTTATGTGATTCACCTAATGCATTTGATTGAGTTCATGACGATACACTGATCAGGAAACTACATCATTATGGCGTCATGGGTTGATCACTTGGACTTCTGGAATCTTATTTAAGTGGTGGAATTTAAAAGGTTAATGTTAATAATGAGAGGTCTTTGGGATCTACAGTCAATATGGTTGTGCCACAGGGTTCACTTCTTGGACCATTCCTAATTTACATTAAGGATCTACCATATCTTATTAAAGAAGGGCATGGAATTATATTGTTTATTGATCATACTTCTTAGTTTTTATAATTAATAAGCATCAATCAGCATTTAATGAAGTAAACAGTACAATTTTAGAAATAGTTGAATGGTCTAGTATTAATAATCTTCTTCTCAATGAGAGGAAAACGAAATTTGTTAATTTTTTCTCGTCTAATGCCAAACCGATCGACACAAGCGTAATGGTCAAGACATACACGAAATACTGGACATTGTGAATCCGATCTTATTTCTGGACCTCACCTTAGTTACTAAGTTATGTTGGAAATCTCATATTATGAGATTAGCAAAAAGGCTTTGTTCTGCAGCATATGGAATAAAAAAGATTTGGCGATGTACTGATGAAAGCTCCGCAAGACTATTTTGTTTCAGTTCATTTCATAGTTTCAAATTTATAATTTGAGACCAAAAGGAACTCTCAGACAAAAAAATTAACGAAATTAATAATTTAACTAAGAAATATACGAAATACGAATATACGAAAACCTGGTAATTTATTAATTAATTAATTAATTAATATTAAGAGAAATGTCGAAGCATTCCAAAAAACGACATATCGATAACATTAGCGGGAGACATAACAACGGTTTTGCTGCTCATAAGACTCAACTGAACGTAGTTAACAAATCATTTAGGAGGCAATGTGTGCGCTTTTATAATAAGATCACAGCTGAAATTTAAAATTTTCCAAATTATGAATTTCACCTTTTCGTTATAAAAGTTTTTGTAAATAACTTTTATAAATCTATTACATCGTTTCTGAAAATGTTAATAAAAAAAAAAAAACTCATGGGATTGAACTGCTCGTCTTTTGCCTTCATGTTATTTTTAAGTGTTGTACTATTTTTTTAAATTATTGAATAATTTTAATTGATGAGCAAAAAAAGAGCAACTCTTGAGTTTCTTGTCCATTCTTTTCAACGTGAATCAGCATTTGGAAAGGGTGATAATGTCAAAGTCGAAAACAATTCGGTAACGGCGTATTTCAAGTGTGATTTCATAACCTATGAAATAAAAATATTTTTAATTTGATTTCATTATAAATGGAATATTCGACTTTTCACAGGAAAGGTAAGTTGTATCAAGACGAGCCAGTGTGAGCAATCGTTATTTTGATATTATAAGGTCGGGGAAAAGTTTTTCGTATTTTACATACACATAAAAGATAATTTTTTATCAATTTTATTTACATTTAATGCATATGCTATTTTGTTCAAAAAATTGTTGCCATTTTGAAGTAGTGACATATCATTGCTGTAAAAATTTTAGGACTTCTTATCAAAAACTGTGACAAGTAGTTTTGACAATCCTTTCTTGATGTTAACCCATTACAACCTACAAAATTCTGAAGAGACCAAAACAGGCGAAAATCTGAGGAAGCAAAGTCAGTGATATATGGTGGATGCATTAACACTTCCCAAGCAACCTCTCTCAATATTTTTTGAATAGCTAAATATGTGTGAGGATCTGGCGTCATCGTGGTGAAAAATCACACCCTTCCAGTTTATAAAATTAGGCTGTTTCTTCTCTACATCTTACTTGATTGATGAGATTACTTTAGCAGTAGAGATCCGCATTAACGGTTTTGCTTGATGGTAAAAGCTCATAATGAATAATGCCCACCAATCCCACCATACATCAACTTATTTCGAATTATTCCGAGCTTGCTTGTCTTTTGAACATGATCTTTTTCGTGGGTTCCTGTCGTAGGTAATCCAGTTTCGTCACCAGTGATCAATATTTTCAAAAATGGTATCATTATGTTTCAGTAGAAAATCGCAAATTGGCACATGATTCATTACATTTCTTTCAGTGAGCTTGTGTGGGACTCAAACATCGAACTTTTTTGTATGTCCAGCTTTTTTCCAATCGGTCAAAATTGTTTTGTGGTCAATCCCTGGCTTTTCAGATATATCGTAAGAACTAATATGCCGATCTTTTCCAAAACGACATCGACTTTATCAGTACCAGGTCGACATCAAAGTCACCAGATTGAAAATGTTTGAATCAGATCTGTGCTACTCTTACTGACATTGCATTAGATCCCTAAACGTCACAATTTTTTTTTGCGGCTTGTGTCACATTTTTCTTATTTTTGTAATAAAACTTTCATATTTGTAAAATTTCTACGTAAGATCAACTCATTTCAGTGGACAGAAAAACAATAGAAAAATGACAGGACATCGTTTTTACTTTTTATTTTATTTTTTAAGGGTCATCTATTTAATTGTATTAAAACTAGCCAGATGCAAATAGCACAACCAAAGATATTTTACTGCAACTTTTTATTTACAGAGTACGAAAAACCTTTTTCCCCGATCTCACACTTTGTCAAAATTTTGCCTCTACGTAAATCTCTCAACTATAATTAGTTCAAGACATTTTCCACGAGTTTTTCTATTAATAACTTGATTGTCTACTGTAAAGTTTATGAAATAATAGGTTATTTTAAATCTTATATTTGCGATATTGCAACAGAAATAGTGGTAGAAATAATAGCAAGTTATAATAGTAGCAAGATGTAATAGCAAGTTTTAATGATTCATTAAATAATTGTCATCTTCATATTCCAAATAAAAAAATGAAGAAAATTTTGTTTTTCAATGGTGTATTGAGTGAAAAATGTGCATAAAATTTCATTATTAAATCGACACTGGCATTAAACCAATTCTTGAGTGCTCTGGTGATTTACAAATTCTAAAACTACAGCGCAGACTAAATAAGGCGGCGCGCGCGCCAGGCGTTGACTCACGACCGCGCGGCGTGCGGGCGCGTTCTTACAACAACTTAAGCCACGTTTTAGAAAACTAATATTATTTTGTGTATAACAAAAAAGCGAGTTTGTCTATTTGTTTGCTACTTCTATTGTCAAATAACTCGATCAATTAAGTCGACTTTTTGGGGAGATGTAGGTATGAATGTATTGAAGATTATAGAGTGCCATCACCGGTCCCAGATTACCCACACGAATTCAACAGGGGAGTAGCATTGCGCCTATGGAATGGAGATTTGAGGGATGTGCTCACGAATCCAAGGAATAAAATAATTATAACTCAAATAAATAATAAATTTATTTAGTAAATTCCAGATGAAAGGCAAACTAATATTTCTTAGCTTACCTATTTTCCATGTAGTTTGGCTTTATAAAACTCAGAGTTGTGATGGAGAGTGATTTTTACGCAATAAAATTAGGAAGCAAAAATTTACAGAAAATTTGATAAAACTCGTATACTAGCCTTTAAAATTACATTTTAAAAGTTTCTGGTTTCTAAATGACGATCGAAAAAAGGTGATCGCATAATAGTAAAATCCTTGCCTAGATAAATTGATAACCTGCCAAAGATTGTAAATCATTGTACTTTATAAATGGTTCTGAATCGTTTATCGTAGAAATTTAAGTCCAGGCTTAAGTCAAGAAGTGGTTATACAATTATAAAGTCGACAGATATATCCAATGATTAACGAATGACATTAAAAATCAATAAAAGATTTTTTATTTTGTTAAAACACAGTAGACAGGAGTAGAAGTGACATCAACAGAGAGACAGAGGTCGAATTTACTTTTGAATTAGAATATATATAATATGGCTCAACTTAATTTTATTCATTTTAAGTCCACGTTAAAAAATCCGGGGCCGCACCTTATTAATATTATGAGGTAAGGATGATAACTAAACTACTCAACTTTGAAAAAGAAAAGATGAGCATGAATATGGAATTCCCTGAAAAGAAAATTTTGCTGAATTCCTCAATCGTTTATTGCTGACAGCATCATCTCATGAGCTAAAAGAATATTACTTCGCGTTTTTGTCTAAGTACTCGTCCACTGCTGTCAACAGATCGTTATCTATGTAAAATAGCTTTTTCGTTGATTTTTTTTTAAAGCTAAACCACTTGCCGGGTGTTACGAAGTCGTGTGGTTTGAGCAGTATGCAATGATAAATTATAGTATAAAATCAAAATGAGTCTTTTAAGTTTACCTCACATTTTTTAACCGACTTCAAAAAAAAAGAAGAAGGTTCTCAATTCAGTTGTATTTTTTAATATTTTTATACTTCAGAACTCAGTCTTTTATTAAGTGATTTGGAAAATTCTTTTTTTATTTAAAAATATATGCTTTCAGATTAGTTAATTTTTTTCTTAAATCTATTTCTGATGACAAAATGCATTAGACGTTAAGAAGCATACATAAATATTATAGGTACATAAAGCGATTTTGCTTTAGGCTAAATATCAAGAATTTGCATTTATAAAGTATCATTTAGTGACGCCGAACTGATGAAGATGGCCATAGATGGCCACCGGAACTCCTCATTGATAAGTGCTTAACGGGTGGCGAAAAACATTTCGATTAAAATAATTGACTATAACAAAGCAAATTAAAATCAATGGTTCTAACGAAAACAGTACCGTGGAACTAATCCGATGATGCAGTTAGAAAGTAGACATTAGAATCCATAATACAACAATGTAGCCAGGACCTGTTTGAGCTTATTAGAATCGTCATTAGATACACACTAATTATAAATGATTATTAACCATTTTTACAGACAGGAGGAAGTTTTATGTTCGTCTCTATGATTTTTATACATATCTAACAATAATTACGTCAATTGTGGACTGATTTCGATTTTTTTTTTAATTTGAAAGAGATACTATGGAGGTTGTCCTATAGTTACCAAGTCAGGATCTAATGTTGAAATCAGAGAAGAATGAAGGAAATCAAGGGATACCCTCAAATATTGTTATGTATAGTATGTCTGAGCACTTTTTTTAGATATCCAAGTTTTTGGGTCTAATAGTTACGACCTCACGCTGCTGAGCTGATGATGGAAGCAACGACACTCCTTAACAGCTAGGAGTTAAGCGATAATATTGGGATTTGTAGTCAGAAATTACTCTTTAATGTCTATTTGTAAAAGTCTAGTACATATACACAGAATTAAAACCAATTACTTATAAATCTATCCACATATTTTTATTCATTTATGTAATTCCAACGTGACGATATTATCAGGAAACCGTCGGAATTCTTTAGCGAACAGTAGAAATAAGGTTAATCGATTTAATGTGGAAGTGAATAAAAGTGTCATTTGTATAAATGGTAGAACTTTAATTAGACCGGGGAAAAGGTTTTTCGTATTTTATAAGTAAGAAGTTGCAGTAAAATCTCTTTGGTTGTGTTGTTTGTATCTGGCTAGTTTTAATACCATTTAACAGACAATATTTAAAAATTAAATAAAAAGTAAAAATGGCGTTTCGCTATTTTTTATTAAGGTTCTGAGTCAAAATGGCAAAAATGGAGCGCTTATAGGTTCGTCCTGTCCGTTCGCCCGTTCGTATGACACAGGCATTTTATTCAAAAACTACAAGACGTATATTGATGAAATCAATAGTGTAGATGTCTTGTATAAACGGCTCCGTTTGGTAGTTAAATAACAAAATTAAATATTTCTATCACTCCACATATGTAACAGAAGCTAAAATTATTTTTTTTCAGCAAACATCAACATTTGTCACATATTTGGACAGTTTCTTTAAAAACGCTTTGGAGTTTCTAAGCAATTTTTCTAATTACGTAAACAATTTCGAAATTAATCGGTCCAAAAGTTGCAGAAATTGCGTCCCCCATTTATTTTCTAAATCGTATGTCATAAAGTATGAAAAAAATAACGATGGTAACGCTTAAAAATACTTTCAAAGAAAATTATTTTGAACATGGTCAGATATACCTACTGTTTTTGAGTTATTGCCGAAAACCTGCGCTTCTCAACAAAAGGACGTAAGTGCCATGAAGATACGCTTTTTTGCTGATGCACTTTAGTTTACACTAGTTTAATAGTATTAATTGAAATACCTTCTTATTTCTCTAGTTATAAGCGCCTAAAGTGCTTATAACTATTTCATCCGGGAAACATGGAAAAAGTATAACAACGCACTTTTTTCTTTTGTAGTGCATTTATTTGTAATAATGGCTTCGTTACCCTATAATGAGCATGGTCCAACATGCTTTAGGCCAGTTTTTGTTTTTCTGTTTATCAAAATGAGTGAAGTTAAAGTAAAAATTCGATAAATCTTGAAGTTTTATTACAAAAAAAGGAAAAATGAGACACAAGCGGTAAAAAAAAATTGTGACGTTTGTGAACTTAATACAGTGTCGGTAAAAGAACAAAAACCTAGTTCATTTTGAGACCGGTAATTTTGATGTTAGAGATGAACTTCGTTCATGTTGACCTGTTACGGATAAAGTCGATGCCATTTTGGATAAAGTGGAGCAAGATCGGCTTACGTTTTCACGACATAACTGAGGACTGACCAAAAAACAGTTTTGACCCATTTGACAAAAGCTGAATATATAAAAAAGCTCGATACTCTAGTATCTCGTATCTAGTATGGGGTCTACTCCACATGAGCTCACTGAAAGAAATCTAATGAATTACTCATTTGCGATTCTATATTGCAACATGATGAAATCGAATCGTTATCGAAAAGATTGGTCACTGGTGATAAAAAATGGATTACCTATGACAAGCACGTACATTAAAGGCCGTGGTCAGACAAACACATTCCACAGACCACAGCGAAAGGCATTACTCATCATGCGCTTTTACCACCGAGTAAAACCATCAACTCGGAACTCTACTGCCAACAGTTGATGAGACTCAAGGAAGAAGTAGTGAAAAAACTGCTGGAATCGATCAACAGAAAAGGTGTGGTTTTTTACCATGATTTCGCCAGACCACACACATCTTTAGCTACTCAGCAAATATTGAGAGAGTTTGGTTGAGAAGTGTTAATGCATCCACCCTATAGCGCTGCTGGCCTTGCAATCTTAGATTTCATCTGCTTTTGTCTCTTCAGAGCTCTTTAGATAGTGTTAAGTTAACTTCAAGAGAAGACTGTCAAAACTACTTGCAGCTGTTTTTTGTTCACAAGTACCAAAATTTCTACAGTAATGGGACCTATAAAAAGACACACACACGTATATATATAATTAAATTATATTAAAAAAATATTTTGAGTTTATATACAAAATACAAAAAATCTTTTCCTCAACGCTGTATGTTATATTAAAATAACAATAATAACTTATTTGTTTTTTATGAGAATAATTTGCAGGTTGCACTCCAAGTAAGAATGCAAACACCTTGGAATGATAACCATTGGACAATAAATCTGAGATGAGAACTGTTTTTCCTCTTGCTGAGTACAAAAGATTTTGGCTCAGCCAATCTTATAAACGATGGTTAATGCACATGTAAGTGAATTAAAAAAGTAATTATATGACAACTAAGAAATGTGAAATAAAATAAATTAAAAAGCAAATATACAGCCTTCATAAACCTATTCAGAATATTTTTTTAAACAGACTTCAAAAACGACAATATTCATACTGCTTTCTTAAGATATGAAATGTTGTGCTAGTTCTAATATTTTTGCGTGAGTCGTTCTTGATAAAAAAATTAATTTGGCGACATGGTAACAAATGCATTACCGCAGTTGTTAAGAGTTACAGAAACATTTACTAACGCTTAATTAAAGCTTACGAAATTCATTTTCACGATCAGCCTTCAATCCATTGGTGAATATGTAGGAATTCAGAGCACTATTATTAGCTCCTACTTTTAATTAAAGTCAGTTCATAAATTCAAATTCCTATTAAAATAGAAATTTGAATTTATAAATTTTATTGTGGACCCAAAAAAATATTTTGTGTTATCAGAAATCAGATACGTTAATTACTTTCTGAGTAATAACTTAATCTGTATTCAGAATTGCGCGGTACCGGTCTGCGCGCGCGCAGCTGTGACGACCTCTTGACACGACTCTATCAGCTGTACATGTTTATTTTCATGACAATAAAATTATTTAGTTACGTTGGCGTTGCTCATAAGAAAATCATTTTAATCTGAAATCTCAAGGCGTTTTCGCTTCATTAGATACTAGTTTCCACTTCCGGCTCCGTCCGCGTCGACTTAAATTAAATTCGTCCCTCTCGTTAATCGACCGATTATGACATAAGTCATGATTCCGGTCGTTATTCTGCTCTCGTTGCAATTCCTGGTCCAGCTCTCGATGTGAAATGTTAATAGCTTATGTTACTCGAGAAGCTTTTAGTTAATGAAGGAATTTTGAGAATAAGTTCATTAGCTTGGTTCAATAAATCAAATACACAGATAAAGGCTGCTAGTTTTTTTTTTTCAAATACATTCTTGATTGCCAATACAGTATATTATCACCATTTACTTTGGTAATTGGATTAATGGTCCAAGCACACAAAAAAGACGAACAAAATACTCCTTCGTTTTTATGCATCATACAACTCTACATCATACAACTCTACATCATACAACTCTACATCATACAACTCTACATCATACAACTCTACATCATACAACTCTACATCATACAACTCTACATCATACAACTCTACTCATTTCCTACCTAAATGTGAAAGTTACGTCTCGCATTTTTATAAATATCTATACCATCTTATTTAATAGTCTTACCTTACTACTTAAAAATTCAAACAAAATCAGTCCCTTTTTATTCCCATACAAAGCGATTTTCAAAAATTATTTATTAGTGAATCCTTATATAAACTAACATCTCATCAAATTTAATTTCGATCTGGCTTATAGTTTCGGAGATTCGTGGTGTTTGAATTTGTGAGTCACTTTTCGATAATTAATAACTTATTGTTTTTATTTTACATTATTTAATAAAGTACTCTATCAATTAATGTACTGTAAAAAAGCATACTGTTTATTCATGAAATTTTTTATGCTGACTGTTATGTCAAGCTTTATTTACCCAACTATGGAGCCATACCCTCCCACATTTTTTTTTATTTGAAATTGAGGGACTCGAATTCATATAGCCTACGCTCGCCACTGGGCCAGCGCGCTGGCGCATTGGGGTGTTAACGATTGTTGTCACTAATGAAATGGCAAACGGCTTAACGTGCTCTCTCAGGAATGGAGCATATGGTTTACGTAGACTCGTTGGTAAATCAGGCTGTGGTAAAGATCGCACCTGATATTGTTTGGTTCAAAGCGAATGCCCTTGACCACCGAGCAGCCAATGCACAACACTGACAAAAACTTTTAGTTTTTATAAGAACTTACAGAGTTTACTTAAAAACCCATGTCCAAACTTCTAACTAAGACTTAACTAAGAGTAATACTACATATAAATGAGTCATTGGGGAGCAACGTCATCAAAGAAGTACGCGTAATGCGCCTGTAGTGACAACTTTAAATGACTATGGTATACACGTATGTATCAACATGCGACGTGACAATGCCTTGAAACATAATGCCTTTAAACAAAATGAAATAGGATTGAATAGTTGATGAAAAACAGTACATCTATCAATGCAAATAGTAATTATCATATGTTATATAGTCTATTGTAATTGATTGTAGTTTAAGGTGTAATGGCGATTGGTAAAATAACGAATTTAAATAAAAAAAAGTTTACTTATATCGACTGGTGCGATAACGAGTAACAATACATTTGCCAACGTGGGGTACAGTTCTATACCTGCCACCAGACCTTAGGAAGGTTATTATTATTACTATAATTAAGAATTTTGAGAGAAATAAAGCTGAATTAATTATAAATACCAAACGTCTTGGATAAGGTTTTATATGAGTATCTCCGTAGGGTATTTATTATACTGTATGATCGCCAGTTTGACTTTCGTGACGAATCGTCGACAAATAATGCAATTTTATCATTAAAGTACAAAGTGGAATATTATACTTAGACGAGTACTAAGCCTGTTTATGTTGTTTCTTAAGTTATTTATGTAATTTAATATTTATTAAAGGAAGGTAGGTTTAGTGGTTCAGCCGCAAATAACTCAACAGATTTATTTTATAATGTTATAAAATAAATGTGTTTGCTTTTTATAAGTATAATATTAGTATTCACGTGAACTAATATCTAAAAACCAAAAACATAAATATCTGACACGAAAACCTTTGTCGACCCTAAGACCCTATCGATTTAGATCCCCCGGAGAATGTTTGGTGATGCGATACGTGCAATTCTGCACAGCCGAACTATTTAAAAAACAATCAGAGCGGTGCTTTAAATCGATCTCGGTTATTACCGACTGCCGGCGACATCCGCCGCTGTAGTCGCGCGGCCGGCGGAGGAGCGGGGGGGAGGGGGTGGTGCTTTATGATTACGTTGATTTGCTTGAATGGCCCGGCGGGGGGCGGCGCTCGCGGGGGGCGGGTCGGGCGCCGGCAGCGCGAGTTGTTAACCGCTTTAAACATCGCTTTAATTACAGACGAGTGTTACAGACAGTCCGCCCGCGCCGCCGCCCCTCGCCCCCGCCCGCGCGATAGAAAGCGCCCCATCATACGGAGAAAATAGGCCGGTACAGCGAGAGCGGTACAACGTCAAGTACTCGTATACGACGACGGATGTCGCGTCTCTTGCACTGGAGACGCTCATGAATATGTACTAATATTAATGACGTCAGCTCGTTGTGACAACGTTTCATCGCTTTCTTTTAAGATTGAAGTTCTGGGGAAGAATTTTTTTAATGGAATTTAAAGGGGCAAGCGAGCATGCGAGCCACCAGAGACTAGGGTCTCACAAGCCCAGAGAAGTACCTAGTACATTGTTGGTCTTTGTCAAATGGATCTGATGGAGGGGAATTGGGCCACAGGAATTATTTGGAAGGAAAAGGTTATATCCGAAGACGCTCGCTCGCTTGACGAAGCAAAACAGTAAAAGCTGTTACTTCACCCCCGTATTTTTTGAGAGTGTGATATTTCACCAGTTGAACTGGTACATTTTCGTGCTGCAGCCAATTTGGCCACAGTGTGACTACCGGGTAATGGAATTAAAAATATAAACATAAACAGAACATAAAAAACTTTAAAATTTTTGTGTATTGGGCACTAATCAGAATTTGCAAAAACCGAAAGGAGTTATGTGATTTGTATGATATGAAAAAATTCAAGCACAATCCTAATTTGTTGATCCTGATCAGTGACTATTTGCTAAAAATTGTTATTAAAAATGATGCAAAAATGATTTTACTTGAGTTAAGTTCAATTTTTTAAGTCTTGAATAGTTGGACAACGAAATTAAACAAAGTGTAATACTGTATAATACCAAATATCATGGCTAACTACAAAAAGCTTACGATATTTAACGTATCGAGCTTGGAAAATCCTTCCCTCACGTTTTAAAAAATGCGTTAACGTACTTTACAATTGCTTATGCCTGCATATGATTAGTGACCAAAGAAAGTACTTTTTTTACGTATAATTATTTTATTGTCAATTTTAATGCACGTAATTTTCTATTTTTTAATAAAGAGCTTTTTCCATAAACGATTTTTTTAAGTTTTTCATATTGATATCAAATGAGAGAGCTTGTTGTGAGAATCTTAATTATTTATATGTTTTAGGAGGGCTATGTGATGGACCAGTATGTATGTAGGTATCCCCGTTCTTAAATTCCTTCGTAGCCACAAAACTTATGAACCGATTACGATAACCTATAAGTCTTTAAATTTGTCTTAGAGACGAGTGTGACTGGGTATATTAAAACTATTATAGATAAAAATAAAAGGTATTAAGAGGAAATCACTAAAATATATACAACTTGTATGTTTATAAGTAATTTAAATGATAAGCGTTAATAAACTGAACTTATTGCATCTAACAAACAATGACGACTCACATTATTCTAATAAAAATAATTTCCCTACGTATTTTTTGACCGCCCATAGTATCCGTTCACCCGAGTGCACTTCAGCAAAGACAAGCTTAGCTTAAGTTAGATTTTTCACGCTTATCTGGATGTTTATGAATGTATGATTATTTATACTTTTGAAACATTCCAACGACTAGATGGATTTTGATCAATGATTTGCCTAACGGTTCGTCTAAACTATAAATTAGGTTTTGTTTTTTTAAAAGCAGAATGGCGGCCTCCAAATAAAAAATGATGGTTTAACCAAAAGATAAAACTGGCATGCTTTGATATAAGTAAAATGGTGGACCACGCTCATTATAGGGTTCCGAAACCATTATTACAAAGAAATGCACTGCTGATGAAAAACATTGTTGAACTTTTTCTATGTTTCCCGCACTGAACAGTTATAAGCATTTTATTCGCCTATAACTAGAAAAACAAGTAGGTGTGTCGACTATTGGTGTTAAACTAGTGCAAAGTAAAGTGCATCAACAAAAGAGCGTATTTTTATGGCGCGTACGTCCTTTTGTTGAGGAGCGCAGTTTTTAGGCAATAACTCATAATAAGTACCTATATCAGATCATATTCAAAATAATTTGCGTTGAAAGTATTTATTAAGCAATACTTCGTTTTTTGATTCATATTTTTTGGAAATGCTGTTTAGAAAATAGAGGGCGGGACATGATTTCTCTAACTTTCGGAGCGATTATTTCCGAAATTATTAATTTAGTCAGATGAGTTGCTTATAAAACTTAGAGTGTTTAAAAAAAAAAATATTGAAATATGTGCCACACATTGATGTTTACGAAAAAAAATTTTTTCACCTTTTATTACATGTATGGAGTACCCCCCTAGAAGTATTTATTTTAGTTATTAAACCAGCAAACTAAGTAGTGTCTCGTAAAAGGCACTTACACTATAAATTTTATCAGTATACGTCTTGTAGTTTTTGAATAAAATGTCTGTGACGTACGGACGGACGAACGGTCATCACGAAACTATAAGGCTCGGTTTTTGCCATTTTGGCTCGGACACCTAAAAAATGGTATATTTTATAGTATTAAATAGGTCTTTCGAAATAGAGATGATGTTTCCTAGACCATTTTACAACGAAAACCTCTGTTGAAGGATTACATGACATGAATTTTAATTTATTAATAAATAATTAATAACCAACACATCGGTATAAAAATGTCACTGTTATTATTAAAGTGAGACACGACATTGATACCGTTAACTACAAGAAAGAAATGCTAATACATTGTAAAACAGAATTGGTAATTTATAAATAAAAAGTTGATTGAAAAAATTAAAAAAATACTTATAAGTGAACTAAAAATAAGAAAACAAGGTATAAAGAAAATAATTTAATGAAATTAATCGAAAGCATCAAATTGTGTTTTATTTATTCGCTGGGACTCCGCTACATGTCTGCTTCCGATCACAAATATTAGTCGTATGTTATTGGACGCTTTTTCGCATCGCCTTGTTTCCATATTTTTAGTTCACCTTTACGCGGCCGCGCATTTTTTGTGATTTCTTATTATAAGTCTTAGATTTTTTTATCTGTAATTATAAATTCTTGATTAAATTTCACTGAGGTGCCATATGCCACTAGAAAGTTGAATCGCCCACATTCCACCTTTGTCATCGGATCAATTCAATCACACTACAATAATCTTTAATCTATTGTCATCCACCCTATATATATCTGTAAACTTCAGCTTGATCGAAAACTCGAAAGTTTGAAAACTCAGCAACAAATTTTGGACCGATATGACAACCAACGCTAACGTTTAAGAGTTACATAAAATATCTTAAAAATATGTAGTGATGGTTATAATATTAATATAAAAATTTAAAATAGTTTGTCTATTCCTTGTTTCCGTTTGGAAAAGTTAAAATTCAGAAAGGTGTTGAGCTGCTTGTGCGCGAGGTAACTGGTTTTTGAGAAAATATTCAGTCCGTTATCAAAGCAATTTCAACTGTACCTACACAGCATAAAGTATAAATTGTCAAAAGGAGTGTATTACTTAGTTCAGAATCATTTGAACGATTTAACAGCTCTCAGATCGCACTTCTCGTCCTATTGATATTACAAATGTGAAAGTTTGTGTTTGAATATCGGTTACTCGATCCCGCTTTAGCGACTGAACAGAATTCATATCGGTTCGGTACTGGAATCGTGAGAAGGTCGGGATCTGGACCGAGAATTTAAGTGAGATCGAAAAAATAACAGCTGCCTTACTCGTGTTTTTAATGTGGGAACACGGGCTTGTCTGATGACGACGTCATCGGTTAAAATAATATAAAGACGAAATAATTCGCTGTTTGTTCACGCGGGCGGAGCTGCGAGCAGAAGCTAGTACTCTAAAATTAAAACTACAAATTTTTTTCTGTATAAATTATTTCTATGAAAGATTAACGTAACTGTAAAGTTTCTAGGCGTTTCTGGAATAAATTTTTCACAGCGTAAGTAGATTTTAAAACATAAAGTGGCTGTGTGTCAAATAAAGAATTTGATTCATTTCAGAAAGAATAATAAACTTCACGCCGCGCCCCGGCCCCCTCCACCGCCCCTCCTCCGCCCCGCACTCCCGTTCCCTTCTCGTTATTAACATTGAGCTCATTGTATTATGCGTTGTATAAACATTGTTATCTTCTTTGTGCAACCTTTTCAATGTGAAATATGTTATTAGCCAAAAATAATCCCTATTGTGCTTCGGCTAGCCGGCAACGGTACGAGGGGGCTACACAGGGGCGGTTATTATATATTTTGCGTGCGCCTACACAAAGCCAAGTGGGTCAATTTGCGGTCCGCGACGTTTGAATTGATCAGTTTATTACAGCGAGGCATGTCACCCTGCATGGACCACTTATACCGTACGTAATATCTATTATTATTTATAACTTTTTATATTCTTTTAATATACATATGAAAATATCATATCAAATTAATAGGCATGCATGATAAATACAAACAAAATATTAATAAATAATAATATTCAAAATTTGAGGAACGAATATCACTTCTTTTTCTGCCGTAGGAGGTGTCTGACTGGTCTCTAACGAGAAAGTTCGTGTCCGTCCCGACTTGCCATAAGTTGTCGAATCTTCGAATTTTGTTGAAATCCTATAACACCGCACATGATGCCAGACGGGGAGAAGCGGTCTTTGCAGGCTGAAGTGCGTGTGATCTTCGATACATTCGTTACACTAAATCCCCGGTGCCTGTACGTTATTATCGCGGTACGTACTGTATTGTGTGGGCACTTGACGGGCGGCGGGGCGCGGGCGGGGCCGCAGCGGAGGCACTTCCTCCGTCTGCGCCGTCTTTAGGGTTCCGCATCTGAAAACAGAGTCTCCGGTCTAGCATCGAGGTAGAGCGATTTTATCAAATATTTATCTCACCTTTCCGAAGCAAAACTGTCTTTATTTTGAAAATAATCTTTGCTTAATTACGTCATTTATGCCACTTCTAAAAAAAAGGTATTTGAACTTAAACTTAGAAAAAAACTTCGACAAAAAATCGATGGATTATGGATTGACTCGATATCGCACCGTCCCGCCCTGTCGACTACGTACGGCGTTCGTTGTTTTCTCCATCATTAACTATTATTTCTTTGCCACTTCTATCTTCGTACCGAGATTTGATCGCTTACTAGATGGTGAGGACTCTACAGTTTCCTTAAATCCGTATTGAATTCGAATCCTGGTCACGGGTGTATTGGCCAGTGAGCTTTTAAGATGAATTTAAGTAGTCGCTTTAGCCTCGAAAAGCAAGTTAAGCATATGTACCGGACCTTATCATTGCAACGTCGTGACGTCGACGATTAGCACCCTCTAATGCAGTCAAAGTGGACGCTTATGGAAATGACCTTATGTCCAAGCGGGCGAAGCCCCAGGGTGAAGTCAGCATATTAATATACCAATTTGAGAAGCTAGAGCGAACGAAATGTAGCTTATTCTAAGAGTCTTACACGGAACTTTGAAGACCTTTTTAAGGCATGCGCTTGGAATTTTGTAGGTGAGATCCGAGACGATCGCGTACGCTAAACGACAAATGCGCACATATCGGCGCACAAAGCGGGCGGCGACTCAATGCGTCGCTCGCGGCGGCCGTCGCCTTTCAGCCGCGGCTCACGCTCCGGTAGGCGCCGTCGGGCGACGACATCGTTTGTATTAATGGTGCCCGCCACGTTGCGGGAGGGCAGCGGGGCTTCGGCCGGATGCGGCTCTATTTTGCCTAATAAAATAAAAATTTTACATCAACGTGCCGGCGAGCGGCGGTGCTGCCCCGCCAATTATATTGAAACCCTTTTCATTTTCAATCTGCGTATGTATTGGAAAATTGTTTGTTTTTTTTGTCGATATAATACATCTCTCTTGATATACAAGCAAACTTAATGTTCGATACGTCATTTGAAGATTATTTTTCCCTCTATTGACGAAAAGTAAGTACATAAGGACAGGATCGTATTTACCTGAGCTTGTTTTCTCACAAAGTCAGTATAATTATACGAAGCTTTTTCACGAGTCCGTATGTTCTAATACATATTTGTTTGTGTTAAAGATTCGTACTTGCAAAAAGTGAACGATGACCACGTCGTAACCTTCAACATTGTATATAGAGAAGTTTTGTAAAATTTATTACGAGAAAGAAAAAATGCGCCTACAATTTACTATGTATAATTCTGTATATAATATTAATGTAAGACTAATTTTGTTATTATTTTTTAGAATAAAATATTTAAAATTAATATATATTTACATTTACTTATTTCTTGTTACTACATTACGTAACTGATAACTATCGATGTGAAGTATTCGCACGGGTCATCTAGTTATCAATTTAATTTATCATAGCCAACATTAATAATTACTAGACTATAAAAAATAAAACGCATTGTTTTCTTTATATAACCCTGAAGGGGTGAAATAAAAGTTGAAAATTTTTTTTTAGAAAAATGAAACCGCTGAAGCTGTTGACAATAAAATTTATGTTTCAATTCTTTACAAATAAAAAATAACGACATGTATCACTTTTGGAAAGGTAGCTCTAAAAGAGTGTAAAAACAAATGGAAAATTGAAATCGCTATATGTATTTTGTCAATTTTTGTGTGTTTAAACTATTTATTCGTTTACTATGCACCTAGCTACATATATGTACTACGCTTGAACGAGCTTTCGAAAAAAAACTTGACGTCATAATAATGTTTCTGTCATTAAACATTCCGAAAATGATTTCACTTGTGTGAAAAATCAAAGTGGATACAGGAGAAAATGAGACCAAGGTCAAAATGGAGTGTGAGATCAAAATTATAATCAGAGAGTGATCGGATTTATATTTAAGTCTGCTCGCGGCTCCGCTCCCGCGGGTATAGCGTGAATCCCTCCATTTGGTGTATCGGCTGACTCACTCTCCTTTATGACCTGACCGCTATCCCGTGCTCGGTTCTGATGTGGATGTCGCTCTCGATGCCATTTCGTTCCACTCTCGATACATCGCGGTTCGGCTTTTAATTCCGAGCCCGGTCTCTGTCTAAGTAGATTCCTATTCTGATCCTGATTTCGATCCCTATCTTTCTCTCAATCGTTTTTTTTTCGTTATTTTCATTTATAATAAGCAGTTAAAATACAAGTTTTGTTGTCAATAGCTTCATCGATTTCATTTTTTATATAAAAAAATTTAATCCTTGTTTCACCTCTTTTTGGGTTACTTTTAAGAACGATGCATGTAATTAGTTCTTTATTAGTAATAAATAATGAAATAGTAAAAGTTGAAATGGAATATGGCATTAAAACTAAAATCAAGAGCGTGATGGGAATCGGAATGAGAAGCAGTACTGAGACCAAAATTGTAAACGGGACTGGGAATGAAAATGGAATCGGAATCTTCTTAGTGAATGAACGTGGTCTGAATCAAAAGCGCGATCAAAAGCTGTTCCAGAATAAAAGAAACTGAGATCGGGAGCAGGAACGGGATCAGGATCGAAAACGGGGTAGCGATCGGGATCTCGTTTTTGTAACGGAGCGATGTACAAGATGATAGGACAATATACAAAATGATAGGCCGATATACAAGATGATAGGGCAATGTAAAAGATGATAGGACGATATAAAAGATGATAGGCCGATATACAAGTATTTTTTTTGTAACGTTTACCTCTTTATTTACATTGACACTCTCGAATTAAAAACATATTAGGTATAACTGTATTAAAATAAAACTTAAGAAGTGTATGTAAAGTATTATTGCGATCGACTACGTTTCGTTGTAACTCGTGTACATTTCATAATATGTTTTGGGAACATTTTAAGCGGATTTTCTATTTATATATATAAAAAAAGTATTACTGATTGATTCACTGACTCATCAATGCCCAACTCAAGTTCTTGGACTTGAAAGCTATAATTTTGCACGGGGGTTCTCTTTAGGATTTTGACGAGATTAAAGAAAATAGTTCCAAAGTTGAGCCACGAAGGGGTAAAACGGGTATTCAAAATTGAATATTCAATAAGCATTTCGAAGCGATACTTTTAAAATTTAAATATAAGTAAACAGATATATGTTTCTAGATTTTTTTAATTAACTCCCTTTTGTTTGAAGTTTCTTGGGATGTTAATTAAGAAAATGACATTTATTTTGGAGTGTGATTTAAAGGTTTTTTGTGAATGAGGATTTTGATTAAATTTTGACTAGTTTCTTACTCACAGCTTTGCTTTTATAAAGTTGTTTTTACTTAACAACTTCTTAGGAAACATGAACAAATGAAACCTGATCTATATTCAGTTCCCTGACAAAAACTCATTTTGATGACATTAAGATACAGATATAATTAATTGTCAGATAAAATAAGTTAGTGTTTATTCTTTTGTTTAACTATTTGACTTCCTATACCTAGAACAATTAAAAGTGGTTAATTTTATTTTATGTTGTAAGCCAAGCTTATCATTTACTTTATTTTAAGAAGGAGCAGTGAGAGTATGTAATGAGGATTAAGAGGGTGGGGTGAGAAGGAGGTGTGGCGTTAGTGAATGAGACAGAGCGAAAGCGAAAGTAAGAGAGAGTATCAACAATCCCATTATTCTTTTTTTTATTATTAATAATGGTTTAATAATATAAAAGTCGTTGTAAATCAAAACGAAGGATAGGATTCTTACCTTGCGTTTTTGTCCGTACAATATTACAAATACGATATTTTGGGAAGATACATAATTTATCTGTAACTCCTTTAGGCATAAACAACTGAATGGATTTAGATGAAATTTAACACGTAGATAATTTTCTGATTTATACACATGACATTTTATACTTTCCACCAATGCTTTTCCTGTGCAATAAAGTTTACAAGGAACCGAAATTAATATCGTAAGTGGAATCGATATCTGAATCGACAGAGCGACAGTGCGATCGGTAAAGGGAGGGGTGCAAGATTAGAAGAGAGCATGTTATTGTGTGAGGTGTTAATTCGCGGTAATCCATAATTAGACGTCTGTCCGCAACGTGCTTTAACATGCAGCATGCAGCCCACCGCTGACTCTCGAATCTGTTCTTCATTATTGTCCACTATGAATCCCTATCCAAAGAATCGAATATTAATTCGAGAGGATTGACAAATATCGAACACCTGAGGAAGTGTTAATTGTTTATTTATCTTAATCTGCTAATAGTTATGCTGTTATTTCTACGTACGTTTGATGTCAATCATACACATCATCAAATCCACTAGGACGTAAAAAAAACAACCTACAGATGCGCTCCCAACCTCCTCATGTGACATGCAGTCATGCTCTAGGCAATATGTCAAAGGATAACAAAAAACGCGCTACTAGCAGCCACAGACCATCACCGATAGATATGCCTGTCAATTGTCACAGACTAACCATCATCAACCATTACCCAAATAGTTACAACCAAGCGTCCAACAATTGTGATTTGGGAATGTTAATTTGGTCATTGAGTAAATTATTATTAACTTTATAATTTAAAATTTCGAAAGATTCCAAAAACTTTTAACCTAACCCTTCCTCAACACATGTAAAACATCGAAATTGTGATTGTTATTAAGGTATGACCGGTTTTTATTAAATATTTAGCAAAATTAGATCTGTCTGATTTATTATTTATAAAAGCCAAAATATGTTCTTTGTATCTAGTTTCAAAACAACGTTCAGTTTGTCTTGCATACATCAATTTACATTTATCATAAGCTAATTTAAACTTTATTTAAATTAAATTAAATTCCGGATTGTTTATTACTGTGCAATTTATTTTTATTGTTACATAAAGTTTTTAAATTATTATTTGTTTTAAGGGCCGTGTAAACATCCGGAGAAAATTTCATAATTATTAAAAAGCATATTTTTATGATTTTGAATTTTTTTTCAAAATTCATCCATAATATGACGCAACCCCATGGAGTTTGGGCTCGTTTGATTCGTCTTGACGAGTACTTTGATACTATATGGTAATCAGCGTCTGATGATGGAGCTAGAAGGTGGCCATAGGAACTCCGTAATTAAACGACGCAACCCCATCGAGTTTGGGCTCGTTTGATTCGTCTTGACGAGTACTTTGATACTATATGGTAATCAGCGTCTGATGATGGAGCTAGAAGGTGGCCATAGGAACTCCGTAATTAAACGACGCAACCCCATCGAGTTTGGGCTCGTTTGATTCGTCTTGACGAGTACTTTGATACTATATGGTAATCAGCGTCTGATGATGGAGCTGGAAGATGGCCATAGGAACTCCGTAATTAAACGACGCAACCCCATCGAGTTTGGGCTCGTTTGATTCGTCTTGACGAGTACTTTGATACTCTATGGTAATCAGCGTCTGATGATGGAGCTGGAAGGTGGCCATAGGAACTCCGTAATTAAACGACGCAACTCCATCGAGTTTGGGCTCGTTTTTAATGATGCCAAAGAAGTATAACTTCTCAAGCGCGTACTTATGTACACGCACCCAATTTTTCTTTAGAAAGTTTAAATTGGATTTTGGGGTGTATTTCATTAATATAATTTCGAAACAATTCTAATTCTGTCGAATTATCTAGATAACATTTGATTATTTATTTTCAATTTTATATATAAAAAAGGTGAATTTATGGATAAATTTGAAAATAAATATATAATAATCAATAATATTATCCTGTATTATTTTAGATAGATAGACGATATTACAGGGATTTTTAGTGGAAGAACAGATTCAAGGGTCAGCGGTGGGTTGTATGCTGCATGTTAATGCATGTTGCGGCAGGCGTCTAATTAGAATTGAGAACTAGACCAAGTCGACGCTGATAGTAAAACCGGAATTTACATCCAATTAACCAAATGTCCAGATGGTCGGAGCCCCGGATAGTCTTAAATAAAATAGATTAATACTATATTAAATTATACTAAGATATATTTAGTTTAATTTTATGCGTAGACGCTTAGATTATCTAACAAGGGTGACAAAATACTGATCACAGCCGTCTATTCGCACTTCGCCGAGTTTTTAAGTCGACGAGATGGCTCCTCGTGCTCGCAGGCCGTCGTCCACAATAGGCCGCCGCCGGCTCAATTACAGCAGAAAGATATTGTGAGATGACAACTTCCGTCCTTTCATACTACAAGTGACACGAATAAAGCCGGGGCGCGGCGGGGCCGGGGGTGCGGACCACCGGCGTGCATTTCCGGTAGCTTGTGTCAATATTTGTGTCAATTAAGGAGCGGACGCTTTCGTTGTAGAATGCCAGCAATTGTGTATCCTGAAACCCTTTCTTGCGGACCCAGTGCCGGTTTTAAATCCACGATTCGTACTCCAAGCCGCAGGCGTTGAAAGGCACAGGCGGCGCGGGCGCAAGTGATCAAATGACACAAGAAATAAAAATGACCCAAACATTGAAAGAAGCCAAATCATATAATATTCATTTTCAATTGATAGGTATTAAGCAAGTGCGTTGGATCGGAAACCGACGACAGTTAAAAAATATAATAAATAAGTATATCTAATAATTCTTTTTTTCAAAACTGTAAACTAATAGATATTACTTAAAAAATTATATTGTACAATATTATATTACACATAATATTATATTTTTAGGGATTTATAATCGTCATGCATTTTTACATGTTAAATTTTTATTTTTATTCATTATATATTGAGCATATTCTTAAATGAAATTGTGTACGAATCACAGTGGAAGGTAATCTAAATATATGATTATACTAAATATGTACGAATACACAAAACGATGTCAACTTATTTAATTATTTCTATATCATGGTTTACAGATAGTGATACACTAAAATTGCTTGTTTAAAAGAGATATAGATATAGATATATGTACGCATACCACGACATCGTGAACTTCGGAAAAAGATTATATTTATTATTCTAAAATTTTACGTTCTAAAAGTTAATTATACAGAGAAGTCCAATCATCACCCCTCGAATTCACAATTCAGTGTATTAAGGATATCTTTTAGAAGGACCCAACAGTTGATGCGCTGATGTCGACAGCATTAAAATGTCCGTTGTGTCCACGAGGGGGCCGACCCTGCGCCAGCTCTAGTATGTAGCAAACAACTGGTGTAGTCTAGCTTCTCTTTGTTGGGCTCGGTAAGGAACACGATGAATATTTGTCATAGTATGGGTTTCATATTGGAGCAGCATAATCAAGTTGAGATCGAACGAGAGCTTTTTACAATTACACGTAGCTGTTGTAGCGAAGTTAGTGCAATATCACGTAATAAAATCGTTCATACTGAATGTCTTATTTACAAAATATTTAACATGGAGATCAAAAGGTAGTTTACAATCGCAGACGACTGCTAAATCCTAATACCAAATAATCGTAACTTCACCTAAGTCGGTGTCACACAACGCATGTCAGTATTTATAAATACTTTTATTTCCTTTTAGAAAAAGTTATGGTTTACACATTGTGTTTATTGCTGATTGCAGTTTGTTGCTTGTACAGTAATCAGAAAATCTGTTAAGTCTTGATGAAGCAGAATACAATCTTTCTTAATAAATTTTAATATCGTCTGCGTACGAAAGGAAACTACAGTGATTATAGCTAGTGATAATATTGTTTATATATAATAAAACGACAGTTTATTTTGAACGCAATGACACGACTGATTTATTCATATGACAAGTGACATTACATATATATTAGTAATGGTAACATTTTAACATAGATGGCGTGAGTAGGTTTATTTTATGTCAGTGTACAATTTTAACACCCCAACTACAGAAAACAAACCAATATCACAATATAAACAATCTTTTACTTAAGATGCTAACAATTGAAAACTATTTACTAACGCTTGAACATACCTATACCTTCTATACACTTATAATGTTTCATAGGACTTAAAGCTTTAGTTAGAAAATCAGCTGGCATAGCAGTTGTTGGCAAATATTGCAAATTTATAACTTTATCATTGATTACATCTTTGACAAAATGATATCTGATGTCAATATGTTTACTCTTTCTATGACACATGATTTGCCACCAACTTCTGTGCACTTTGACTGTCATTGTACAGTTTTACAGTGCGTAAATTACCAGTAAGCTCACATAACAACATTCTCAAATATATAGCCTCTTTACATGCTTCTGCTATTGCCATGTATTCAGCCTCCATACTTGATAATGCTACTGTCCTTTGCTTACGGCTTTCCCATGAAATGGCTGAACCTGATAGTACAAAACAATATCCCGTATAGGACTTACGATCAACTGAATTGCTAGCCCAGTCTGCATCAACATATCCTACAAGTTCAGTCTCTCCTTTTACATATTTCAAGCAAAACTTTTTGTTTTCTTTAAATATCTAAGTATTCTCTTAGCATACTTCCAATGAACATTAGTATGACATTTATTAAATTGGCTAAGAAAGCTCACACTGAAAGATATGTCTGGCCTAGTCTGCACTGCCAAATACATCAAACTTCCTATCAATTGTTGATAAGGAATCTCAGTATCACAAGTTTCAGACTTTTCAATATCTAATTTACATTCCACTGGAGTACTAGCTTCTTTACATTCCAACATATTGAATTTATCCAATAACTGATCTATATATTGCTCTTGATCTAAAGTTAGAATATTGTGTTTTTATCAACCTTAACCCTCATACCTAAACACTGTTGAATCTGTCCTAAGTTTTAATCTTAAATTTAGAACTTAATACAGAAATTAAATTTTCAGTTTCACTCTTATCACTAGAATAAACAAAAAAATCATCAACATACAAAGCAATGATGATCTTTACATCATTACTAATCTTTGTAAAAACACATGGTTCTAAGCGGCTCTTTTAAACCCTATTTCACTTAAACATTGATCTACTCTCTCATACCAAGACCTAGATGACTGTTTTAGTCCATAAATTGCTTTGTTTAATTTTACAATAACTTTTCTTTGTTAGAATTACAATCAATATTTGGCTGAAACATATAAATATCTTCTTTGAGAAATCCATTTAAAAATGCTGTTTTCACGTCTAAATGATTAATATCTAAACCTAATTGAACAGACAAAGCAAATAACATCTTAAGAGTAGAATGTCTCACAACAGGTGAAAAAGTTTCTTCATAGTCCAAACCAGGCTTCTGCGTGAAGCCTTTAGCCACTAAACGCGCTCTGTACCGAACACTGTTATCACTATTGACTTTCTTTTTGTACACCCACTTACACTGCACTGGAGTCTTATGAGAAGGTAGTTTATCAACTGGAAACCATGCATCATTTTCTTTGAACGCCTCCAACTCCTCCTTCATAGCCTCGATCCACTTGTCTCGGTCCGGGCCCTCCAGAGCCTCATGGATGGTCATAGGATCCTTGATAACTTCAGTACTGGATGAAGCGCACTGGTTTGTAAAACCATAACGCTCAGTGGCTTCCTTATTCGTTTAGTAATTACTTCTAGTTCTGGTTCATCATCTTCTTCAGATGCTGTTGTTTGCTGCAACGTAGAGTCCAAATCAGTCAAAGCGTTAAGATATTCAGATTCTGAAGAAATATTTGAACATTCATCATTCTGAGAAGTTTTTTTGGCGATTTCTTTCTCACTGCTCTCAACATAGCTGCCTGACTTATCATTTTGGATTGTGTCCCCAACTGAAACTGTTATACTGTCATCTACAGTATTCTTCCTTTCAGTATTCTCATGTACTATAACATCTCTACTTGTCGTTATATTACACTTTACGGGATCATACACTCTGTAACCTTTCACATTCTCTGCAAAACCAACTAGGATATGTTTCCTTGATTTAGAATCCCACTTAAGCCTTTTTTCTTTCGGAACATGAACCATTCTTCTGTGCCAAACTTCACTACTAGTATCTTCAGTAGTAGAAGTAAGCAAACACTGCTTGCTTTCCAACCTCAACTTGTAAACACCATTCATTTCATCAGCAATTCCAACTAAACTGTTTTGTACATTATAAATATAACAGCAGTTGTTTTTGAACTGCACACTGTTGCCTTTTTTGATCAACTGACTGATAGAAATTAAATTTGTCGAGAGGTTAGGAACACATGAAACTTCCTTTAAAGTCACATCATATCTGCAACCATCTGTTTTTGTAATTATATTTACATCACCACAGCACAATACAGGCATAGCACTTTTGTTTGCTGCTATTATCTCCTTTATTTGAGGTGTAAAACATGGATTCTTCACAATGTTTACATTTGGGGTCATATGAACACTGGCACCGCTATCCAAGTAAAAGTCATTTTTACAATAATTTTCACTCAAGAAAACTGCGGAAAAAGCGTTCGTCGCCTTAATTACATATTGCTGGTTTTGTTCCTTTGTGCACTGAGACTTGTAATGCCCGAATTCCTTGCACTTATAACATTTTATTCTCTGTTTATCTGTTTTCTTTTTGTTCGAACTTGACGTACCGCCGACGGCGGCGCCATTGTTGCTACGAGAACTGTCATTTTTTTCCTTAATGCCAACATTGCGATGTTGACGATAGTGCTGCCCTCTGCTGAGAAACGCATTTCCTGCCTCCGAGCTGTCATCTGATAGGTCAATCAACTTCGTTTTTATTACGTCAGCTGTAATGGCGATACCAGAATGCTCGATGGCCATAATCATTGGAAAATATTTGTCCGGCAAACCAGCCAACAATAAACATCCGATCCACTCATCATTCACTGGAAACCCCGTACCTGCTAATTTTTGCGCCGTCTCGATTATTTGAGTGATGTAGGTAGTCATAGATTCGCAACCGTCCAGGCGAATTGATATGAGGTTACGTAGCAATGTGATTCTCCTTGAAAACCCAGAATCATCAAACATAGACTTCAATTTCTGCCACAAATCCTTAGTACTTCCTGCTTTCTTAATGTGAACGTACAATGATGGATCTATTGTCAAAATTAACTTGGCCTTCGCTTTGGCATCTTCTGCTACTGCGGTTGCTGCTGATCTTTCTTGCTTTATACAATCAGCCACTCCTTCTAGAATTAGCAAATTCTCCGCCGCAAATGCCCACTCGTCGTAGTTCTCCCGACCTTTCAGCTTTGGAATGCTGGTCAAGAAAGAATTTGTAGCCATTTCCGTTAATTTGATTTACTGATTTTCACAGCCGTTTTATTTATATTACACTCCGCGCCTAAGCTAAATAAAAGCAAAAAAATTTACTGCAAATTTAACTACACATAGGACATACTGGGCCCATAACCTAATAAAACGACAGTTTATTTTGAACGCAATGACACGACTGATTTATTCATATGACAAGTGACATTACATATATATTAGTAATGGTAACATTTTAACATAGATGGCGTGAGTAGGTTTATTTTATGTCAGTGTACAATTTTAACAATATAAAATACGAATTGTAGTGGTTCCAAAAATGGAACCTTGAGGAACACTGGAAATTATAATTACTGTATCGGGTTCAAACCGTTTATTACAACTTTTTGTATTCTATTAATAATGCATAACTTAAATCTTAATGCCATAGGTTAGCCCTGATTCCGTTAAAAGCAAGTTTTTCAAGAAGCATCATGTGGCACCTTATTAGCATCTTACTAAAGACTTTACAAAAATCGGTATGTTTAGTATCAGTTTGGAGGTTATTATCTAAGGTCTCCAATATGTGGGTTGCATGAACTTCTAACTTTGTGGTAGAAGATTTCTTTTGAACAAAACCATGTCGTTCTGAAATAATATCTTTTTGTATTTAAGGGTAAATGTCATTTTACATACGAACAACTTGGACAGATCAGTTTTTAGTTCTCGAACTCATTCTTCGCGCCTCCTCTATAAACGACATGTGAATTGGCTACTTTCCATTCGTTAGGGAAAGCACCATCTCTTAAGTATTTATTCTATAACACATACAGTTGCATTTAAATAACTCTGAGCCATTAATTAAAAAATATTTGAAGTATCTCCGGATCTGCTCCGGATCCTTTAGTGGCATAAAGATTATTTAGTTCCTTAAGTACAGCATCTTCAGTTATGTATACATTTTGGTTATTTGTATCATGGTTTTCATCTGGGATGGTAGATTATTCGGTTTAAAACCTGAGAATATATAAGAAGAAAAAAAGTTAACAAATATCTGCGGCATAGGAGGTTGATTTATTGTTAGTGACACAATTTTGGGATTTTACACTGTTTCTTCTTAAATATAATACGTATTGCCAAAAATTTTGTTCGTAAGTATCAAAACGTTATCATGTACACTAACCTCTACCACATTCAAATAACCTCGATAATATGTAGTCTAATTTTATTCAATATTGCGCATTAGGTTATTATCAGTATTTGACCTCGATAATATTTATGTGATTCTTTCTTGAACCTAATTCTACACATAAAGCAGACTTCGTAGTGAAATATATTTCGATTTTCTTTTTCTATTCATATGAATCAACGTAGGCGTGAACCACGTGGAGAAAGAGGCAGAATAATTTTATTAAAGGGTATACGTTCTTTCATAAGTTTTTACATTCATAAGACCGTGCTATTGCACAAACGGCGGAGAGTTCACACAGCTCTTTTCATCGGTCTATATCAGCAATTAAGGTTTTTAATATTTCGTAATTGAATTTGTGAAAATTCTAGTTTTAAACAATATTACGAGGAAAACTGTTAATGTGGTCATTTGCCTAGACAGGAGTCAGGACCAAACACATGCCGGTCAAGTATGAGAAGTGCTTGCAATATTTAACTATGCATTTTATTTAACTGTTAAGTAAAATAAAAAACATTTTAAAAAATCTGTAAGATGGTTAACATTGCAGGTCATCTCTGAAACTTCGGGCTATTATATTTATCAATGGTTTTTGAGCTCCTCGAGTTCAAAAATAGACTTATCTTAATGCTTGAGGTGTGTTTTTAAGCCTTTTGAGCTAAATAATTTGCAAAAAGGTTGACTTTATAAACCATTTCTTGAAATTTTTACTAATTTTGAGCTCAAAATTTTCAAAAATATAATGGCAGTAAATTATTTAGTTTCAGTTTAAAATAACGATTTTCACTCGCTGAGCTCAAAAATATGTTCTTGATACCTTTTCAATTTTAATTTTTTGATTTTTAAACTACGATAACACTCGAACGGCGTATTTGATTTTTATCTGCGTTGCAGCATTCGTCGCAGTACCTATTTTTAATTACAAAGATCATTTGTAAATTGAAAATTTATTAATTACAAACATCATTCCAACAACAATCTTAAACTTTATTTTGGATAAGTGCTTTTTATGAAATTTTAGTTAACAGTATTTTTCGAACTGACCCACCGATTTTAAAATCACATTAATTATTTTTTTTATCGGACACACAGACTCACACACGCAAACACTTACACGCACACTTAAATTCGCACACAAGCATGCATACCGACAAACAGACTTCACGTGGAAAATAGCCAAATAGATTCCTAGGACATTAAAACGTTAAGATTTGATGAAAACCTTAAATTCAAATTAGGCTGAAAACAGTATCTTCCTGATTTATTGAAAATTTTTCAGTTTTCATAGCGGAAGGTTAAAGAACGCTATTTTTTAAATATTTCAAATACGACATTTTTCGAACACTTTATTCGAGTTTTGTCTGCTTTACAGCATACGACGCAATTTTCTAAAGAAGAAAAGTTGATCGAGTATCAAACATTAATCTATTAAGAATTTCTCATGTTACAAAAAACCTTCTTTGCGAAAGCTTCGTTAACAATTTCTTTTGAATGAAACAACCGATTTCGAGGTAGTTTCCGGTAATTCGATAGACTAGTTTGAGCAAACGATCTGATTACATTTTAATATTGATCGGTAGAGTAGTCTAAAAACTATTTCAGAATTATTATTTTAATGTTATTTTATGAGATTTCTTAAAATCTACCCGGATAAACTAGGTCGAAGTTTCAAAAAAAAAATAAAGTAAGTGGACCCCTTTCGAATGGCGCTAACTGCGTTTCGATGGGCCAATTCGTTCAAAAGTTATAATACGTTTACAGACACATACACACACGCACGCACGCATGCACGTACGCACGTACACACGCAGGAATTACTAATATTATTTTTTTAGTTCAAGGATTTATTGAAGGCGATAATATTTTGTAAAATTTAGTTTCATATCAATTTCAATTAATTAGCCACGCATTCAGAAATACGCGCAACTTATAATATTTTAAGGTGAAGGAAATGCCAGAAAATATTCATTAAAATTACATTTTCTTTTAAGAAATAAAATTTTTAAGCTATATTGAATCGACGTTATGACTCCCGATAATCGCGGTCTTTATAAAGGTTTGATTTTCTGCAAGTAATACTCGAAAAATTGTTCATAGAAGTGTTATTTTAAACTTGTCTCACCTGTACATGTTCACAGGATTTTCTTTTGTAAGAACAGGACACTAGTACTTGAATGCGCAGACGCTGGCCTAAAGCGCAGTTCTTTGCGCGTTCATTAGGGCTCCCTAATATTTCAAGTGTTAAAGGAATCAGAGAAATTATTAAATGAATTTGATTTCTAAAGTATTTTACTATAAAAAATTATATTTCTACCTGCGACAACTTTTGGTCTAATAAAATAATATTATACTCGTAGAGGCAAGCCAGAATGTTTTATTGTAGATGAACATATATGAAGATTCTTGATCAAGATTTTATCGTTTACGAACATCTCGATCTCAAACTTGATCCAATTCTTACATTAACCTTATTTCTGATTCAGCCCCTTCTCCTTTTTCTTACTATTTTTCTATTTCCTCTCGCTCGTGCTTTCACTCTCGCCAAAACTTCACTGCCTCCCTATTCCCTCCTTCACTACCTCACTTCATAACACACTCTTTTCTTCTCATACCCCCTTCTTTTAGACATTTTATTTTCTCGCTTATGTACATCCCTTTACCTGTTTTCAAACAAAATGAGTAAATAAACATTACCTGTAAAACAGAACAAGAAATTATTTTATATATTTTTTTAATTTACACTTAATTTATTTGAATAATATGTAGTTTACATTCAAAAGCAAACAAACGAACTGCTTATGTGCTAGCGTATATTTTAAACGGCTGTGTGTTTTATGACCATACCAATTTTATTAAATACCATGACAGCAGGATCGTGAGGTAAAAGTTAGTTATAAAAAATGTTACTGCTAGTATTAGCAGTAACATTTTTTGCTAAGTTACACATTTTACCTAATATGTACTTAAACCTGAACAGGTAACATATTTACGTATTACAAATAATTTTGTTACTCAGACTAATGGTTTTGTAATTACAAGTACACAGATAGGCACAGAGAAAAACGTTCCGTGTCTAATATGCAAGAACATTTATAAATATATTTTTTTTTTTTGAAAATTTTAGTGTTGATTCATTAACAATTACGTCTTATTATCTAAGCACTTTTTTTTATAAGGAATTATGAAATGTGTCGAACTAAATTAAACTATACGAATAAAAGATCATGATAATAAACATATTTGGGGTCTGAGTCGCTTGCATCTCTGCATCGAGAACTGACTTTAAAAGAGGGAAACTTATTGTATTCCGCGCATATGTTCTTTTATAAATGTTCATCGTCTTATCGAAAACGACTTAACCGATTGGGATCGTTAAATCTGTATTCTATTAAGAGCAAATTCAAACACATCTATTTTCATCATTTGTGATGTTCGAAATTGCATTTTGTATAAATCGAGATATTCTATGATTACGATAGATTTTTATGAATTTGAAACTATTTCAATTACAATACTATATTCTACGATTACTTCAAAAATTAAATAAAAAAATTGGGAAGGGGATTTCTAATTTCTTTTTATTTAATAATATAAACTTTTAAGCTTTATATATTACCAATAGACTATGATCGATATCTATTCATAAGTTTCAAATGAACATAGTAGAAAATGCCGATTTAAGACCAAGCTTGCCTGGTCATAAATCGTATAAAAATTTGTAAGGTTTTGGTAGTTTTTACAACTTGAGTTCACTCAACCAAAGAAAACTGTGTAAAAATTTTTATGACAGATCGACATCAGTATAATAGCAAAAACTAAGAAGCAGGATTTTTATACTTTAATTTTGTTCTAAATGTGGTACTTTATTATTTTAAATTATTTTAGTATTTCAAATACTTTGCAGATCTGACTAGAAGCTAATACCAGTAATGAATATGCATTAAAAATATAATTGTATTCTACTATTGTTTTTTTTTTCGTAGTCTATATCTATAATCTACATATAGTAAACCACATCCACTATACCATGCTGTATGTGTATACCAACATACCATTCAGCACGTTACTTTGTCTTAATAAATAGAAATCGTTCATTAATTTGATTTCTTTAAACACCTTTGAGGTCTGTGGTCCGTCCTCCGTACCGTACACCACCGTGCTTTATTGCATTCAGTGCTGGTATATTGAGAGAGCAGAATCCTGTTTTTTTTAGATCAAGACTAGCTTCTAAATTAAAAGCGGGACCGTGATAGTAACCGAGAGTCGGGCAAATGGTCATCGAGAGCGGGATCGGGAGCACGATCGAGAGCGTGGTCGGTCTGAGCGGAAGCGGAGTCTATCTCTAATCTGTTCATTGAGACGATGCCAACGAGCACAAATACAGTGCCTCTGCTGGAGGTCGGTGGAGGAGTCGGGTTTCTGCAAATTGTAGATCATGCTGCAGCATTAAAGTTACTGTGTTCTAGTGTCATTGAAGTAACAGAATACCGAACATCGACTCGATCAGATCTGTGGAAGATATTTCCGTCCATTAATTAAATAGAAAAGGGCTTATAATATTCAAACGGTTCAACAGATTTTCTTAAATCGTAGCTAAGCAACTCTCGAACAAGTCATCATTCAAACAAAAAATACTACGAACCAACTCAGGTATTTAGGAGCTACAATACCACAGATGGACACAAATATATAGATAAAGAGGTACACACGCAAACTTATGTTTGTGTCAGGAGTTAATAAATGGGCTCCGCTGCCCACAGATACCCGCAATCCCAGGGTTTGAGCGTATCCCTTGATTTTTCTGGGATTCACTCCCTTAATTATAACATTAGAATATGGATTTTATTCATCAGAATAGAATAAAATTCTTATTGTGAGGTTATAATTAAGGGTATTAATATTGGGGACAGACCAGATTCACTTATACTTCGTCGGTCGTCCTGTCTCGATAGTATGTTTACGAATATTCAACCAGAGTATAAGTTATTTGTAAATAAATTAGCATCATACTATTTTGAAGAGCTACCTGCGTTTTAAATTTATGATAAAAAATATAAAATGTAAGATGAAAATTGTGTTTGTGAATACTAGTTGTGTTGAGTAGTTTAGAAACAATTAACTAAATAAAATATGCATTATAAAAATAAACGGAACGCTTTTGTTTAAACATTTTTAAACAGTTTCAAAAAAATTATTAATTAGTTGTTTTTGAGTCGCTTCCAGCTAAAGAAAAATTAAACGAAACTGTGTTCTCTTAGAAGAAAAATATATCCTTTTTGGCTCAATATGTAATCTTTCATGTTCATCTTTATAAATTATATGCTTTTTTGCCTTGTTTAGTCTTTACATTCTTAGTTAGAGTGCAAGTACCAAATTATTTTTATACAAATTATATAAGTAGTCAGGTCGAGAAGTGAGTTTTCTGCGAAAAATAGTTAGCACAATTTAAAAAATATGGGGTTTGATTTTTTGGATTCAGAATTTTATTCTGAAAAAGGGGAATTTTGGAATTGTTTTGCTATAAAATATTGCAATTGTTATTAACAAAAAACGAAGAGAGAAAAAGGTGGTCTCCATTTTTTAACAATAACTTAATAATAATAAAGATTTTTAGCTAAATTATTTAAACGTTTATGATAGATTTTATGTTATCTTAAGTTCATGAAAAATTACTTAATTAACAATTGGATAACTTAAACAAAAATCAAGTTAAAAATATTTTGTAAACTGGATTGTATTCCTTCAAGTGTCTAAATGATACTATAATTTATTCAAATTTTTATATTGATAATAAATATTATAAAAAAAATATTTTCTGACGCTTAGTTTGTTTGGCGGCGACGTAACAACGTTGAAACTGCCGCGCGGAATGCTATTTTCAGCGTTAAATTAAAATTATAAATAGTAGAGCTACAATTTCGGGAGTCAAGACTTTTTTTATGAAATTTTCTACTCTTTCAGAATCTTTTTTCAAAATGGAGCTTTTTTATAATATTTTTGAAGTTATTGTTAAAAAACGGAGACCACCTTTTTCTCTCTTCGTTTTTTGTTAATAACAATTGCAATATTTTATAGCAAAAAAATTCCAAAATTTCTCGTTTTCAGAATAAAATTCTGAATCCAAAAAATCAAACCCTATATTTTTTAAATTATGCTAACTATTTTTCGCAGAAAACTCACTTCTCGACTAGACTAAAGACATTCTTATTGTTTATAAAACCAAAAGTACAAAAATTCATGCAGATCACATTTTTAATTCACTTTTACATTAAATTAATTAAATGTAGAAGCGAATGAAAATCTGAAATTCTACTATTATAGAGTTAAGTGTTCCGATGTGTTCTTTTTATGATTGTGATGTTGGAATTATCACGTATAAGCGAATGAGTATGTGTAGGTAGATTAATAAGTAATTAAACTTAATTCGGTGTAGTAGTTTTACCAATAGCAATTGAAGAGTACTTTCTGGCGACAAATCGCAGCATTATCCCGTAACTCCTAATTCTTAAGGAGCGCTGTGGCTTTCGTCATCAGTTCAGGGGCATGAGATAATGACTTCTAAACGCAAAAACTTAAAGAAAATCCAAAAGCGCACGCTTCATAGCGGTTACTCCATTTTTACTAAAGAAAAGTGTGTAAGTCAGCTCCGACGAATGACTGGAGCTCACTCCTTATGAATGATTACAAATTATTTGGTATGCATTGTTCAATACTCTAAATTCTATATATTAACAAAAATTTATACCGTAATCGTCATTTTTTTTTAAATTGAAATAAATTAAAAAAAATACTTACCGTGGTGTCAAAATTATTACTTAAACATTGAGAATAAAAAAGACAGTCACGCTTCGGGTTTCTTATGTTCTCTAGATTAAGATTTAATAAAAAAAAAAATTTTTACTAAAAAACTCGTCAAAATTTTGTTTGTTAAATATCAATTAAACTACACCGAATTAGATAGTGAAATACAATAGGCTTATATTCAGATGCATACTAAAGCGAGTGAAAAAAAAACACTCGATTAGTGAAGTATTTCATTCGTTATCGTGACCACATGCAGGATCCGCACATGCAGACACACGGACGTCCACGAAAAAAATTTTTAAAACAGTTTTTAAAATATGTTCTATAATAAAATGTGTTTTGAAGATATTACAGATATGAAAATCAGTGATTGATTATTCTTGCCGTTTTAGTGCATACCTTATTTTACAAGTGCAACATGTAATAAATAAAAACATTTAAAGTTAAAAAAATCACAAATACAAAAGTACATTCATAAAATTATTTGGTATTTATTTGTTTCATAGTCACATAACATACGGAATATTATTGTGGGGTCATGTAGCTGATATCGACCCGATTTTTGTGTTCCATAACCTTTACATCCATGCTCTTTATAAATGGAAACCAAAAGTATTTCTCAGAGAAAAATTTAAAGGAACTAATTTTTCAACTGTAACGTCACAATACATATTCGAAAGTCTGGTATATGTCAAGAGAAATATAGAAGTGTTCCAAAAAATTAGTGATATCCAGAACATTAACATTAGACATAAAAACGACCTCGTTGCTCATGAAACTCAACTCAGTAAAATTGAAAAATTTAAGGAGCAATATGTGCGCTTTTATAAAAAGATTCCAGATGAATTCAAAATTTTCCATTATATTAATTTAAACGCTTCGTTAAAAAATGTTATGTGGCAAAGTCTATTATAACGTATCTGAATATCGTAATTAAAAAAACCCATAGGATTGAACTGCTCAGTTCGATTATTAAAAAAATGAGCAACCTTTTAGTTTCTAGCCCATTCTTCTCATGGTGAATCAGCATTTAAATTGGGTGGTAATGTCGGAAAAAACATTAATGACGCATTTATGATTCTATTACCTACTAAATAAAGACAGTTTTGCTTTGATTTTAGTTTCTGACTTAGAGACAACAAAAACATCTCGGGAGTATAACCTTTCAAACAATAAATATAATATAGTTAAAAAAATAAAAAAACATGCTTTTAAAGCACATCAAACTAAAATTGAAAAATGATTCTTAATATGAGCTGAAAAAAATAATGAACAATGACGAAAAACACTAGTATTATTGTGGAAAAACGTAAGGCGCTTTGTGCCGCATTTTTCGTATATAGAGCTACCCACGTAAGTAATCTTCCAAGTCATTAATATTTACAGACGTGTAAACAGTTTCGAGCATTAGTTCGAACATCATCAGCCACTTGCTCTCACGCAGACGATACGTGACGTAATTATTCGATCCTGGCGATCCTGATCAGGGTAATGAGATAAACTTATCAAATTATTTTATTGTCACCGATTCTTGATAAATGTACAAAGATTGAATTAAAACTGCCCGTTGACAGTGGGACAGAATCGAGTCCAAGGGAGTCGGTCATAAATAAACAAGCTTACAAACTCATAAACCCACAAACATACAAGTGAAGTTAGTAAAGCCGTGTTAAAAATAGAGATTGTCGAAGGTAGTTCACAATTAGCTACGATAGTGAAATATACACACTAAACATATAGTCAAATAGACAAGTCTTTTTGTGAAGTTGTGTGAAAAATACTTTTCTAATGTAAGATACAAAGTTTTGAATAATTTCACATGTATAAAGTAAAAAAAAATGAAATAGTCTAGAATTTAAAAAGACATTTAAATTGTGCACGTCGATATTGTAGTCAAGATGTATTATATTGTATCAACTTAAAAAAACTCTAGTAATAACTGTAATAAAATGATTAAATATGTATGTTCCTGATAACCTCACGACCTATACTTCACCATTTCAGATTTTTTCTATTTTTCCTTTCTAAAAACTAATTGTAAATATTCCCAATTTGTGATTCGTTTATCTGCTAGAACTAACTTAGAATTTTGATGATCGTTGAGTCGGTGGTGGTGCGGCGAATAGCGAAACTTTGATGTCTAATTTCTTAACTTATTTAGTGAAATGTATTAAGTACAATTTCAAAAGTATTTTTTAGGCTTTTTCTTCCATTTGTAGTAGAAGTATAGAAAGTATAGGGTCTCGAATTGCTTCTAAAAAAAGGATATCCGGTCGCGGTTGCTCGTTCGACTTGGCAGCATTACTACCGCAGCGCCTATTTGAATGTTTCTTTAGATATTCTCCAAGGAACATTTTGACATCTGCTTACAATTTACGCTGACTATCTAGTAGTGCTATTTCCTTGATAAAAGTATTCGAAAAAGTGCGTAAAAGTTTTTTTGCATGTTCATTAACATTAAAAATCGATAATAACATAATGAACAAAGTTTGCGCTTATGAGTGAGATAAAGAGTGTTTGACTTATTTATCGTTATTGAGCGGGTAGATTATAAATGGCCGATGTATTAACACGATTACGCGGCAGAGCGGCGGTGCGGGGAGGGGCGCGCGAGGCGATTAGCGTCTGTTGCATACTATGATTAACTTTTAATATGAACCGGCGCAGATTAAGATAATGGCGCGCTGTATCGCTATCGAGGCCCCGGCCCCCGCGCCCCGCGCCCTGGGAACGCGCACCTGGCGCCGCCGCCCGGCTCGTCCCTCCGCGCTAATGACATCGACGGCGGCGGCAGTTTCAGCTAAACGATGGCAAGAGATTACCGCAGTGACGCCCTTTCTTCCACAGGTTCACTTCGATTTTTTAATGGTAATTATTGCATATAAAATATCCGAGGAACAGCAATCTTGCAAACACGATTAAACAAAAATTAAATAAGTTAGCTTAAGTAATTTAATAACTTCCTGCTATGAAATCTAAATTATTCGAGAGATATTGTTGGAGTAATTTTCTTAAAAAGTGTTTTTACAATATTTTTATGCGGTTGCCTACGATATTTTGTTGATCAATAACAACAAGTAGCTCTCGACTGACTGAATTTTATTCAACATGCAGCATGCAACCGACAGCCGATCTTGAAATCTGTCCTTTCACTGAGAAACCTCATCCAACGAAATAAATTCGAGAGGATCGACATATGTCGAACACCTAAACAAGTGTTAAAACTACCAATAGATGCGCTCCCGACCACCTCATATTACTATAAGTAAAACGATGAGTGATACGTCAAGTTTGACAGAAACCCCTCCACTAGCAGTCACAGCCAGTCACTAATAGACATGCTTGTAGGTTGCCACAGAATAAATATCACCGAATCATCACCACAGGTAAGCGTCCAATGACGCCGATTTATTATGATAATAAATAATGATTAGGTGAATGCGATTGAAATAACGAGCTTTACTGAAAAGAATCTTGATATCAGTAAAACAGGAGAGATAGGCAAAGATCGAACTGAGTGAAAATCTATAGTTTCTGCCTACCTCTCTGGGAAATAAGCGTGAGTTTATATTAATAATGATATTATTTTGGTCATTAAGCAAATTATTTTTATCTTCGTTTTTAAAATCGTAAACAATTGCAGAACATTTTAATTTAAGCCTTTCTCATAGCAAAACATCAAATTTGTGATTGTTATTTAGTTTATGACAGGTCTCTACGAATTGTTGGGCAAGATTAAATTTGTCTCCTTTATTGTTGTTAGAAGCCGTAATATGTTCTTTGTGTCTGGTTTTGAAACAAAATGCCAAAAAACACAATATTTATACTGCTTACTCACAAATAACACTTTAAAAACATTGTATAATAATAAAGATAAACTACTAAAAATACAAAAAATCGGGACAAAACAAAAAACAATTTAACTTGCGACTAACGCAAATCTCTATAAATCAAACTACATTTTCATTGTTTCGATGTTTTGTACAACCGCCTCTTTAAACACAACGGTAACTTTCTTTCGTTTATTCGAAAAAGACGCCTTCATCTAGACGCGTGTTAAAGACTAGCTTCCGCCGCGGCTCCTCCACGTAGACATAACATGAATTCCTTCATCTTATACGTCGACCGACGACGATCTCAATCACGAGTCTAGTCGCTATCCCGTTGTCAAGGCCGACCTCGGTCCTGTTCACGACGCTAATTCGTCTCCCTGTAACACGTCACGTCACTGTATTAGTATCATTTTACTCTGGCTTACAAAATAGCAATTATTTACTCACTCGATCCATCGCAGCCGCGGGGGGTGGGGGGCATTGGGTCCAAGTGAACGAGGTACAACCGAAATACTATTTTTATCTACCCCCATGCGTTTTTCTTTCAAATTGGTAAAGACAGAGCACTATTGAAATTCAATGGTATTCTCGACAGTAGTCGCACTAATGATAGAAGATAATTTATCATACAAAAAAATCGTTGATCTGCGCCTGGATTGTGCACCTCATTATATTTAACACCCAACTGTATAAAATCGTGTTTACTCGTTAACTCAATCCACTTCCCTTAAATATTTTTAGGGTTTTGTACCTCAAAAGGAACCCTCATATTTCCTAATACTTCATACCTCACTTCGATGTCCAACTCTGTCTGTTAAGACTATTTTTCTCAGGAACTCGTGAAGGTATCAAATTGACATTAATATCAAATACTTACGTCTGCGATCCCTTGAAGTTGTAAAATAAATAATGTTCTAATTCAACTTAATCAAATAAACTTAACAACTAAAACACTTTCCTTATGCCTTATATTTTGGAAATAATAAGGGAATCAAAACCAATAGGGTACTTGTCACTGGCCTAGAATTACAAAATTTGGGAAAAGGAAGGCCTCACGCCAGAAGTAAACAGGAAAATTCGGAAAGTTAATTTTTAGTTTTATTGTGATTACAAACTTACATTTGTAATGGGTTTATGGAGCGTAATTTAGACTATATAATTGGATACTATTTAATTAAATTTTCTACTACGAAAACTTAAAACTATAAAACATTTGAATATTAAGAAAAAGAAAAAAAAAAATCATAGATTAATTACCTACTTTAATACTTCATGCATCAAAATTTCGAATCAAAGGAACGTTTGAAATCTGCTTTAATTCCTCAAAAATTCATTTTCGTTTCTGTTTCCTAATCCATCATCACATCCTGACGAACATCTGTCTATAATCTATTCATTGAGACCACTCCAACGACCTCGGACACAATACCCCTGATTTGAGTTGGTAAAGGAGTTGGGTATTCTCAAAATTTCAAGAGACCGCAGCATGAATTCAAAGTTACTTCGTTTTTTTTTAAATCACTAAAGTAATGGAATACTAATTTTGACCCGATCAATCCTGTAGAAGATGTCAAAATTCATTAATCAACTATAAAACAGTTGATAATCTTCAAACGGTTGAACACATTTTTTTTTTTAAATAATAACTCATTGGATTTGTCACAGCATTGAAGTTCTGGGATCTTTATATGATATTTTTCCTGAATTTTATACCTTTAATAAATTTACATAAAATTCCGTGGCATCATGTATCTAAGTTTAGTATTTCAGCCACAGAGGTGGTTTTTATATTTTTGGAAGGTACTCGTATGTCTTAACAGACTTGTAAGTGAAACCTGCCACTACAATCACTATGGAAATTTCATGGATTTACTTTCTACAAGGTTTACTTTTTCAATATGTTAATTCATAAGTTTTTTTTAAACAATATAAAATGAAGGTAATAAATTTACAATTAGAATAAAATGATTCACCGATTTATTTAATCAAATCAAATCAAATGAATTGATTTAATTTGAATGATTATTCATCATGGGTCTCCGAAACTGAACCCGATTAAAATGCAACTTGATTTGGAGATAGGTTATATAATATTAGAATTCATTAAGACGGAATTTTCGAAATTTGCTATTTATCTGGGTAAAAGTGGGTTGAATTTTGTATGAACCTTTGTACAGCGAGGTACGACTATGATATTTGGTATGGGTTTTGCTTATTAAAATGGTTTTCGTGTGCCTCATTTTTTGCATCCAATGGCAAAGAAATTGTTACGGCGATATGTTGCACTCGCGTATCTGCGTATTTTACTATAGAATCAAACTAGTGAAGCTATTTTAAGAATCACTTCATTCATAAGAAGCTCCCTGAGTAAAAGAGACTACTAATAATTCACTTTGGCTTCATCTGCATATTTGTGCAATTACAAATTCTAAAAACTCTTTCACTCGTAAAAAGCTACACTATCTCTAAATAATACAGCATAAATTTAATTTGAATACTAGAAATTGTTCCGGTTTCGTCCAAATTGGAATTGTCAACCGTAACTGAATTGAAATCGTTCATGGGACGAGAAGCAGAATTGAAAGCTGGGACTGGGATGAGTCGAAATCTAAAACGAGACCAAAATCAATAGATGTGGGATCAAAATCAATAACCCGTTGGACCAAAACTAGAACCAAGAACGAAACCGGTATCGGAATAAGGAGCGGTACTTAGATGAGAATTGGAAGCAGGACTGAATGGAATCAGAATCGGAGGCTACTTAAATCGAGACCAAGTTTAGAATCAAAAACAAATTGTGACCGGAATCGGAAGAATGAGACACTGCGCGTCAAGAATAAGACCGGGATCGAATTCGACTACGGGATAGCGACCAGGGTCATGATTAAGATCGTAATCGGTTCACACATAAGGTGAAGGAATTCATTCTATGTTTACGCGGGCGGAGCTGCGCATAAAAGATAATGACTTATAAAGCTCCAAAATGACTTTAGTATTTGCCACTGCACTTTAAGGATGGTCACTACATGCTGTTTTTATTTAAGTACGCCCAGTATTATAACTTTGTATAGTGACCGTTTACAGGGTCATATTTCTTGACTGTGATAGCTAAATAGTTATTACTGATTACTCAGATTTATAAGCATTTGTAAGGTAATATATTCGAACTATTATAATCTTAGATTCATATGAGAGCTAATTACTGATGGTATATACATTAATGAACAAGTACGTTAGTTATTTTTCTTTGTACAATTTCACAAGCATTTTATGGTCATTATAAATAAATGTAAGATTAAATTATTTAAAGTTATGAAAAATAAAGTATAACCTTCGTTTCTAATTTTATTCGTGGGTGGGTTTTGGTCTTAATCTAAACTCATTCAATAAACCGCATTGAATAACTGTCCTGACGTCTATTGTAACTTTGATAGGATATGGCAAATTCTGAATTTCGAATGGGATCTTATTATAAAATCGCACACGTTGCCCCAAGAATGATTTGTTAATTTTACCGAATCGGGTTTTATGAGCAGTAGTCATTCTTATGTCTAGTGTTAATGTTATGGACGTTGCTCATTTTTTGGAACAGCTCTGTATTTTTCTTAACAAACACCAGGTTTTCGTATAAATATTGTTATACTAAAGGTAAAATATTAATGACCTCAGTTTTTTCCTCTGAGAGATGACATTGGTTTCAAATTATAAACGGCACAAATACCTCGCTTTTGCAGTACGAAAATTGGGTTAATATCGGTTGCGTGACCCTAAGAAAATTTAATAGGTCATGATACTACGAAAAAAACTATGTGAAATTAATCAGTCTCTTGGTGCTTTCATCTGTAAGTCACCGAATACTCTGAACTGCATATGCTGCAGAACTAAGTTTTTTTACTAATTTCGTAATACGAAAATTTCAACGTAACTCAGCGTCTAAAGTGAAACTAAGGAATAAGGTCGTATTCATAACATACAGCACCTCGTTTTTTACTATTACGTTTGTGTCGATCAATTTAGAATTAGATAAGGAAAATTTAGATAAGGAAAGTTTTTGTCCTTTCATTAAGAAGAGGATTCTCAATATTAAACCATTCAACTGTTTCAGAGATGGTACTGTTTACTTCGTCAAAAGCTGGTTGAGGCCTATCAATCTTAAAAAAGGAAAGAGGTATCATCAGCAAACAATACAATGCAATTACCAATCTCAACAGTGTTGTAGGTTATTAGAAAGGTAGGAGTAGAAATGGCAAAAACCTTGCGGTACACCCATTATTAACTGCAGATCCTGACGATCGCTTACTATTAATATCAACCCTTTGAATTCTATCCCTTAAATAAGTCTTCATAAGTCCAAGGGATCGATCCGTGACGCAACAATGATGTAATTCCCTAATCAGTGTACCATGATGAATGAAGTCAAATGCCTACGATAAGTCACAGAAAACACCAATCTCGCCCTGTGAGTCCACTCAAGCGTCAAAATCTGCTGAATAAGCTCGACACCGGTTTCGATTGTTGAGGACCCTTTGTGAATTCAAACTGTTTAACGTTCATCAAATTATTTTCATAAAAATACCGTAACAGTTTAATAAAATAAGCTTTTCAAAATTTTTACTGAACGTTGGTAGTATCGATCTAAAGTTTGTAGGTCAGATGTATTACTAGATTTCAATAATGGAATTACTTTACTTTTCGTTCTTAGATCCGGAAACACACCATAATCAACGGAAACATTAAAAATCATTACTAGACATGGAGCTATTAATAAATCAATTATTTTTAGGGAAAAAGCCATCAAGATAGGCAATTTTCTTCATTTTTATTCAATTAAATGCTTTAAGAACATCATTATAATCAACATGGGCAAATGCAAGCGATACGTCACAAACAACGAAGAAGGTTTCAACAAAGGTTCGGCCGGATTTGGCGATTGCTTCAGAGATTCATACATACATTGTCATAATTTATAATAAAGCTATGATATTTTTTTATATAATCGTATAATAGGTCTTATTAATGGGAAAAATAATTATAATAGTAAGAATGCAATCTTAGCATATTGTTAACAAAATAAAATGTAATAATTAAGAAACAGTAATTAATAAATTAAAAAATCCAACTGCGTAAAAGTGTATTGAAAAGATGGATACAAGATGATGTAAAAAATCATTCAATCAAGTGTGATAAATATATGCAGTCGGATGCATCAGATTCATGTTCTCTCCCTTGCTGCGTCTCTTGCTACGTGTATGCCTGCGCCTGCAAATATTTGTCATATTTGATTGGATAATTTTTTATATCATCTTATTTCCACCCTTTCAAGTCAATGTTAGGCAGTCAAGTTTTTTTTAATTTTTTAATTATCCTTTTTTATTCTATCACATTTCCGATCACATTTTCCTAATACCAAAATAAGTATAACTTCTGTACTCTAATTCGCCTCGATTGGAATCACCGAGACTAGCTGTCTAAAAATGCTAATGAGGCATTTTCGCTAAACTTTTTGTTAAGTCTCTAATTTTAAGTTAATTATAGGATATCGTATTTTGTATAAGATTTCATTTCTTTTACATAAAGTTTTAAAACAAAACGAAATCTACGTGACACTCCATCCAAGTTTTAATCTGTTTCCATTTGCAAAATTTTACTCAAATATTTATAAACGTTTCTGTCTAATAAGAAACAAATATCCAAACTTTCACGTTTACAGTACAGATGAATGCATTTACAGTAATGGGCTAGCACCACAGACAGCACCACAACATGCAGGTATTATCTTTCAATAAAATGCTACACGTAGATTATTATTGTTTGTCTATTTACCTTACTTCGTTGATCCGTTCAAATGCACCCTCGGGCAATAGATTACAATAAATTCTATTACGGCGTTTATCGCGTGAACAGTACAAAGATAATAATAATTGCGAGCCGAAGGGATGAGGCGGCGAGGGGGGCGGGGTCGGGCGGCGGGGGGCGAACTGCCCGCCTTCCACTCGATAATATATTATTATAATGCGATGTGATAACGGGAGTATTTTATCTGCGCGGGCACGTGCGCGCACCTGCACCGCGCGCGAGCGCACTCGATCACGTATCTACATGTGCATTACAATGCCACTATGGATTGGTAAAACAAAGTGATATAATTTAAAAACGTGACACTTGTGGTCCCTCGCCCGGTACCGTTACCGGTAGGAAAATTAGAATAACATGTTCCTCTAACTTCATGAATTTGATATTTAAAATCTTTACACTTTCATCGAGAAACACTTTTAAAATTCATTTATGTAGGAAAAAAATATTCTGCGTTCATCTCTACACTTTAAATATATGAAACTTTGTATACAAATCGGCGGTTGAACTATTATTGCTACATAAAAGTAAATATACTAACATACTTAGACACCGCGAGAAAAGCATTATGTTTATGTTCATCGCCATAATACGGTTTGAATGTAAAAAAATAATTACAAGCTTTTATATTATTAAAAACGTATTAAAAAATTAAAAATAAACTTGTCTCGATTACAAACAAGCCATTTTCAACACTTTGTAACGGACACTAAAGTTTCTTCTCAAACTGATTTGCTATCATTTGATATCACCTGGTTAAAAGCGTGTTACAATTGGCAACATAAGAGAAAAATAAACAAAAAAGAAAGAATTTAATGTTAAACAAAGTTAAAAATTGTAGAAAAAGGTTTGCTAAATCGAGATAAGTTTTTTTTTTAAGTTTTAATTCCTTTGAACAATATAAAAAAGTTGTTTTTTATTTTTTGAAATGAAAACTTCTTTTGGCGCGTTGGATATTTTTAAGATCGGAGAAAACCATTAAATTCGCAACACTGTTGCCGTTACCGTAACCGACACCTCTGTATGTAATTATGGACATATATTGTGTATGTACGTGCGTACATAGATATACATGCATGTTGGCATTTTTTGAAATGTGAAAAAACCATTGAATTCGCGACACTGTTACCGTTACCGTAATCGACACCTCTGTATATAGTATGTACATATATTGTGTATATACGTAAATAGATAAAGATGCATGTTGGCATTTTTTGAAATGTGAAAAAACCATTGAACTCGCGACACTGTTACCGTTACCGTAACCGACACCTCTGTATATAGTATGTACACATATTGTGTATGTACGTAAATAGATAAAGATGCATGTTGGCATTTTTTGAAATGTGAAAAAACCATTGAACTCGCGACACTGTTACCGTTACCGTAACCGACACCTCTGTATAGTATGTACATACATATTTGTGTATATACGTAAATAGATAAAGATGCATGTTGGCATTTTTTGAAATGTGAAAAAACCATTGAACTCGCGACACTGTTACCGTTACCGTAACCGACACCTCTGTATATAGTATGTACATATATTGTGTATATACGTAAATAGATAAAGATGCATGTTGGCATTTTTGAAATGTGAAAACCATTGAACTCGACACTGTTACCGTTACCGTAACCGACACCTCTATATATAGTATGTACATATTGTGTATGTGTACGTAAATAGATAAAGATGCATGTTGGCATTTTTGAAATGTGAAAACCATTGAACTCGCGACACTGTTACCGTTACCGTAACCGACACCTCTGTATATAGTATGTACATATATTGTGTATTACGTAGATAAAGATGCATGTTGGCATTTTTTGAAATGTGAAAAAACCATTGAACTCGCGACACTGTTACCGTTACCGTAACCGACACCTCTGTATATAGTATGTACATATATTGTGTATATACGTAAATAGATAAAGATGCATGTTGGCATTTTTTGAAATGTGAAAAAACCATTGAACTCGCGACACTGTTACCGTTACCGTAACCGACACCTCTGTATATAGTATGTACATATATTGTGTATATACGTAAATAGATAAAGATGCATGTTGGCATTTTTTGAAATGTGAAAAAACCATTGAACTCGCGACACTGTTACCGTTACCGTAACCGACACCTCTGTATATAGTATGTACATATATTGTATATAACGTAAATAGATAAAGATGCATGTTGGCATTTTTGAAATGAAAAACCATTGAATTCCGACACTGTTACCGTTACCGTAACCGACACCTCTGTATATAGTATGTACATATATTGTGTATATACGTAAATAGATAAAGATGCATGTTGGCATTTTTGAAATGTGAAACCATTGAATTTCGGACACTGTTACCGTTACCGTAACCGACACCTCTGTATATAGTATGTACATATATTGTGTATATACGTAAATAGATAAAGATGCATGTTGGCATTTTTTGAAATGTGAAAAAACCATTGAATTCGCGACACTGTTACCGTTACCGTAACCGACACCTCTGTATATAGTATGTACATATATTGTGTATATACGTAAATAGATAAAGATGCATGTTGGCATTTTTTGAAATGTGAAAAAACCATTGAATTCGCGACACTGTTACCGTTACCGTAACCGACACCTCTGTATATAGTATGTACATATATTGTGTATATACGTAAATAGATAAAGATGCATGTTGGCATTTTTTGAAATGTGAAAAAACCATTGAAGTCGCGACACTGTTACCGTTACCGTAACCGACACCTCTGTATATAGTATGTACATATATTGTGTATATACGTAAATAGATAAAGATGCATGTTGGCATTTTTTGAAATGTGAAAAAACCATTGAATTCGCGACACTGTTACCGTTACCGTAACCGACACCTCTGTATATAGTATGTACATATATTGTGTATATACGTAAATAGATAAAGATGCATGTTGGCATTTTTTGAAATGTGAAAAAACCATTGAATTCGCGACACTGTTACCGTTAACCGACACCTCTGTATATAGTATGTACATATATTGTGTATATACGTAAATAGATGTAAACATGCATGTTGGCATTTTTGAAATGTGAAAAAACCATTGAATTCGCGACACTGTTACCGTTACCGTAACCGACACCTCTGTATATAGTATGTACATATATTGTGTATATACGTAAATAGATAAAGATGCATGTTGGCATTTTTTGAAATGTGAAAAAACCATTGAATTCGCGACACTGTTACCGTTACCGTAACCGATATCTCTATATAAGTATGTACATATATATGCAACGTTTACACGACTTTTACAAGAGAGTTGTTTTAATTGAAATACATTGACAATATAATTAGTTATATATAATATAAACATGTATAGTGTAAATATGTATAACATAGACATATTTTCGTATTATATTTGTAAATTCACGTTTTAAGCAATAGATTGCAATTTTTGTATGTAAAATAATATGCAGATTTTTTCATGTATAATAGCGCATTAAATTTAAATTATACTATAATTTTTGTAGTAGTATTTTATAATGATGAATAAACACTTCATTTAAAAGTATTTCCTGTACAATAAAATATTTCCTGACGGTTTAAAAAATGTTTCCTGATGATTTAAAAAAATGGACACGTAATTGTTTAACTTTTCACTTCTGTCGGCGCTCTCGGAGTGCCATTGTTTTTTTTACGTTCTTTTATTATTTTATACTTTTTTGTATCGTTTGATAGTAAAATAACTAGTTTAGTAATTATTATCGCTGTTATATTTTTGTTTATAATACTTTTGTAGCAATTGAACTTTGCTTATAGATTTCATATTGAAATTTTAAAATTAGATATAATAATATAAGATTCTAGATATAGATTTACTGTCATGTAATTAACTTAAACTCAGAATTATAAAGTAAGCTTTTCCTGCAGATTCGCTCGTGTCTGTTTAACACAAGCCAACCCTAGGCATAGCAGCCGCGTCAAAATGGTTTTTAGAATGGACTATAAAAATAAATGCATATTTAAAATTTTATTTGAATTTGAATTTATTTGAACATACCATTGAAGCGATCCCTTGCCTTGAGGTAATCCTGAGTGTAGCAGCCATGTCATGATGGAGTTAGAAACGGGCGATCATAAATAAGCGTATTTATAAAATCTCATGCCTGTACTGTTCTCCGCTGAGGAGTTCCCTCGCCGGTAGTAAACTTTGGTAACAGTAGTCATGTCATGATGGTTTTTAAGACGGACTGTCATAATTAAATACATATACGAATGTTCGTGTCTGTACCGTTCATCGTTGAAAAGTTCCTGCGCTGGAAGGTAATCCTGGATTTAACAGCCATGACATGATAGATTTTAGAACGGGCCATCACAGTTAAGTGCATTCCCAAAATTTTGTATCTGTCCTGTTCGCTGTTGAAACCAGATTTTTGCGTTGTCACCAAAGTTACATAAGTATGCCTTTTTGCTCAATCGGTCCTCAGCAAGTGCCCTAAAATTCACTTGCAAGATTTGATTACAGACATACACCAGGACAGGTGAAACTATATAAAAGGTTGGACAAGAACGAGCGTTTTGGCTAATCTGTAAATCCGCAAAATAAATGTGACGCCACTACGAGTAGAAATATTCGTCGGCACAGACCGGACTAGTCTATATTTTGGCAGTCGTCGACTCTGCAGCGCTATGAACCCTTGGAAAGGCCGCTCCGTGCTTCGTGCAGGACACGAACACTCCATATCCGGGAAGTTTGACATTTAGTTCTCATAAAATATGTACGACATCGCTGGAGGAAAGATTAGGCATGAGTAATTTAGTTAAGTAAAAGTGATATCTTGGCTTCCTTTGCGAGTTGCAGGTCGCTCTGTACGAGGTATTAAGTGTCATTTGTAAAGCCGGAAATCAGATGCGCGTGCTCATCTCAGAGAAAACCTAGCCCAATGAGCTTACGTTATATATTTACTGCTGGGATGAAAAGAAGTCGGTTTTGATATTTGAGATTGTATTTTTGGTACATTACTATATCTAAGCTCATTTTAATATGGCCTAGATAATGAAATCACATTACGCCAATTAATGAAATTAAGCAAAATAATGAAAACGGTGTAAATTGTTACAATTTGTTATGTGGATTGTTTTAAAAGGAAAAAGTAATAACGAGATAATACAGTTAAATACGTACGAGCTGCAGAATTAACTTTTCACTGCTTCTACTCATTTGTGAAACCCGACTGCGTGAACGACTTTTAAAGCGCGATCGGAATCGGTAGAGAAATTTAAATTTAAACTTTCTCTATCGACTTCAATTAATTTCGTTTTTGTACATAGCGTCCATCGCCAAGAACAATACAGCAGTTTTCAACAGAATAGGGCTGCTCTAACTGCACTTCGAAATTCCAGAATTCGGTTTCGATTATTCCAAATCAACAGCGTGTGCGCGTGAGAATGCCGCGTGTGGGAACGGCAATCGGCGGGCGGGCGGCGGGGGGCGGCGCCGCTCGCGCAATAATAGGTTCATCTGCGCGCCGCGTCGATAAATAATTGATGTGTGCACAAACATAATATTCGGGCCCGGGGCCGTCGTTGTGGGAGCGCCGTCGCTGTCGGAGCGCCCGCGCCGGCGCAGGCGCATGTATACATTTTCTTGGATTTCTTTGAAAATATTTATTATGTAGTTTCCAGGAATACACTAACCATTTTTATGAAAAAAACTCATTTCGAGCTAAATTCGCGAAGTTTTATAAAAGGTTTCTCCTTAATATACAGAGTTTATATTATGCTCTCTATAAAATACCATCCATCGACACATGGGACTTTTAAAAAAAAAATTGAATAGTACTATACAAACCTAGATTACAAACTTTTTTGTCTTATGTACTCAAAAGGAAAATTATAACTGAAAAATTTTTTGGAAAGGATGCCCCATGTGTTTTCTGCGAATAGCGATTTCCAGCAGCTATGTTTTTAAATTTAAAAGGTTTGCCCACTTCTTAAAGTATTTGTATTTTTTTCATAAAAAAAAACTACTTAAATATCACCTTTGCTATCTCCTGTGATAGCAGAAAGAACATATAAAGTTCTACATTTAGTTTCATATTCTTAAACTAGCTTTCACTCGCGTTTCCACCTGCGAGATAATGAAATTTCTTTGATTTTTAATATCAATCGATGACGCTAACAACCACGATCTCGATCTTTGTCTTGATGTAGATTTGATTTGATTCATATTATTTTATTCCAGAAGAAAGCTTACTGTTATACCAATAGAGCATGCACTGCCACTAAATAAATTTATTCTCTTTAGCGCATTGCTGTTATCAAAGTACACACAAAAAGCAAGAAATTCGTTCTTCGTTCACGTGAGCAAAGCTCCGGCATAAATAGTATATACCAAAACTAGCCATTTGACGTATTTTCGTTATAAAAAAATGAATCATGAAATCGGACCAGTGGCTTTGGAGTAATGAGGGCGCGAAGCGACGGGCAGACAGAGGAGGTCGTGTTTTGTGATAAGTAAGGACAAATCTAATACGTATCTTCTTAGTAATTTTTTCTGGTAATCTCAGTTGTAATAAGATAATTTATACCAGAATATAAATCAATTCTATGAAAATTTTGATTTATACTTTGATTGAGAAAATAGGCGCCTATACATACTTCTATAAAAGGAAATTATTAATTTACCTGAGACACATGTGTGAAAATTGAACAAAAAAGTTTGTCTTATAATACTTAATTAGCGTGGTGTCATATCTATGTTTGCGAATATTGACAAATAACATTAGGTATTTGAAAGGAGATGTTTCAAGAATGTATGAAGGCCCGGTCTGCACCTTGTCCACTGTATTTTAATTTAAAAAGGTCATTATTGAACGAAAGTGCTTCAATTATCATTTCGGCGTACATACGCATAGTTTTTTTGTACAAAAGCATTAAACACATACATTGTAGGCAGTACTTAATCTAAAAAAACTAAAATGGCATCAATAGTCAATGAAAAATTATAATTTGACCTTACCCACTTGTCATTACCTCTTATTCATTGTAATTCCCGATATTCACATAATATACTTTGTAACAATTACCGTTTCATTTCATTTGTGATTAAGAGTTAGTTAACCATTGCTTTGTATTAAGTTTCGGAATGAGTTCCAAGTGATGTATTTGTAAGTTGTTTTTCTTTTAAATGAAATATTTCGTGAAAAAAAAATATTAACACTACAAAAATTTTGATGTACATATTATTTATCTACTAGGTTTTTTCGATTTTATAAAATTGTGCAAAGTGCACGCCCGGATTTGAAACATAACATCCTTTCTCATTTAAATTGCACATTAACCAGAATATCAGAATTTTCTCAACAATATTGTTTAATGAAATTCAAAAATTGGAGCTACAACGCACGCTCCTACGAATAAAATGTTATCGTGGCGATACCTGTAGGCATTATATTTATATTCACTCATCTTGATAATTTTCATAAGATCAATTATTCGTCCGAGTCGTTCAATTTAGGTTTTGTTTTGTCAAATGATAAATTATATCGAAGAAAGCACTAATCATGACGAGTAAGTTTAACGTATTCTCTGAGGCGTCATAGTAAAGGGTAGAGGCTCGTAGGCCGGCCCGAGACGACGCCCTCGACCCCGTGTCATATAAATTTGAGAAAATCACTCTTCATCCTCGGAGAAAACCTGTAGGGCACATTTGGGTGGAAATAGAAAAAGTAAATTAACTAAATAATTCAACTTTAAAAAAAAACATTAACTAATAATAATAAAATAGTACTTTCATATATGCACGAAATTCACCAAGAGAACCAAAATCAAAAGTAGTTACGAAACAAACTAAGGACCTATAATTGTTTGTTGAGGTCGGTCCCAGGAAATTCACTTCGTATAAAACTTAATCAAAATAGAAACGATACTAAACTGAATTAAATTCGGCTTTTACTTAATAACCTAATTTTCGTTTAAGAACATACGTTTTCATTAATCGTTTAATTTTATCTCTTTTTCGCTTCGTTCGATATGGTGTCAATCGTCACCACAATAATTGTATGAGGCAATATAACACTGCGCGTTGCCAATGCAATTAAATTATAAACGTTTGTACTTGTACATCACATCATTTAAGGTATGCACTTAGGTGGAGACCTACATACTTGTACATAGTATTAATTTGTATTACAATTTTTCAATAAAATAATTGTATATTTTATTTTTGTCGAAATTTCTTTTTTTTTATAATTGTTTCATATTTTTTTTAAGTGCTGGCACCGACGTTAAAAACATTGTCCAACTCTAATTTGTTTCGTACTTACTTTTGATTTCGTTTTGTTTGTTGATTTTGTGTATTCACATATATATTACTTTATAGTTTTAAATTCATTTTTTTAATTACATTTTTAATTGAAGTAAAAACTGGAATTGCCATTGAGCAATAAAAACGCCACTCCAGTATCTCGTATCGGGTGACTGACAATCTTATTAATTTCTAATTCTCGCTGAGGATTCGTACCGTATACCGTACTGGCCTCACGGCCAGTTTGGTTTCGTGTTTTTGGTTTTTTATTTTTTCTTACATGAACTAAAGTTCGATTAAGGTTTTGAGGTATTTTTTTCCGACACCACACCCGTAGCTCGTATTGATAAACCAGACCGTCACATTTGTATTAACATCTTGAAAAATACTATAATGATTTTGATGAAAATTGTATTGTTTCCTAAGTTGAAATAAATGTAAGCCAATAAAATAGCCACGATCTGATTAATAGTATCTGTGAAACGAGTGGGTAAATATACATATATACATACATCTATAACATTTTGACGTGACAACGTCTTAAATTAGGTTGCGGCTGGGAGTCACTTTGAAAAGTGTAACGCTCGGTAACGTAACGATGAGTCACCGAACGAGAGAGGCCCGCCGAATGCCTTGCGTCTCTCTCCCACTCAACTATGATCGGTCTGCACGCGCGCAGCACTAGAGAATTAGTGCATAGCTTGCAAATGTATTGCAAGTTATTGTATGTATATTTGTATATAAATACGTATGTATGTGTAAAGGTAAAAATAAAATTTTGTTAATATGAAATTCAGTGCGAGATTCTTTGTATAAATTAATGTTTTAAATATAATTCTTTGTATAAATAAATGTTTTAAATTGTTACTATTATTTCATCCTTCTTCCTACTATACGAATGAATATTCACATTAAAATGATTTTACCATTCAAAGTCGTTGTCACGTAAAACTTTCGCCCGTATACCGACTTTACAGGCAACCAAATTTTTCATATTTTTTTAAAGCCCTAATAGATTGTCATATGCGATTATATTATAGTTAAAAGAATATTACATACATAGGTGTCGAATTTATAATCTCCCTCATAGAAGGTCTATATATATATGAAATATATGTCGAACTCAACGGACAGATGAGTAGCCTTTCCATATGAGCGGAAGTTCCCGCTGACCACCGAACTCGTAAATAAACGTGTCGACTATGAATGTGACAGACTGTACCGTTTTGAAAATGACGCCGCCGCCGGCCGAGGCTCGCGGCGCGGGGCGCGGGCGCGGGGCGCGGGGGCCGAGGGGCCGGCGCGGACTAATTTTGCAATATCACCGCAGAGGGGGAGCCGCGCGCCGCTAACCCGCTTGATCCGAATTTTATGAGCTGCAGTGAATGCCGCGAGCTCGTTCGGGGTAAATGCGGTGTTTTGTTAGTCACTTGACGGGTGCGCGCGGGCGCGGCTTACGGACGATAATTGACCAAAAATAAAAATGCTCTACTTTCAAACGCTTCGGCTCGGGCAGGAGCTTGGATGATCCTGTCGATTATTGCGAGATGTCGAGCACCCCTCGTGCAGCTCCAGGGGCGCCCCCGGCCCGACTTCTTTGGGACTCGGAAATAAATGAGTCTCAAAGGTTTTCGATCCGGTTTAAAATTGGACGAGTTAATGAATTTTCCGAGATGTCTGTAAACACTACACCGATCGCTCGATAACTTAAAGCACGGTTCGTATTTAAAGAAGCACACCAAAAGACTAAACCGGCGATCGGCCGCCGGGCACTTGTTTGCTTCGGTACTGCCTAACCGAAGAAACTACACAAAATATCAACCCAGTTATAGCTGTATAGATTTAAAACACTTACAAAATGTCTGTTTATAAATTTGTAATTGGTCCGATAGCAATGACAGCATTAAATTATGTTCAACGAGAATAGCTCAGAGATTTTGTCGCTTTAATCTTTAATCAATCTCACTGTACAATGTGATACAGAACTTGAGTTGTACTTATCACGAAAAGTAATTCATAAAACAATGATTTATTTTAAATAATATTACTATATTCAAAGTGATGATTGTCGTTTGTAATTAAATTTATGAGAAAGTTGCTATATTAAGTTTAACGGACCGAGTCGCAGTTTTCTGGTCGACGACGACGGAGCTGCGCTCGCGCCGTGCGCATGTACACCACCAAATGTCAGGTTTTTCATAAAATATTATTTTCTTATTCAATTTTGGTAGTCAGATGGATTATAATTATTAGTTACATACTTGGTTTTAAAGAATATAATTTTTTCATCGTTTTAGAAATGAGTTTTCAAATTGTCTACCAACAGATAAACACCTGAGCGTTTTCATTGTAAAATGTGTACCAGTAAATACGTAACACTTTAGCGTTTTCAATTTCGACAAAATCACGATTGATACAACTTTACTAATATGTTACTACTGAATATGACTGTTATCGAAAAAAAATGTACATACATAATGTGTGGTAATTTAGAAAAAACGTTTTGAAGACATTTTCAAAAGATGAATTTGATAGTTGTCTTTTAGAGGTAATAACGAGGGATGTAAATGTGCGAAAAAATGTTAGTTATCGAACGTTTTGTGCTTTTGTGCTTTACGATTTACCCGACACGTGACAATTTCATTGGTCCACATTCACCTGTTTAAACTTTGTAAGAGACTGGACAGGTGGGAACTCAGCCATCACACTGTAATCGTTCTATTCCACTTTAAACTAAAAAAATAAAATGACGAAGTGGTGGTATTTTCAAAAATACGCTAAGTAGGTATATTTTTGATTACGAAGTTCGCTACATCAAAAATACTAAAATAAGAATATTATGGGAGTATCTCACCACAATAAAAAGACAAAAAAATTTAATGGACTACTATTCTTCTTTGTCTTTAAATACATGAATAAAATTATTTTATACGAATGAAGACTCAAGGTTTTGCAAGGTTAGTTATTTTCGATTAAGATACTAATATTCTTTAACTTGCCAGAAGGATGTTATAAATTTAAAAAGAGATCAATACTTATTGTAATTCAATTGCCAAGTCAAAGAAAAATAAATAGCTTCTCAAGAGCTTGTTATGCCGTTTTGAAATTTATGTATTCACAACTGTTTGTGTGAATTTCTTTTAGCCCATTAACTAATTATAGCAAAATATTTCGTAAGCCGCCTGCCTCATGAGGACGTTCACGTCGCGGCAACCTCTTTGAGAACAATGTCCTTTTCCTGTCATCGACGCTCTCAACAATAATCAAACAAGATGCAAAAGTAAGATTGTTTAACAATTTCGTGATTAACTTTTTCATTTCGAAAATGTAGCTGTTATACTGAGGATAGAAAAGAACGCATACGTTAATGTGAATGAGAAAACGACGCATTCGCACGACGGCGACGCGCCGGCGCCGGAGGTCGCTCTTAAAACGCTTCGAGCGCTGCGTGTGCGCGGGAGAACAGGTCGGGGCGTAATGAAACACGGAAGTTCTGTACACGTTTATTGTGCGTCGGCGCTCACGGCGCCCCCTATGCTACACTATATACACGCGCGGTGTCACGCACTCTCGCTGGACGCTTTAAGTACGTCACGGGGTCTCGTATATCAAATACCGACTATTATAGTTTCGTAACGATTTCTATGGCCGATCTCGTCGGGTAGGGGCGGCTAGGTGTGCACGCGCGGGTCGGCGAGTCCCAGCGCGCGCTCCGCCAGCGCCGCATGGTGCGCGCGCCCGCAGCCTAGAGCGCCGCACGTCTGCGCCCTCTACGTCGCTGTGGCGAGTCCCGCTCCGGAGACGCGGGCGGCGGGCCCAGCAGCGAGCCTGCTGCACCTGCGCTCCCTCCGCCCAGCACGTAGTGCTGAAGCGCGTGAAACGCGGGCAGCAGGGGTCAGGCCACAGCGCAGGGTGCGCGCGCGGCGGCGGCGTGCAATGGGAAAGGGCAGGCGGCGGCAACGCCAGCGGCCACCACGCGCCGCATGGCTCCAGCTGCGCGTGCAACGCCAGCTCGCCCACGCCCACACCTGCCAAGCGCCAATTAAAGTCACTATTTCGATGCGATCACATATTTTATCTCGGTGAATTTGATCACAATAGAAGAAATAAAAAATAAACAAAACAAATACAATTTTTACACATTTTGGGCGCATTACACTTTCCGTATAAGATACTTATATTACGAATAGGTACTTAATTAAGCAAAAATTTTGTTTTTATAACTAGTTAAGTAAATTGGAATTCATTTGTCTGAACTCCCTCCTACATAAGATATCTTATTTCTAGCCGGGGCGGCAACGTCCTGGTGCCTCCTCGGGGGTAGCAGATGTCCGGGCGCGGCGAGGTGACCCCCTGACTCTCTGGTGGCTCACATACTCGTTTGCTTCGAATCCGTCCTCATTTACTAAGATGAAGTACGTATGGTTTGTACATAACATGTGTCACTGCAGAGTTCGATGTAAATTTCATTCGATGACAAAGGATTATCGGTTACGATGCAGATTGTAAGGAGCGAAGCGTCGCCCGCGCCGCCCGCTTCCGCCCCCGACGAGCCTACGGTGTAATCGTTTACAACAAAGGAAATCGTAACGTATCAGTGACACATTAGCATGGGCTTGGGCGACATCGATCACGGCGCCGGTCGGCAATTATATGTGCATTAACGCGTTGGGGGTGCGGGCCGCGGGGCGCGAAGAGCGGCGCGCTATCTGATCGTTCGCCCCAATTATCGGCTCCCTAACAAATATTTTCATTTGGACAGGTGTAACCTATAATTTGAGGTGAGCGGCAACTGCGTATTTCTCACGCGGCGCGCGCGGATAGCCCGTGCCGCCTGCTCGTGCTCGACGAACACTCATTTCAACTCAGATCGAATATGGTTTTATAAACTAAAAAAAAATATCAAAAAAGCGCAAATAAGGCTAGGGCTCTGAAGTTTCCGTACAAATTAAACTATATATGTAGATATTTAGTCCATAGAGTTTTGATGATTTTTGTCTGTTTTCGATACCGGTATGGGCAAGATATCAGTCTCGGGGAATGTAAAACATCTATTATCTTATTTTTTTTTAATAAAGAAATATTTTTCAAACATCCGAATTTGTGAAAATTTTAAGAGTAATAATAATAAAACGGGAGGGACCATATATATATAGGTTTTCATTTATTTGCGAGTATCAAAATATTCGACAAATATGACCGGAATTTTTTGATTGCGTTAATTTATAACTTCAATTTTCTTGCAACTTTATGGGACCGTAGTTTTTGCTATTACTTTCAAATATGTCTCCATGCACTCGTGAGAAAAAAGCGTATTTGCAGACAAACAGAAGGACAGATAGACAATTTCCTTATAACGAAGTTATTTGTCGGTTTCGAACGAAAAGTCCCTATTGTGTTACGAAATCCTAAAAACAACGCCTTAGTGAATTTACGAATAAGAAATATTTTCGATGTGGTACGATTCCAATTATCGTAAAAAAGTGTAGGGTATTTGACATCAGTTAACCACAATTTCGGCTTCATCAACAGGTTTTTTACTCCATCAAGTGTAATTTAGCGACTATTTAAAACAAGCATAATGTTCCGAATCTAGAAAGATTATTGAAAAGTTCTGCTATTCATCTCCTAGCTCCGTCGTCAGATCGGCTCGATACAATAAAGTGATAGTTTGTTTTCACAATTATCTCTCTACGTGTTCAATGAATACAACAATTATTTCTTTAAAATACGAAATGAGGAAATCCACAAAAGGATCAAACTAACCGACTTAGCAAAAGGATCAAACTAACCGACTTAGCAAAAGGATCAAACTAACCGACTTAGCAAAAGGATCAAACTAACCGACTTAGCAAAAGGATCAAACTAACCGACTTAGCAAAAGGATCAAACTAACCCTAACCGACTTAGCTCACAATCAGTGCGTTGAAGTAGCAATGGAGCAGTCCACATTACGCGTAGAACCCATAACCGAGAAGCAAGTTTCTCGAGGGGTGAGTATGTACTGAGCGTCGCAGCGTGGGACGGCCACGCAATAGAGCAATTGAGGACCTGGTAAGGATTGTGGGGCGCCAGTGGTTATAGGTGGCCCAGAACTATATTCTATGGGAATCTAAGGGAGAGGTTTGTGTTTAGCAGTAGATTAGCCGACGCGGAATCGGAGCCGAAAAAGGGTATTGGATCCACACCGAGAGCGACACCGCGATCGCGATCAGACCGTGAGCAGTTATGCCACTCACCTAGGTGAATGGCACTCACCTGGGTGAATGGCACTGCATATACGTTGAATGAAAAGGATCATTACAAACGTAAAAAATAATATAAATAGTATTTACACATACGTGAAACGAGGGGTGTATAATCGATGTCATAAATGATAAGGATACAGAGCGGTATCGTAAATGTACTTACCGGTATCTAAATCGAAAGTAAGATCGAGCGAGGGCTTTTTGTTAATTATTTTTGAAATATCAACAAAAGTCGCCATTTTGAAAAAAACCTAATGAAGGAAGAAACAATGAGGAATGTTTTTTCATAAAGTACGGACGATGAAATAAAAGGACTGTCGGCAGTAATTCTGGCATCAAATTAAGTTAGGAAATCAGTCTCTAAAAATCGAAAAGATGAAAAACAAAATAAAGGATTATTATTGTAAACTTTATATAAATACTCAAATTTTTATCAATACCGTTGACGAGAGATTTACATGCATATTCTTAAAACTTGTCTCAGAGGACAGTCGGAAAATTCGTCCCTCCATATGTCTCGACCCCGACACTCCCTTTTAATATCGTCTACATTCTTTTCACATATGAAAGTGAATTTTTAGTGTTCTGTAGTACGACATTTTTCAGCGAATCCTCTACTTTGCTAACGTGCGCTTCGACGTTTACGCTCCCTTCCACCTTCACTATCACAAATCATCTCGTTAGTGGTAGAGCCGTAGTTCCCTGCGCACGACCTCAACGCAGTTTTTAGGTGTTCATCAGTTATTAATAGAAGGAGGTTAACGAATAAATGCCACGATCCTCTCTTCAGTAACATTAGTGCGAAAAGTGACTACTCGATTATCATTCAGGTGAAACGTTAAGTTTATAGACACAATATTCTGCCTACAACCTGACACAACCTAGCTCTGCTACCGTACATTTTTATTCACCGACATTGCACTATAGTCTTTTCCAGATTCACTGCACATAACATTTTCAATCTATTTCATATCTAAACGACCGATTATTTATATTTATAAAAGCATTAGCTTCCATTCGCGGTTCCGCCGGCTTAGACATAAAAGCAATTTCTACATCTTGTACACTGGCCGATTACGCTATCAATAATGACTTTTTTAAAACAACCCATACTAATATTTGGTCGTTATCTCGTTTTTATTCTGACCCGCCTTTGCTCTCGATGCCAATATGTTCCACTTTAGATTCCGATAGCGATCTCGCTTTTGATTCCGAATCCGGCCTTGATCCGAGTAGACTCCGATTTTGATATCGCTGTGGATCCCACTCCTGTTCTTAATTCTGATTTAGATACTACTCCTCGTTCCGATTCCGGTATTACTCTTGATTCTAATTTTGGTTTCATACTAAATTTAGATTTTGGTTCCGGATTCTGTGTCGATCTCCCCCGATCTCGACTCTGATTCTGCTCCCCGTCCCACTTGTGATTTCGATTCTGCTACTGGTCAAGATTCCTATTTGTACGTATTCGAAGTAAATATTAGTAACAAATGAAGTTTAGGTTACATTATTTAGGGATAATTGAGTTTTTTATGAATACAAAATTTTGAGCATCTGTAATAGCACAAATACAGATGAAGTCACTGCAAAATGTTATTAGGAGATTGTACTCGGGAACCTTTTCATTACTGAAACAAAGTTTGGAATCGGTTTAGTAGTTTGGCTTAGTAGTATAAATACGTAGGCAAAGTCGGTTTAAGTACTAATTTATATATCGGAAACTCTTCCATTCGTGCGTACAACATACGCGTTAGTTGCATATCAAACGGATGAATGGCTTAAGAAAGAAAAGAAAACGACAAAAATACACACTCATTGTGAACAGTTTATACCTATGCCATATTTAATTACAACTCATTCAGTCTTTTTGGAGATTAGCTTGTGCAAATAAACAAACATCCACTTTTTCTATCTCTCTGTTTGCAGTCAGAGTAAGAGTTTAAGAATGATAAGTATATATTAGGTACGTCATGGAATAAATATTTACGATACATATTTTTTTACAACTTCGTATGTACTTGTGTACGGAATATCCTATGTTTTGTATATTAATATAGATAGATATATGAAAACTAACCTATTTTTTATTCCAGGAGGTAATTTATTTCTATTCAAAATTTGATTAAAACACATTCAGCTGTTTTAGAGATTAGTCCAGACAAACAAACAGAAGGACTCTTTATCGCAATTGTCTATGGCCTATCATGTGCGCAAAAACATGTTCTTACTCCATACTAATTTTCATTACGATCGGTCGAACTGTTCTTAAGTTATAAAATGTATACTACAGACAGACAGATAGAAAGACACACATTTTAAAAATAGTATAATTGGGGTCAGTGAGTCATAAAACGAACACATCATAAAATTTGAAAAATAAATTGTACGTAGGTACAGATAGACGCTACAGATTTATGTAGCCATATAGATATGATTTAGCTTTGAAAGGTGGATGATAGTACTTTCTTCTCCGCTGTCAAAAATAAAAGACGCAGTTCAGTTCACCCTGACACGTGGAAATCGAAAAGGAGGTCGAGGTTAAAAGTTCGCAAACTTTTCTAACTAAAATATTAAGCTCCAAAGCTACCCGACTGATTACTCTAATTGCAAACCGTCAGAGGCTATTAAAAGACCACTAATCCGGGTAAGCCCGTATTTTTAAATAATCCAAAGCGCGTCACCCCAATAATGACCTGATGATTTTCTTATTTGCAATTTAGGTCGCACACTGTAAAACGTATACAAGACTCGTGTCCGTAAATATCCGTTGATTCCGATAATAAGTTAACTAAAATACAAACGGATATCATGTGAGCAGCCATGAACTAACAACACCGTAGATCACTAGTACAATTAAATCGAACAAAAAACTCCGTCACTCCGCCGACGTCTCGTATATGTCATTTTAGTTATAGAATATCGCTTCCTTTCTTATTTTACAGTTTTCTTATTATGTACTTCATAGCCAAGCTATGAATATGTGCATATGTGAATAAGCGTTCGAGTGGCATCCATGTCAATGTGTGTGTGGATATGACCCCACCGTGGTCGTGGTGCAGGAAGGCGGCTGCGGCGGAGTCGCGCCCGAGAGCCTTCTCCCGCTTGCGCCACTTCGCACGCCGGTTCTGGAACCACACCTGCAACAATGTCGAGCGTTACTTCCTCTGGGCCGGCGCTCGGGGCGGCGGTGCCAGTTTTTAATTCTTTTATTGTGTAATTGCGACAATTTGCACGGTGTCGACCCGCGCCGCCACAATAGCCGCTTAATCGAAAGCAATTACGACACGAGGAGGACCTAACGCCGCATGCGCGGCCGCTGCAGCGCCGCCTAGCGGGCATCGCCGCCGGCTCTGCCACGCCCAACCCCCGCCAGGCCGCCCGGCGACCGCGCGCTGACACCAATAACACATTCTTACAGACAAAATATTTAATACTAGTAAGGCTTGTTCAACTAAAACTAACGAAAGGATATGCATGTATGAAACTTTATACTTACTCTTAACTATGTTTCCACCAGAGATTATACTGATTACTGATTATATAAATGGTACCTTAAAAGTTTTGCGTTAAAACGAGGTGTAATAATATAATTCAAGGAGGTTACTAACGAGGATGAACAGTAATTATAAAAATGAAATTAAAATAGGGAAATTTTATCATATATATGCCATTTTTTTAAATAACTTTTTGCGATTTTGTAGTGCTTTAATTTCATTTCTGAAGAAATTTTGAGATCTCTAACTAATAAACTGCTAAGTACTACTGCTACTGTTAAGCACTCTAATTAATAATATAATAAAACTGATAAGTAATTTTGACAGTACTCTCTTAACGTTAATCTAACACAATGTGATGAATTGTAAGACACAAAAACAGATGAAAATCTGGAAGTGCTAGGCCAGGACTAATGGTGGGTGCATTAACACTTCCCAACCAAACTCTCTCAATATTTGCTGAGTGGCTAAAATTGCACGTGGCCTTGCGTTATAATGGTGAAAAACCACACCCTTTCTGTCGATCAATTCTAGCCCTTTTTGCTTCTTCTTCTTTGAGTCTCATCAGCTGTTTGCAGTAGAGATTCGTATTGATGGTTTGACCCGGCGGTAAAAGCTCATAATGAATAATGACCTTCTAATCCCATTACACACATAGCATCAACTTACATATTGCGAATTAACCCGGGTTTCGCTATAGTCTGTGGAGCTTGCTGCCTTTTTTCTTTGATCTTTTCGCACTTTCTTGTCCTAGGTAATCCATTTTTTATCACCAGTGATCAGTCTTTTCAAAAACGGTTCGGTTTCATTACGTTTCAATAGAGAATCGCAAATGAGTATACGATTCATTATATTTCTTTCAGTGAGCTCGTGTGTGACCAACGTATCAAGTTTTTTTGGATATCCTGCTTTTTTTAAATGGGTCAAAACTGTTTAGTGGTCAATACCCAGCTTTTCGGCTATGTCTTAAGAACTAATATGCTAAACTTTTTCTACTTTTCCAAAATATCATCAATTTTATCCGTAACAGGTCGACTAGTGCGGGTTCCTCTTTGACATCAAAATTACCGGACCGAAAACGCTTGAACAAGTTTTGTGCTACTCTTACCGACACCGTAATAGACCCATAAAAGTCATAAAAGTCACATTTTTTTTGCGGCTTGTGTCTCTTTTTTCTCTTTTTGTAATAAAACTACAAAATGTATCGAACTTCTACGTTAGATACATTCATTTTGGTGGACAGAAAAAGATTAGAAAAATGGCGGGCGACCGTTTTTACTTTCTATTTTCCTTTTTTTTTTAAATGTTATCTATTTAATGGTATCAAAACTAGGTAGATACAAACAACACAATCAAAGAGATTTTACTGCAACTTTTACTTATGAAATACAAAAAAACTTTTCCCCCGACCGTATATCGAAGGCGTATTCCACCGACGTAATATACGGCTGATACCTATATCGAAGCTCAGTCCAAACTATTGGGTCTAGAGACTTGAAATTTTGTAAAGAAATTCCTGTTTTAACGGAGACGAACACTAAAAAAAAATAAACAAAAATTTTTACTAAAAAAACCGACTTCAAAACAAAACCTATTCTAAAACAAATTAATTTGCATTTACAGTAAAAAAAAAAATAATTGCGTATTTTTCTACAACTCATTAATCAACTTACTTTTTCTACTCATCAGTATGTAGGTACGGTCTACGTGTTTACCACCCAAGAGGGTAGGCGGGTACCTACCCACTTCAAATATAACTCGACACATACCTGTGAATAACAAACAATGATTATAATCTCTTTTAGAGTTCTCCTAAGTAAAATGAAATGAAAAATATTAGACTGCTTAAAAGTCAATCAAATTATTACGATAATACAATGCAGTTACAATTATTGTTAGTTTTGGAGTCGGTGTCTATTGCTAGGTATATTGTAGTGTTTCCTTGGCTGACATCGACTCCAAAAATAATATTAATTGTAACTACATATATTATATTATCGTAATAATTTGATTCACTTTTAAGTAGTCTAATATTTTTCATTTCATTTTACTTAGAAGAACTCTAATAAATATTTTGATCATTGTTTATTGTTCATAAATGTGTGTTAAGTTTGAAGTGGGTAGGTACCTACCTACCATCTTCGTTGGTAAACACATAGATTGTGCCTACGTATTGATGAATAGAAAAAATAAGTAGATTATTGAGTTGTAGAAGAATATGCAATTATTTTTTAATTTTCTAGTGCATATTAATTAGATTTAGAATTATTTTTGTTTTGAAGTCGGTTTTTTTTTTAAACTTTTTTGAAGTCAGTCAAAAAAGGATTTTTATAAAGTCAATCTTTAAAGGTGTGAAAATGGTGATTTGCTGTTGAATGGAAAATCGTATCGTTGAAGCTACAGATATCAAACTCAATATTTTCGTAACTTATAGAAATTGAGAAAAAAAAACACATACGTCTTTTTTTAATTACCTCTGAACGGGGTAATGTTAGAGATTAGATATTGTATGGAAATCGAAAGCGCTGAAGCTATTTATGTCAAAATTTATATTTTAGCTAATAATTACATGCAACGTTTTTAAAAGTAATTCCAAAAGGCATGAAATACAGGTTGAATTTTTTTATTTAAACTGGCTAAGAGCATGTCGGACCATGCTCATTATAGAGTTCCGAAGCCATTATTACAAAGAAATGCATTGCCGATGAAAAGAATAGGTTGTTACACTTTTTCTACGTTTCCCCGACTGAATAGTTATAACTAGTTATAAGCACTTTAGTTGCCCATAACTAGAAAAACAAGTAGGTGTGTCGACTATTACCATTAAACTATTGCAAACTAAAGTGCGTTAGCAAAAGAGCCTATCTTTATAGCACTTACGTTATTTTCACAACTGAAAAGCGTTACCTTTGTTATTTTTTAAATATTTTTCATAAACACGGTCTAGAAAACAGAAGGGGGGATATAATTCTTCCAACTTTCAGAAATTAATCACGTAATCAAAAATTTGTTTAGTAACCGTAAATTGTTTTTAAAGGAACTGTCCAAGTATGTACCACACATTGTGTTTGCTGAAAAAAGTATTTTTCAGCTTCTGTTACATGTATGGAGTGCCTTCCCTAGAAATATTTATTTTTATTATTCAACTACCAAACTTAGCACCGGCTTATACAAGACACCCCCACATTATAGATTTCATCAATATAAGTCTTGTACTTTTTGAATAAAATTCCTGTGACATACGGACGGGCGGACGGACGAACGCACATGACGAAACTGTAAGGGTTCTGTTTTTTACCATTTTGGCTCGGAAACCTGAAAAAGGACAATCTAAGGAACCAAAGTACTAGGTGTTCCATAAAGCGTGTGGGACCTTGATTGGCTGTTCATTAAATCCGAAATGAAGAAACATCTGTCGTATTAATGATGAAATTTCTTGGAATTTTTCAATTGTAATACATTCAATTGTCTATTCAAAGAGAAAATAATCCAATGAATAATCTTTATTTACTTTGCGACGAGACATCATTGTATTATAATATTATTTTTTGCACACGGCAATCCTTAGTGTCGCCACAGGGTAGAGCAGAGAGCGTAAATGGGATCGCGCAACAGATATGTTTTTCCCGGTGTATCTTGAACGTTTTGAATGAATTTATTTCAAAGAAATGTGTATTACAACAGCAAGTCGTAGTGAAGTATTAATATATAAAGTGAGTAAAGTAATTATTCTTAAATAACAGTTTTTAAACATCCTTCACTAAATAATATTTTATGTAAATATTTATAATAATTAAAACTATAGCTGTCCAATTTAGAAAGGTTGTTCTAAAACCAGTACTTAGGTTATTCTAACTAAACTAATACTAAGGCCGGATTGACCAACCTACATCAATTCAATTCAGGGTTGTCTTTAAGCGCGGTATTAGATATTTTAGATGGCAATACATTATAATGCTAACTATTTACGACTACGTGCTCTATTATACGAATAACAAAAATCAACTGCTTTTTGTAATCAGTCGCTTTAACAAAGGATTATTTTGACAGCTGTTGATCTACTGTGGCATTATTGGCATGCGAGGTCTTAAATTCGACTTTAATTATTGATTTATTTTTCCTTATTTAATTTGAAATAGTGTTAATTAACTGCAAATCTAATGCAACAAAAGGAAAAAATGGAAGAGAACTGGAGTGACAAGATAAAGTCCTTCTAATTGACTTAATTTAGTCCAAAATTAAGATTATTGAAGATAAACAAACGGACACCAATAATCACAAAACAATGCTTCAAGTACAAAGTAAAAATTTCGAATGGATTGATCCTTTTGCGATAAATCCTTGGTTGTTTGATTCGTATTTCATAAATGTATTTATATTCTATAATGTTATTAATACCATCACACTCATTTATTTTCATAGCCACAAGTTTAAAATGATCTCGTGTATACAACTGTTCTCAACCTGTCAGACAAATCCCGTACTAACTCATTTAAACCAGCTTCGAGGTGGTTTAATAAAACAGCGGTCGCTAGTCGCACCCAAGTACTAGTATCAATGATAGTACACGTTTCTGAATAGAGTTTTCGTTAGTCTATTGTCAGCCGCCGGATTAAAATCGGTATTAACGTTAAATTGTCGCCTTTGAGTTGGATTGTTGGTGTTAAAAAACTTGGTATATTTAAGAATATTGATAAAGCGGAGATAATAATTGAGTTTTGGCGATAAAATCCACTCCGGATATTCCTTGGGTAGCTCGTGTGGCACATCTGTTCGGCCGTATGGGCTCATATCCAGACGTTATCATTCCTGTATAAATCCATGTGGATTGCTCTTATGGTGTCATTATTTTCCCTTATGGTTTCCAAAAAAAATTTCAGAAAAATTTGCTGCTTGGCTATAAGCAGATATTACCCAAAAAACTATAGCAATTATAAGGAAATTTGGTTTGTTTCTGAAATGTCGTTGATAAAAAATTCAAACACCCGACTAGAAAATTACGCCAATATTTACCTCATTTTTAGGGTTCCGATCCAAAATGGCAAAAACGGAATCCTTATAGTTTCATCGTGTCCGTCCGTATGTTACAGGCATTTTACTCAAAAATTACAAGATGTATATCAATGAATTTCGGTGTATAGATAATTTGTAAAAGCCGCTACTTAGTTTGGTAGTTAAAAAACAAAAATAAATATTTCTAGGGGGGCATTCCATACATATAACTGAAGCTGAAAAAATTTTTTTAGCAAACATCAAAGTGTAGTATATATGTCGACAGTTGTTTTAGAAAAACTTTGAGGTTAATTGAATATTTTTGCGTGCGTGTGTTTTTTTTTGTGGAACATTTGCTTTTTGTTTTCCTCTTTGTTTGTGTACGCAACCGAGTGTTATTGGTAGTTTAATTTACAATTGTAATTGTAAATACTTAGATTGTAAAACCAATTATATTTACATATAAATAATAAATATCGATATCAATTACACAGATTACGATTAAATAATAGCAAATTTATCGTCACGTCGATCGCAGTAGGACGCTTTCGTATTATTTACGTAGGTACATCGCCGCCTACACATCCTCCCAGGCCGCGACGTGAGCGCACTCGCCGCTGCCGGCGGCGGGCGCGCACGAGAACGGCACGAGTGGATTAGGAGCAATTTACACGGCGGGCGGCGGGCGGCGGGCGGCGGGCGGGCGCGGGCGCGGGCGCACCAGTCACTCCTCCGGATTACGCGAAGTGCTCTCTTGAAATTTCCTACAGATCTCGTGGAGAGTTTTAAACAATGAGCTCTTACAATTTTATGGGTTTTAACGCACTAGAGTGGCGGCGGGCGCGGCCGACGCGCTCCGCCGCTTCGACGGGCACATGACGGACCGTCACGATACTAATAATTTCAATATTTCTGATAGTTTATGTGCAAATAAATGTTAGTATTTTATAATGTTAATCGTACCCGAGCATTTGTCCGCATGCCGTCTTCTCTTATGAGTATGATTTTTTTTAGGCTTTTGTCATCCGGTAGGTATTTCAAATTTCGGAAATAAATAATTATATCCTAACAGTAAGTTTCGAGATTAAACATTTAAACGGTATTTTCAATTGAAATTGCGCACGCGCTGCTCCTGAGGTTCTCATTTTTATTAATTCTGTTCTCAATTATATTGTTCTTTTTATGAGACTTTCTTTGTATCGTATGTATTTTAATTAATTTTTTGGCATTTCTGTTTTTGACAACCTTAAATTAGGTTGCGGCTGGGAGTCACTTTTAAAACGGATTGAAATTGCGTATTTCTTATTGCGCTTGCTGCAATACATTGTTTATTTTGATGTTCTTTCTGTATATTTGTTCGTATGTATTTTAATTAATTTCTTTTATGAATGAATATTCTGTTTTTGTGATAATATTTTTTTTGTGATAATGTGTAAGTTCCGAATCCGTTTTTTTACTGAATAAGGTAAAATGCGTGCAAATCAGAAATTATATAATGATAATTAAACCTGAAACTCAACACGCATACAAATAGGTACAAATGGAAAAGGGAAGAGAGTCAGATGCACACACATTCAGGTATAAAATGGTGAACCTTGCCTTATAGTTTATAAGTTGTTGCCTTATGATTGCCTTGACTATTAAAATGGTCTATGTTGAAATGGACGATGTTACGCTTTCATCGGATTTTGAAGTATTAAATAATAGCGATGAATAGAATACCTCCACTCCCGAGTCACAGCCGTTTGATGATAACCACCGCCACCTCGTGCCCACGGACCGGCGAGTTAGGGTTGCGGGGGCGCGCGGCGGGGGCGAAGCGCGGCCCGACAATTACGGCGTTAACGAGCGGTAACGCCGCGGCGGCGGGCGGGGGCCGGGGCGCGGGCCGCGGTAAAAAAGCGGCCGCAAACATTAGCGGTGTTCAGATGAGGACTTAATAGCTCGCGAATTAGCGGTGCATTGTGTGTCGCGGCCGCCCGCCCCGCGCGCCCGCGCGCCCGCCCGCCTCGGCCGCCGCGCTGGCGCACGCCGCACACCACGTTGGGGCGGATAAGGCATTTACTACGGCAAAACTATTTCATCATTGAGACCTGTTTCGATCGCTGTTATAATTTATTAAAAAGAATCAGAGGTTGTTGTGGTACACCCGGGCGGAGTGTTTATAAAACGAAGTTTCTTTCATTTTATATTCTTATCAAATAACAGCTTATGAAATACATTAACAACTTTTTAAAATAGGCAATTATACAAGATAATAGGAAATAATATTTTAATAAGAAAAATAATAATTTACGTAAAATTGGATATAATATTTACAAAATAGTGAAATATAATATATACAAAATGTGAAATATAAGTTATATAAAAAACACTAAATAGTGCCTTTTTTATACTAAAAACTTTATTAAGATCTTCAAGTTGAACAATTCGTAATTTTTGAAATCGCTAATGGATGTCACTTTTATATGTATGTAATGAGTTTATTCAAGACTAAAAATGGAAAATTACAAAACCAAAAAAAAAATGGTAAAAGAAATTACCTCGATAACAATATTATTAATTGCAAAGGCATGTAACATGATAATAGATACTTATTTTCACGCAAATGTAAAAAATTAAATTAGTGCCATGCCGCGGGCATCACGATTGTTTAATAACTAGCGTTTGTAAGAGAGAGAGGGGCAAGAGGGAGAGAAAGAGTCGCTTTGAGTCGAATAGAGGGGGCATAACGCCTTTTCCTTACGTGACGATTTCTGCTAGCTAGATTTATTAGCTAGTAGAAGTTGTTCGTTCGTTCGTTCGTTGTTCGATCGTTCCAAAAAGAAGTTGTTTCTCATTATTATCAGAGTTATTGGCATCAGTTTTTACAATTCTCACTATACATATGTTCACATCTGGGTCTGTCACATTTTAGGACTTCATGAGTAGAACTTTTTGTTTCATTAAATGGTAACATTAAACTCGTAATTAATGAAACTGAAGATATCAGTGAGTGGTGTAGAATATTTGGAATAATCAAAGAAAAGGTGAGCTTCAAGGTGATTTGTAAGTGTGCATTTGAGTACAGTATAATGAACGAAACTTTGCCACTATGAAGTTAGTCACGAAAGAGTCGCAATGGCGTAAAATAGGAATGTGGCGGAGAAAGAGGAAGGGCCGGAGAGGGTAATACCTGCGCAGTATGTCATTCGCAACTGATTCAGACCGGCAAAGTTTCGTGCATTGTGTTGTAACTCATTTGTTTCCTAAGTAAAGAAGCTCCTTCATTACGTATGTTACGTTCCAATGTGTAAGAACAAAATAACAGCTATTTAATTTTATTAAAAGGTATTAACTATTTCTTCAACTTCCTTGATCAAAATAAATTAAAAAAAAATAATGCTAAGTATCAACAAAATACAATCGTTCATCACAAGCACGAAAAAAAGATAAGCATTATACCAGCAGACCGATTCTGTAAAATTTGAAGTGAGTCAAGAGCATGCAGCACAAAATAAATAATTTACTTATTTGTGCCTGCGGCGGTAATCCTTCTTAATCTGACGTAATGCTGACCTCACAGCGATATCTAATGAGTCGTTTTACATTTACAGAACCTCAAAGAAGTAAGTATAGGTATTAACATTTGCAGTAAGCGAAAATTCTGCTTGACGTCGCGTTAGTACCGCATTCGTTTACGTATGCGCCGGCGCATATGTACATAGGTTTGTCGAGTCACGCAATATATTTTCTGTCATTACTGACTCTATCTTGAACTGTTTTTTCCCATAGCAATAAATCATATTTTGATTAATTTTGTGCTATTACGTCATTATGATTCCATATCACAATTTCAAAATTATGTATATCAATCCGATGAAAAAACGGAATATTTATAGGTTTATGCTTGCTTGTCTGTTCGTTTGTCGCAGCCTAATTTCTCTGAATTTACTGATGCCATCTAGTACATAGACTGAATTAGGCGACACAACCACGAATACATAGTATAAATAAACTGACACGAATTCTGAGGATTAATTGGATTTTATTTAATTATGAAATTTTAAAAAGGGTCAACAAATGCATCATGTGACATCGAATGAAAGGTTTCTTATGAAAATAATAGCGTATTATTTTTATGATTATAAGCGCGTAGTTTAAGATATGTTAAAAAAACATACATCACTTTTAACCACCCCAACGCTGTACAATTCTTGACACAATATAGAAACTTTAATTTGGGTGGATTTAAATAATCAATAATCACTCCAATGGAATAACCAGATCATTTTGCTTAATTTCCATTGTCTACCTCCTACTTCTAACAATAGACTCTCATCACAAAGTCTAATACATAGAATTCAAAACTGACCAAATGAGTCCAAACCCGAAGAAGTTATCAGAAAACGTGGAAGAGTCCACCTTCTCATTCCAATTCATTTCCAACTATCGTAATGCTTATTGTAACGGTAACTCAACGTGAGTGCAAAATTTTATGGGTCGTTTTAGTAGAAGTAATTGAAAAAGCTATCGCAAAATTTGAACAAATGTACGGATTCAAGCTAATTAAAACTTTTAATAGGTTATGGTTACTTATTGCCATTAATATTTATATCAAATATGAGGCGAATTCCGTTATTTATCGACTAAACTAATGTTCGAGCGATTAAAAAACAACTTTTCAGTTCTAGTATCCTCGAGGTTACGACACGAAAACCGTGGTCACAGCCATTTAGTAATTTGTCGTAAACTTCAATGGCCAGAATGCTGTTAGTAAATTAATATTGATATTTCATTAACCAGAGAAACAGCAATCCTTTCCCGTCTTTATATGTAAGTTCCATTCCATCGCATTTATTACTCGATTCAATGTAATATACTACAAACAATCTAAACTACAACTACGTGGTCAAATTCCAATTATTTCATATATGTTTACGTAATATTTTTTGCATAACGGACGTTAAAAAAATTGTATAATTTATAAATAAATGAACACGTGTTTAAAACACCGAGTTGTCGTGTGGCGCGCTGGCGTTAAGTGCGCTACGAGCTCGTCGACTACTCGAGTTTGTGCTCATCACCACTTCGATAAGAGCTGGTTCCCGGCTAGAATTAACGGCAACAAATGGTCACCAACTAATATCATAAATAGTTTACTACACGCATGTGAAGCTTTGATGTAAGTAGTAGATACTGATTTAGAAGCGCATGTCGATGTTACCGTAGCTCGACGCCTGTAACGTTGTACTTCGCAATATAGGACACTGTAATAACAAGTGCTAGGTCTTAACATTTCAGGCGTTTAGAAGTAAGCTTTAATTATAGACCTAACTGATTCAGGTAATATTATTAATCATTGATTATTAAATATAAACCGTTTGTTTGCATATTTGAATACTATAACCTCAATAACTAACAATCCAATTCTGGGACTAACTTCGCATCAGTCTTGATTTAGATAAAATTGATTGAGTATTCCTCGTAACTATGGGCTAGCGTACAGTGTTTTAGCACTCTATATTTTAGTGGTGTAAGACCGCACAGCATATATGTAATTAATAGGAAAACGCAGTCGATTTGCCATTTTTTCAGGTTCACATTGTGTACGCCGTATGCATCTAAATAAAACATTATCGCTCATGAGCCATGTATTATGTGTCGTGACCAAAAACAGACTAAAGCCATATCGGGATCCAAATATAGAATGGGATCAGCATCGCAGCTGACCGCGGAACTGAGACCAAACTTTAAAGCAAGGCTGAGACGGAGGTCAAATTCAAATTTAAATTCAAAATATTCCGTTGGTTTTAAGATAAAGCCTGAAATAAATATATTTTTGAAAATACATTTTTTAAAAATGAATATTTTGTTAGGCAATTATCTTTCGAAAAGAACGAGCAAGAAATTTAAAGGTGGCGCTTTTGAAATTAATTTATATAAATTAATTTGCATATGCAATCACAAGCAAATATTAGATTGAAATTTAAACTTTTAAGAAACCCCGACACAAACGCTATCTCTAAAAAGTAAAAAGTAGAAAAGTTATATAAGTAGTAGGTAATATTTGAATTTTAACAGTTGTAGTGTTAAACTTTTGCAATGAAGATGTCTTGAGAAATTAACTTAACCAACATTTAAATGGGCGTTTAAGTGGGCACGTTTGTAAAATACATATTTTATTTGCAAAAGAAAATTAGGTATCAATTGCATCTTGAAATCGAATCAATGACGTCTTTCAAGCTTAGATTCAAATATTTGAGAAATTTCTGCTTCATAAGAAAAAGCTACTTTACATCAAAAATATTTTATATATATAAAAAAAAGAACAAAACATACCCACAGGGACGAGGTTGTAATCAATAATTTAATAAAATATGCTTACAGTTTCCGTAAAGAGTGATTTGTATTATTAGGAATGTCTATATGAAATGGTATTTACAAGGAGTTCATTTCCGGTTTTTTTTTTCATGCTCATTTCACCGAATCGGAAACAAGTGCTATTCAACTCTTAATAAGAATGTTCAACTATTATCGTAATGGTGGGTTGCATCAAATGTAGAGACCTAATTGAACAAAATTTTTATTCTTTCTTTCTTCCTCTATGCTGTCCAAGGGCTCCAAAACGGCTGCACCGATTTAATTGAAATTTTCAGAAAAGCTTTAAGGCCCTCACAACAGGCATATTGATCAGTGTGAAAGCCATAAAGATAAGTCACAAGTCATCCATGTTATTAAATCATCCCAGGCTTTGAGGTACATTCTTATAACTTTTTACTGCTTCATTGTAAATTATTTGTAAGCTAACATTCGCTGTAAGTAAAGTATTACATATTTATTTGTAATTTATTAACTTTCAGATTACCTCGGTGGGTGATCCTGAGAATTTTTTAGTGTGTTAGCAATTTTGAGTGAAATTTTCCCTACAAATTAATACATTTTTTCTTGGGCGTAGGAGGATACTATACTTATAGATATTTGTTAGAGGTTCATCATTCGACCGCCCTCACCCATTCTACAGAAGTTATCTGGCTAAATGCAGATACGTGGTTAATGCTACCCGAAGCCGTGGCTTCGGGGGTAAATTATAAAGCAAAAGTAATATCTACTTTCATTAAAGATACTTAATTCCTATATTTATACAATTATTGGTTCATATCAGTAATTAACAACTCAATAAATTTAAGGCAAGTACAGATTTGACATCGGCACATCGATTTATAAGAACCCCGCTAGACGTAAATGTAAAAAAGTCTAAAGTAAATCGAACGTTTCTACGTTTTATTATTAGATCTATGGATATCTTTACCTAACGATTGTTAGCAAATTGATTTGTGCAGTCTGTACTACTGAACAATGCGTCAACGAAATCGATATAAAGTTAATAAAAATCTGAATATCCGTTAACCCTGTAGCCATCTCTAAAGAACTAACAGCGATATGCATTGATGGGCTTTTGAGTTTCTCGAGTTCAAAAATATAGTTCATGATAAGTTTTTGAAATTTTCGAGCTTAAAAATTGGAAAGACTGCTGACCCTACAGTCTAAAAATTTTTGAAACTTTCGAGCTTAAAGCGTTCGAAAATATAGTTAAGAGTAAATTACAGCTATTCGATCTCGCAAGATCGATTTAAGTGCCTTTTCGAGCTCTCCTAGGTCAAAAATATAGTTTTTATAGGTTTCGAGTTCTTCTAGTTCAAAAATATAGATTTATTTGCCGTATATGCCGTTGTTTTCTAATAGAAAAAATAATCAAGTTCCAAAAAACCAAACAAGGACTTCACAAATGGTTTGGAAAAAAACACGTTAACGTTAGTTGTCCAACGAGCCAACAAGTTTTGTTGCTGTTTGTAACAATCGACATTGTGTTTAACCCTCGAAGAAAAAGAAGGGTTATTATATATATACAAAGTTTGACGTATCTGTGTATGTATCTGTGTGTTTGTCTGTGGCATCTTAACTCCTAAACGAATGGACTGATTTTGGTAAACGTTTTTTTGTTTGAAAGCTGACTTGTTCGAAATGCTTCTCAGCTATAATTTATGAAGATGTGTTCAGGCGTTTTATGATCATCAGCTCATTTCTTATTTGAATAAAGGATTTTACAAATTTTTACAGATCCACTTGATTTGAAATTTGGTGTACTGTTATTCCGGTGGTATTTTTAAGGCATGCTAACCTAGAGATGATGGTATAGTCTGCAAATAGTCTGCAGGATGCTCAATTTCTCAGAAACTTACAGCAGATATAGCATATTAGGGCCCATTAGACTAGTCTTCATGAGAAGGTGTTAAATAAATAACGATCTAGGCCTCGTGTTAATCTCGACAATTTTATTAAAACGTATTGTACATATTGATCTAGTGTAACATCTGCCCCCTAGAACGCCTAAATAATTTAATAGATTTCCCACATTAAACCGTAGATCATAGAAGTAAATAGCTAGGGGTGGATACTTAATTAAAGTATATAATTGACTGTACTATTTGGTGTGGTAATGTATACGTTTATATATATTGTTATAACCCCTGACACAAGAAGATGAGCGATACATAAGTCCTAATCATATATACTAGTTTCAAGTAAGCAAATAGTAGTATTTAGTAGGATATTTTTCACCCCTGACGCAAACAAAGAGATGTTATAAATTTGACGTGTGACGTTTGACGTGAGATCTGTGTATTTGTCTCCGTCTGTGACATCGTAGCTCCCAAACGCCCGAATAGGTTTCTTAGTATTTTTTGTTTGAAAGATGACTTACTGGAGAATATTCTTAGTTACGATTGAAGAAAATCTGTTCCACTGTTTATATATTATTAGCCCTAGCTGATGATGATGTATGCGTCATCTACAGAGCTGATCGAGTCTATATTCGTTATTCTGTTACTTCAAAGAAATGAGAATATAGTAACTGTGACACTGCAGCATCACCTGGAATTTGAATAGCTCCACCCGCGCTTTCGTCCGCGCAAGTAGCATTATATTGTGTATCGGCTGACCACGCCCCGACCACGACCGCGGGCGTCGTCCGGTTCTCGAGTCTGATCCCGATCCCGCTCTCTACGCCTATTCGACTCTCGACCAGGATGGCGGTTTCGCTTTTGATTTTGAATCTAGGCTTGATCTAAGTGGATTCCGATTTCTACTCATCGATGGCCCGGCACTGAATACAGTCAGGCGCGCTAGTATGCGGTACGCCGCGGTAAGGTGGATGCTAAATACGGTATGCTGTAGTATGATACAGGCTACAAAAACAAAACAATAGGAGAATAGGATGATATTTTTAATGTATGACTTTAATTACTGAAAGTAACGTTAAGTTAGATCTGCAAGGTCAAAATGTTTTAGTAATTAAAATATTTATGGACAGTTGTCTGTCAAAGCGTGTCTACTGGTAACGTACGAAGTTTACAAAACAGGAAATAAAATAAAAGTAAAACTTTGATTGACCCCTGACGCAAGCAATATTTCTAAAAAGTAAAAAAAAATACAACATATCAACCCTTAAATTTCAATATAACTAGTAAGTAATATTTTGATCCAAGCACCGTCAGGGAACCGTTAAGTTCCTAAAGGAAATAAAAGAATATAAGTTGATATCAAATGTATGAATTTAAGTAAGCTGCTTCTGTAACGTAAGTAAATATCAAAATATCAGTGTCTAGTTTAAGCCCAAGTCTTAATTAAGTCTTAACGGCCTCCGAGATGACGACGCTTGTATCAAAATCTTATCCACTACTTATATTGAACTTGATGGGCCAATACGTATTATTATTTTACTTTTTAAAGGTATTGTTTGCACTAGAGGCTTTTTAAATAAACAGAAATATATGTTTAGGTTTTGAAACAAATTGGTAAATCAATTTAAAAATATTCCAATAAAACCTTTTTTTTAAATTTTTCTCCTACAATATCTCTCGAACGAATCAATTGATTTTTATGCGATTTATAATAATCTATGAAACTTTTTGGATAAAAAGCTGATTAGATTTTGGTATCGATCGATATACTAATTAGAAAATTTTTCAAAAAATCATTTTTCTGGAAATTGTATCGTCGAGATATCTAAGATATCTAATGTATGGAGTTAGTTTAAATTATCAGGAATTCTAAGTTTAATGACAATTTTGAACTCTGCAAATCGCTCTTGGTTAACTGGTTTAAAAGTTATGAGAAACACATGCACACACACACACTCACGTATTCACGTACGCGTTCACGCATCCAACACACAGACAGACACATACACACACGCACACACACACACACACACACACACAAAAACACACGCGCTCAACAACACACGCGCGCAAACTGACACGCATGCACGCGCGCGCGCCCATACAACATAAAGACATCGCTGGGTAAACGATCAAAATAGATTCTTAAAAAAACTAAGCCGTTAAGAAATGATGAAATCGCTATTTTTTAAAATCGAACTGAAAACAATAACATCCCATTTTTGAAAATTTTTCAATTTCCATAGTAGGAGGTTAAGAAAGCAGGTTGAAAATGAACTTTATCAACCTTTGTCAGAGACGCCCTTTAGAACTTGAGCGATGATCGAGCATATTAGCTTGGTTGATAGTGTGTGACGTCACGGGTATTTATTATAAGCTCGATAGCGTGTGATACAGCTACACGGACCTCAATAAAATTATCAAACAAATCTTTCACCGACGAGGTACGTATGTACCTACATCAGCGTGGCGGGCGCTGGCGGGCGCTGGCGGGCGCTGGCGGGCGCTGGCGGGCGCACGAAGCGCCGCCGGTACCCTCGAGCGCGAGGGTGCGCTATAATTCCATGCAATTTAGCGCATTGTCGTGGCCTCGACATGGAAATTGTCGCTCAGAATAGGACTAATTTTAATTAGCACTCGGCGGTCCGCGCCGGCCGCCGCGTCTGCGGAACTCATTCTCGTGACGAACGCTCTGACGCGGCAGTCGTTGTGCGTTACGTTTTACCTGATTCATTTGTCGCCGCTGGAACTTTTCTGTCTTTAAGCCGACAAAACACAACGTGCTTTATTAAATAACTATTAGCTTACACATTTTAAAGGAGTTACTTTTTCGAATTTAATCTAATAAACTATCACAAGAGACATGAATAAAAAAATTAAAAAATCCAGATATTCCGGCATCGCGTTTGCTTGCGTTGAAGGTAAAAACCATAGCGCTTTCTTTATACTCTATTGGTCAATTCACGATTTTACCATCGTATATCTAGTGTATAAATCCGTAGCGTCTGTCTGTACATTAAATTTTTAAGCTATTGCATAGCTTTTATCGTAGGCTTTGAGCGCGGCGACCGAATCAAGAAATTCCGTAACGAAAATAAAACCTAACACCCCCACTCCACCTACCATGTATCTTGGCCGAGCGTTCGCTTAACGTGTATGTATATGGTGCGACTGTACGAAGCTCGCACGGATCGAGACGAGCTGCTCCGAAATCGGACGAATACGTAAGCAGCTGTTTGTGAGAAAGTATATAGGTGTATAGGTATCTATCATATCTTTATAATGCCACACTCACCGCACGTGCCCCGTAAGTATACATGTAGGTATATACATAGGTGTACCTATGTACAACAGTGAATAGCAGTTGCTGGTGAATAGCTATATGCGTAAAATTTGTGTATAAAGTGTTTTAAATATAAATAAACAAAGTGCATTTATTAATGAAGAAAGTGATGAAAAACTTGAATTAATATCAAAGAAAATAAACTGCATAAATAAATAAATAATTATAATTGCATAAGTTACTAAAAAATGCTATGTAATAGCTTTACCGCGGCAGTCCTCGAGTGCCACACGTTTATTTTTTAATGTCAAAGTTTTTAATTGATATTCCTTTGACTACAATTCTATTATTTTCAAAATTTATGACTGTCTTTCTGTTTGAATGTATGTCTTCTTAAAACTAAAAACAGTTTAATGAATATTATCGTAAACGCATAATTGCGCAAATAACAGGCTACAAAAGATATCGATAAAGGGTCTGTTTGTTTATTTATCGGTAATCTTTGAAAAGGCCTGAGCAGATTTTCATCAGATTTTGAACAGATGTAATAAATTTAGTTTTAGAATGAAAAACAGGACACTTTTTACTTAGCTATCTATGCTAATATATGAAACTGTAAATACGATATTTTCGTAAAGTTATGTAATAAATATTTATTTCACGACGCATCTAATCTGTACTTATCATTTAAATTTTTTGCTCTGATGCGGATATAATAGGGATGCATAATGAGTGTGTTTTTTATTTTCTTGGATCAAGCTATTTATTTGATTACAATGAAATTGAAAATATAATGCAGACATGAACTGGTGGGTTGCTGAAAGAAAAACTAGTATTCGTAACCAACTTTTCTGCTGTTGAAACATAAGACTAAAGCGATTATAAAAATCTCTTCACTATTAAGAAGCTCCCTGGTAAAATAGACTATTAATATTTCGCCCTGACTTCATTTGCATATTTGTGCTACTACACGTTCTATGATTCTTTCACTTATAAAAAGCTACATTATTGAAATCGAAAACGGGACCAAGGCTGAAATCGAGTTTAGGATTAATATCAAGAACGTGACCGGAATCGGAATAAGGAGGGATACAAAGATGTGGTGTCGGCACCGACAACGAGGCCAGAATCGAAATCTTCTCAGATAGAGTCAATATTCGGAATTAAAGCGGAACTGCGATTGGAATCGGAAGTGGAATGAATTGACACTTGAATCAGAATCGAGAACGGAGTAGCGATTGGGATTATAATTCAGATCGAGATCGGGAGATACACAAAATAGAGGACTTCATTCTGTGTCCACGTGGGCGGAGCTGCGGGCGGAAGCTGATACACATCAATACATTCATCTTTTGCTGATACCAATCGCTCGTCAAATGGTTTGTCTTGCGAATCGGCCGCGTCGATACCGACGCCGCGCCGGCCCGACCGCCGGGCGGCCGCGGTCAGGCCGGCGTCCGACAAAGGAACAGCCCCTTTCCGCCTTTAACGGCTTTTCTGTGAAGTCAGATGCTTAAAATTTCGTGTAAGAAATAAAATGCCGGGTGTTGTACGGTAATTTAATATTGTCTGGCATTTATACCAGATTTTTAAATCGGTAAAGGAATATAATATATTTGGCTATGGCTTGAGTTGTTATTATATGACAATATTCATAGAAATCTGATAGACAGTGGGACTATGTCACTTCTACAACATCAGTTCGCCTTGTGGTTGACGACCAAAGAAGTCGGGCCGTGAGGCGGGTGGACAACCGGACGACGATGTACAATTTAAAACACCGTCGACAGTTATTACGACAATCACAGTTACATCTGGGATGTGTATTTATACAAACTAACACAAAGACAAACTAGAATTTAGGATGTTGTGTTTGAAGATTTGGACATATATAACTCCTATAAGGAATTTGTAAGTTACTTTGCAAACAAGTGAACATTTAAAAAAGGCCATTCGGCAGCCGAAATGGAAGTAAATTTTATTTTATTTTCATATATGATTCATATGAAATATCTAATTTTTGGAATAAAATATCAAAATTTTAAAATACTGCCATTTCTAAGCTATAGACCGATTTGGCTCTTATTTTAATTTGACCTTTGTAATCGTCTATAAAATATGTATGTTGAGTTTCATTAAGATCTGTAAAGAAATGTAGTCTATCGTGCTGACAAGCCCCGCGTTATATCGTGTATATCTACACGAACTTTTTATTTTCCGACTTAACTCGACGAGCTTAGTCAGAAAATACATATGGTTCAAAATTAAATATATATATATAATTTTGCTCGTCGAGTTAAGCGGAAAATAAAAAGGTTTCAAAATTTGCGTCATGAAGACAAATACAATAGATTTTTATGAAATCTGCTAAAAAGTTATAAACATGATGTAGATATTTTAGCATTGATGACTACTTCATCACATTTGAACGATCAGGGATCGAACAGATAATAATATAAGAGCAAAACGTTTTAATGCGCATCCCACTAGTTTACAAAGTAAGTGTGTTTAACAACCGTTAACACCTGGATATCAGTTAGTGGTATTTTTTAAAAACAACAAGATAAGCAACAAAAGCAATTCTGAAAAACGAAAAGTGCTGGCCAAGAATATCTTTAATGCGCTATCAAGACGTCGACCAATATTTTCATGGTTGAAGATATTTGATTATTCATAGAAGAATTTAAAAATCTTTAAGAGGCAATGTGTTGGGCTGACGCCAAACTGGGCTAGCATCGGCTTTAAAGTATATATAAAAACAAATCTGTGAAATACTATTCAATTTTAAAAACAATTTTTTTTTTGTTTCATTACGATTGTTTTCCACCATATTCTTTTAAGCGCAATTTTAACAAAAAAGCCACTAGTAAAATTACATTTACGTTCGACGTTCTCCTTTTAATGGTTTTTAGGACTAAAAAATGCATATAAGCAATGATAAATATAAAGAAGTAAGTCTAATGTGTATTGACCTAATAGGTAAGTTTTTGAAAGTAGTTTTAATTTTGTTGAAAAAATGAAGTATTTAAATATTTTTAATGATAGGTTAATTATAATTAAAAATTCAATTATGGATAGTTATCTCAAACACTTTGCTCACACAACGGAGCGCTGTTTAGAGATATAATAAATAACGAAAGGAATTATCGTTCGAGAAAAATAAAGAAACAAATGTCATTACAATTAAAAAAAAAACTGATGTAGGAATCTGCACGAGTACATTTGAATTTCGATATTACTAAAACTCTATAGATATTGAAAGAATTTATAGACATAAAAAAATAATTTAGAAATAAAGCAGAAAAAGAGATTGAAGATAAAAAACTACACCTGAAAAAGAAATGTCAAGTCGATAATTAGTCGATTCAGATGAACAGCAAATATAATAAATATGCACATTAAATGTATGGGGTCTTATCAAATCTATATACCCAAAGGCAAAAGTAAAGTTTCTTTAAAAAAAGTCGAAGAAAATGAGATCGGTATAAAGACTACATAAGACGAACAGGTGATGAAACGAAAGAAAAAATGTGCAGCGACAAGGTACGACTTCTTCAGGTAAGATGAATAGTAGGTGAGTAGGAACGGGCTTTGAAAGAGGTTATAACGGACATTCATGTCTGGTCTGCGACACCGGCGCACTCCCCGCCAGTGATGTGATAGACGGACGACGCACAACTGAAGTCAACCCCTCATTTATATTGTTTATACTATCGCTTAAAATTTCGTAAGAATAGCAAAGTTTGTAGTTTTAGTTAACCGATGTTACAAACAGTTTTCTTAATTTCAGTTAATTATCTACTCGAATGACAACTGTGTATATCCGTACCTGTACACGTGCCTCGCTGAGTTCCAGGCGTAGAGCCAATTCTTCGCGGGTGAACACGTCGGGGTACTGCGTCTTCTCAAAGGCGCGTTCCAGCTCGTGTAGCTGATACGTGGTAAACGTGGTGCGCGAGCGCCGCACCTGCACACCGAAATTTCCGTTTTATGATCCAAAAAATATTTTAAACCATAAGATTTTGACATTAGCTACCAAATACAACATTTTAATCAAGCGCATCTAGCTACAGTTGAAAAATCATAAAACACAAAAATGTGTAGTTTTTTGTCACATAAAGTTAGCACCTCACTGTCGAGTCATACTCTTCTACAATCTCTTTACTTCAGATAAAAAACTTTGCATATAAAGCTCTCAAAGCTAGTGCGGCTGTAAAGGTGGTGACGACCAGTTACCAATGCGTCGACGGCGTCTAGAACCGAGGCCTGAATATGCTCTTTGAAGCAGGAATCGAATGATTTCATTTAATTTACCTAAAAAACTCATTTGACGATACTCCTACGGTCAGGATTTGAACACGGTACCTTCTTATTAGAAGGATACGTCCTTAACTAATCGGCCAACACGGCTCATGTACAAATATAATTATATTGTAATGTGTCAATGCATTGGAGTGGTATTTTAGATAATGAATCATAGACGGTAGATTACAGAAATTAGGTAAATATTAAAAATTAGTTTTATTAATAAAATAGCAAGAACCTGAAACCGACGAAGTTCTGCCTATCCTTCTAGAAAAATAGGCTTGAATTTATAAAATAAAATAAAAAAATAAATGAAGAAATCGATATTTGACAAGGCTAAGTCACAATGTGCGTTAACATATGTCGACCTTGCGAGGGCGATGTGCCGGGTCCAAGTCGCTGTGCACGCGGCCGTCGTCGTCGCGGCCCTCCTCCGAGTCGCTCGCTAACACGTCGCCTTCCGCCTCCACCTCTCCCTCTGCACCTCCCGCCGCTCCCACTTCCGATCCCGCAGGCTCAGTCTTCAGCACCAGCGCCGTATCAACCAGCGTCACTTCTGCGCACAAACGGCAGTGATAAGTAAACACCATTGAATAAATTATTTCTATACTTGTAGAATAATGTTATAATCGTGGCGTCGCTCGCGTGGACACAGAATACCTATATTTCCTTACGATTTCAGGCCCTGTCTCGGCATTCGGTTCGCTTTCAATTCCAATACCACTATCGGACACGGTTCTGATTTCTACGAATCTGGGCCAAATGCTATCTCAATTTAAATATATATATCGATAATAGTGATCGGTTAAACGGTATACAATTTTATATACAGTAGTTTTTCAGTTAAATTACAACTGAGTGGTTAGCACAGAAAAACCTTTTCATTAAAGTGTCGTTTAAATGAGTGTCTACTATCGTGGAGTTTAAATGTATACAAATGTTCATTTTCATGTATAAAAATATGTATGTATTGATATATAGCGTCTGGTTATCACAACAAACAAATCGTGACATTGAGTCCGACGCTTGTCACTTTGTTTACAAAACTGCACTAACCATAAAAACCACTGAATTGACTTGATGTAATATATATCTCTAAACAATGTTATAATCTATATCTCCACAGGAATATTTATATGTATTAAGAACGTTCTGCGGCTTATAAGAGCAAAATATTCAATGAAATTTATTAGAAGCCTTATTTTAATTAAGAAATGTTAAGTTTAATGAACCCTAATAAATGAAATGGATTCGAACCGTTCTTTCAAAATATTTTTTGTGTTTTAAATGGTTTTTAATTTAAAAACAATCATAAACAAAATACTTCTAATTGAAGAGCTAGTGAACAAAAGGACACAATGTTAAAAAATTAATTTGCTAATATCTCTAACTCCTTTTCTTCTTTTAATCAAAAAATGAGTTTTCAAGTTAAGTGTTAGAAAATATTTTCACACTTTTAGTCTACAATGTAACACCATCTGTTAGATTTTATAATAAAGCATTAAATTATGCAAAAAAAAATATCTATGGTTGAGCAATGACTTGTCTAGGTACTATTGTTGGCTCTTTACTTCGCTTCATTGATATTAATTTTTAAACTATCATAACGTAGGTACAAATTTCGTATTATATACTGGAATGAACATAAACATACAAAAATGTGAAAAACAGTTGACTCTGCAGTTGACCCTAAAAGCCTTTCCGTTGTTATATTTGTCGATGTGTTTTTGGGCTACTCGAGCTCTAAAATTAATAAAATAAAAAAATCGGATGACCAATAATGCAGTTCCTGAAACTTCTTGCTACTTTAGAACTCAAAGCGTTCAAAAATATGCCTGGCAGTTAAGAGCAGAACTCGAAGAGCTCAAAAGATCGAGTTCTACTTATATTTTTTGAACCGAGACTGATTTTAATGCTTTTATTGTAGAGATAAATTTCACTTCATTTTCGAGTTTTCCGACTTCAACAACATGATTTTGAGGCGTTTTCATAAAATATTTAATTTTATTTTAAAGAACGTAATTTTTAAATTTATAGTCCGTTATTTTTCTGATTAGATTTTGATGTGCTTTGCGATGTTTAACACAATTTTCTTAAGCAAATAAAAGTTAACTGAGCACTAAATATCAATTCCACTAGAATTTTACAAGTAATTTTGAAAGAACATTTTTTTTGTGAATTGTTCATTAACGGTATCTCTCGCATGAAACAACCGATTTTTATGCAGTTTGTTCGATGTACGTTGTTTTTAGGGTTCCGAGCTATAATGGTAAAAACGGAACACTTATATTTTCGTCATGTCCATCCGTCCGTCCGTATGTCACAGGCATTTTATTGAAAAACTACAAAACGTATATTGATAAAGTTTGTAGTGTAGGTATCTTGTATAAGCCCCTACTTAGCCTGGAGGTTAAATAACAAAAATAAATATTCCTAAGGGACGCACCATACATGTAACAGAGGCAGAAAATAAATTTTTTCACCAAACATCAACGAGTGGCACATATTTCGACAGCTTTTTTTTTAAAAGTAAGGTCCTCACCAATTTTACTGATTACGTAAATGATATCGAAAACGATCGCTTCGAAAGTTTTAGAAATCGTGTCTCGTTCTCTATTTTCTAAACCGTATGTCCAAAAGATATGAAAAAAAAAGCAAAGATCATGCTTAATAAACACTTTCAACGAAAATTATTTTGAACATGTTCTGAACTGCTCTTGAGTAATTGCCGGAAAACTGCGTTTCTCACGAAAAGGACGTAAGTGACGCTCTTTTGCTGATGTAGTTCAGTTTGATAATAATAGTCGATATACGTACTTGTTTCTCTAGTTATAGACGATTAAAGTGCTCAAAACTATTATGTGCGGGAAAGGCGGATAAAGTACAACAACGTACTTTTTTATCTGTAGTGTATTTCTTTGTAATAATGGCTTCGGAACTTTATAATAAGCATGGTCCAACAAGCTCTTGGTCAGTTATTAAATCTGTTTAAATTTTGGAATTCATCGGTTGAGTAGCTTAAAAAATATTTCTGAAATACATTTTTGGAAAAACTTGTTTGTAACGATATTTTTGCAACGAATTATGTATTTCTATGCGATTTATGCTATCAATGCAACTTTTTGGAAGAAAAAGCTTATTAGATTTTAGTATCAATCAGCGTAACAGCTTAAAAGTTATTTCAAAAAAATATTTAAAAAAAAATTGTTTTTCGGATTTCATACAATCTATTAAATGAGTCGGTTCGAATATTTATAAAGTGTAATTTGAGTGGATCCTTTTCACATACTGTACATCGCGTCTTTCCGCGATTTTCTTCTAATTTAAGATCACATATTATTTGAATTTTTTAAATTTCCATTTTTGCATTGAACCGCAAAGTCTTTTGATCACATTCTATGAATATTAACCACCAATCTGTTGTTTCGAAAGATTTTTGAAGTTTGAGTTGAAAGTTTTCGGAGATTTGAACGTTGATCGTCACACAGAACGTAGATTCCATCACATGTGAGCTTCCTAGCCACACATTTCAATTGAATGTGCATTAACTATTCGGCATTCACTTTCGTTTTTCACTTGTTTAGTTATTAAGTCTTTATTAAATTATTGCTGCTGACTTGCTTATTAAGCCTGTGTTATTTTCTGTGAAACTATCGGGGCTGAGCCAAGTTAGTGTCTTGTGACGCTGCTTCATAAATAAGAAGTTCATTATAAAGAATACCTTTCTTTCCAAGAAATCTGCTAGTCACTGCCCTCCTTGGCTAACAATACTCAGTTCAAAATTACTTCATTCTTAACTCGCCGTCAATAATCTTCCCGTCTTCAATTCTAACTAAATTGGTAGACGAGAGGTTTATAGTACTCTCTTCTTGTCTTTGGACTTAATAAACCTGTCATATATTAACAGGGTTTCTAAACTGCTTTTTGACTCCGTAATCTTTACGTTGATGTTACCTTTATGGTCAAAAATCCGTGAATTAATCATATGTTGCCAGGTTAAGACGTGGTTAAAAAAGCTCTTCTTATCCCGTGCTCGCCGTCAGGGTCTGTATCGACCGCTAGAAATGATGGGGTCACCGGTGACTTGGAGCCGCTCGTTAGCTGTGCTCATCATAGAGGGTCTTGCAAAAATTACCGCACTTTTATATCACGGTTTGGTGATAATAGTAGTTTGGCCCAAGTTTTCGCTCATATGGATATGGCTACCCTCGCTGTAAGGTACAAAAAATTGACAAACATATCGATTTCCTTTGTTTTATATAGTTCAATAAAAGGATTAGTTTTCTTGTTTTTATGCTTATCGGTCGACGATCAAAATTTGATGAAAATCAGCATTGAGATGCTAATACGGGAGCCAAAGTAAGGCAAGAATTGGGTCCTACTTAGGAACTACCCGCTGCTACTGCATAAATACAGGTTCCTAAACTAGGTTTTTATTTTAGTCATATTTTTTGTTTCAATACTAATATTAAATTACAGAGCCACGGTCTATAACCAAAATAAAATTAATAAAATATCTTATTTTTAAATTAAAGTCAAAATACCGAATCATATTTCAGAAATGTCAAATGAAAAGTAATATAAAATATTCCCAAATTCTCCAGAAAGTACCCTAACTGTAATTGTAACGGTATCTGTAACGTTCCTATGATTATTATTGCAGATGCAATTCATAAGCTATGCATCTGACACTTGCAAAAGATATTTCACATCAACAGCTTAGGAATTAGAGGAGGGAATGTGTTCACTAGATTTTAAAAACATTTGTTTCGATTGTGATCTGAAGGCTGTTGTAATAGATAATGCTTGAAGCCTGCGCGCGGGCTAACGCGCAAAGGCATCATATCGAGGGCGATTATGCGTTTGTCTTCGATGCGATATGCATAAAATGTAATATAACAACATGCGATACTGTTATATTTATATAATAAAGGAGCTATTAAAACTATAATAAAATCAGTTAAAGTAAACTGAATTCTGCATGTGTAGAATTTTAATACTGATAATCTTAATTAATAAAAAATTCAATAATGTAATAGAAATAAACTGAATTTTAAAACACAATAATATATAATTCTTTCCGATGTGGCATTACGTTTTTGTATGTGTGTTGTGTAATCTGGTTAAAAGACTCTCAGCATGAGTATCTATTTATAATGAGTATTTTTGAGTAATAATTTCAATAAGTCTTCATATCTAAATTACGTACCAATTTTCTATCATTAAAAACTAAGATTTCCAAAAACTTTGCCAGGAAATAGAATTTTTGACAATGTTAAGTGTTTAAAATTAAATTTTTAGTTGATAAACTTTCGTTAACAAAAACTAAACTTTCAAGTTTGTTCATTACCAAGATTCAATTCAATTTTGTCACAATTGTTATTCGAAAATTCACTAAAACGCCGCAAAATCAGGAAAGGTCTGTTAGGACTTTTATGTAGCATTCTGTTTGTTGGATCACTTGCTTTTTTAATTTTTATTTGAATTTCACTAAAGAGGAATCCTAATAAGAGTCTCCATGTTTTTATATTTGTCGTATGTCACCAACTTACATCTGCCCTCACACTCGTGTACAGGCATATTTGTAACAGAAAGGTACAGCTGTGGCAAACGAACGGAAGAATAAAACTTGTAAAGATTCTTAACTAATCGTGGAATCAAGATTTTTGTTGTTACTCATGAAATTCTAAAAGGTAAATTAACAAATTACTAATTTAATATGTCGTCCATATATTATAATTGGTAAATAGGATGGGACTCGACTGTATTAAAAATGATTAATATTATTTAAAACATAAATAGATCCCTCTTATCAACAAATTTAACAATTCGCTTGCTGAAAAAAAAATACAATTACCTATTTTATTCAGTTGTTTTAAAATTGTGTAAATGTCCAATAAAAAATATCTTGGAATATTATAAATTCAAATTGCAGCCACCTACTGGCGGCTGTAATTTGATTAGCTCTCAAAATCGATTACAATTCTCCATGAAAAATTTTCGGAAGATTGAGTGCCGTCGTTGATATCGTCAAAGTCTTACGACGAAAAAATGACACTGAAAATCGATATGCGATACAAAAAGTGAGCACTTCCATTATTATACTTCAAAATGCCTAAACTTCAAGATTCCTACAAAAAAAAGAAAATAAAAAATCAGCCAAGAGCATATCGGACCATGCTCATTATAGAAATTCGAAGCCGTTATTACAAAGAAATGCACTACAGATGAAAAAAGGACGTTGTTACACTTTTTACATGTTCCCGCACCGACTAGTCATAAACACTTTAGTCGCTTATTACTAGAAAAACAAGTAAGTATATAGAATATTACTATTAAACTAGTGTAAACTAAAGTGCATCAACAAAAGCGCGTACCCTCATAACACTTACGTCGTTTTGTTGGGAAGTTCAGTTTTTCGGCAGTAACTAAAAAACGGGAGATCCGATCATGTTTAAAATACATTTCCTTAAAAGTATTTATTAAATATAAGTTCCGTTTGTTTTTTATTTATATTTTTGAACATACAGTTTAGAAAATAAAGGAGGGGGAAATGATTTCAACTATTTTCGGAGCGATTATTTCCGAAATTATTCCCGAATTCAAAAAAATGCTTTAAAATCTTAAGATGTTTTAAAAAAACAGTCAGAATATGTACCACGCTTTGATGTTTACCTAAAAAAGAATTTTCAGCTTCTGGAGTGCCCCCTGTACAAATATTTATTTTTGTTATTTAACAACCAAACTAAGTAGCACCTCATACAACACACCTAGACTATGAATTTCATCAACATACATGTTGTAGTTTTTGAATAAAGTGCCTGCGACATACGGACGGACGAAGAGAAGGACATGACGAAACTATGAGGGTTCCGTTTTTGTTATTTTGGCTCGAAACCCTAAAAAGGGACAATCTAAGGAACCAAACTACTAGGTGTTCCATAAAGTGTATGGCACCTGATGGGCGTGAACCGAACTCGTATGTTTTTTATGTTTTGTAATAATTTTTGTATATAAATTAGATATATCAAAAATGACTAAATGTAAAAAGTCTTGTGTTCATGGAAACCATTTTCAAATATAAGCTTATCAAAGAACACAGTCGGACAGTGGCTATTTTCATATCGTATTTTTGTAATATACCTATGTGAAATAATAAGAAGATACTCCTAATTTCTGTTGCTGCAAGCTTTAACTTGATGAGGAGAATAATACGAATACGGCGTATTTATCATAGGCTTTTAAGAAGCTCGGTACATTTTGGTTTTAAACGAACAATACAAAAAAAAATCGTGAAATCGCACAACAGATATTTCGGTACTTTAGTCGTTTCTGATGTGCAGCTGTTGTGGCTGCAACTTTCAATCAAAACATTTATTTCTTATATCTCTATTGGATTTGCATATTTTATATCGAAAGTTTTGAAGTAATGTCATTTTCATTCGACACATTCGTCATTCAAATTAAGGCTCATAATTGACCGTTAAGAACTTATTCGCGTACACTGCATACATACATACATCCATGCACACTCGTACATTCGGCGAATAAGATCTTATGATACAAAAGTTTCGACTCGACGCAGCGGCAGCCACGTATGTGGGGCGGACGCGGCGCGGGTGCGTAGCGAATGCGCAGCTCTGCTAATCCCGATAAATTGGCTCGCATGCGCCGGCGACGGGCAATCCCCTCAAACGATTTGTTGAAAAGAATGCTGCTTCGATGAGACCATATCGTCTGGTAAGCCGGTATGAATATGCATCGACTCAATTTTAGAATATGAGATTGAAATATTTGTTAAAAATTGACGGTCATAAATATTTTTCATTCGATATTATAATATATTTGAAGTTACATGGCAAATGTTGAAACATGACATTAAAAACAAAGAAATTTTAACTCTTCGAAGCCCAAAAACCCTTTTATAGGCAGAATGCGCAATGGAAAGGTATTTTTGGATATTTGTCTCATAAGGTAATAAATAGCTCGAGTAGCGAAAAGTTGGTGACAATACTTCGGCTTGCTGACAAACACTAGATACAATTTTATAATGTCAACGAAAATAAGGCTAATACTGTTTATAATTTTAGAGTTGAAAGTAAAATTAACTTGCTTAAGCATTTTTGGAAAATCGTCTTTTAAAAGAATAAGGAGGGCTGAACTAGTTTTTAAATTTTGGTAAAGTTGAAATGATAGACATGAAAAGCAACAAATAAATTCCCGATCACATTTTGTACTTTTGTTTTGGGTAAATTATCATTAAAAAAATAGAAATTTGACAGTTAAACTTTATAATATACTTAGAATAAATATTCATTTGTATTTAATATTTGTACTACTAGTACAAAAAAACGAGATATTTTCCCTTGTTTATGTTTATATTCCTGTGCATAAAGTGACTAGTAGAAATAGAGAACACTAGATATTGAGATCGGTACATTGACACTAAATTCGAGAATGCAATGAAAATCGAGGTCGAGATCAGGAGCTAAAGCAGGATTGGAATCATAATCAAAATGAGATTGGAACAGAAAATAAAATAGACAAGAACACAGAATCAAAAGCCAAACCAAGTTCAATACATGAACCTGGATCATAATGCGGATCAAGAGAGTGGAATTGGCAGAAATAGTGATAGTCTGTATTGTGAGGATGGAGTGGTGAGCGGAGAGCTGATAACAAATACAAGTTCTCTTAGGGATGTTTGAGGGGCAAATGAGCGTGCGAGCTACCAGAGTGTGCGCGGCCGCCGCCGCCCGGTGGACGCGCCCTGTGCACCCGTCTCACACGAGTGACCGACTCGTTGCCGGCCTCTCGGGTAGGAACTGAATATCTGATGGAGAGGAGTGGGCTAGTAGAGGAGATTGTGGGATTATGAAAAGGTAGTGGGCCACCGGAACTCTCGATCGCTCAATTCTGTGAGAGTGTGGTTTCTCACAGCAATGCAAGTACAAAAAACGTTTTACTAAAAGAAAAAAACAACCTGGCAGAAGCAGTATAAGATAGTTATGTAAAAAGATACAGTTTATACAAATTGTCTTCAAAAGGCTAGTCGTGTGAATGTACAGTGAAGAGTAGAATTAATTCTATGTATACTCTTAGTATCAATTTTGCATTAACCCACACTTCTAACCACTGATTTAAATTAGGTGCGATTGGTATAGACAATACTAACATATTAACATGTCTTAGAAGTTGTAGGTATTTAAATTATTAAAATAAAACTATATATTTCATTTATGGAATATGGTCTTGCATAAAAAAAATCAATTGTACATGATAAAAAAGCCACGTTCTTTCTGTGAGCAATACCACATAATTGTTGGAGCAAACCATTTATTTCACGTTAAATTAAATATTATAATAAAAAGAAAATAAAACAAAAACCGTCTTCAAAAACTAATTTTAATAATTTTCTAAATAGACTTCATAAGCAACTAATCAATTGTTTTTGAAGTCGATTTTAGGTGAGGCAAAGCAAAAGAAGATATGGGTAATATGTAAGGCCTATGAAATATTAACTATTGAGCCAACAAGAGATATTCTTCTCAGAAGAAGAAACGCAATAATGTCTGATTTCATATTTACCTGGAACTGACTCCAAAAACAACTGATTAATTGTTTTTGAAGTCTGTTTAAAAAAATATTTAAATTGTTTTTTGAAGGCGATTTTTATTTTATTGTAAAATCTTTTTTTTGCATTTTGCATTTTAGTTATGGAGTAGTTATAACTTTTTAATTAATTTAGATACTTTGTATGTGGCTTAGGTGACGGTTAATAAAGTCGGCCAGGCATCTCTTCTTTACTTTTGCATGGAGCAAGTGAAGAAACAGTTCCGACCCCGAGGTACTGTCCGCTGGTTATCATTTCAGAGTCTCTACGTTCTCAGTTGGAGTGCAAATACCAAATTATCCTCACACAAACTAGGTAAATTATAGTTATTTTTTTTAATTTAAAAGTTCTACGATTCATACAGATTACACTTACATTCCCTTACATAAACAATCACTCTATTTGTACTGTCATCGCTAAGAGCTCTGATGTGTTCCTGCTACGACTGTCACTTTGGGGTTATATGAATGAATGAAAATATGTAGGAGGATTAATAAGTGGTTAATTTTAATTCAGGGTATACTAGGTTTTACTAATAGCCATTGAAGAGTAGTTTCCGTCCACAAATCACGTATTATCGCGCTTAGCTGTGGCTTCCATTATCAACTCAGCAGGACAATATGATAACTATCATACGCAAAAAATTGAACAACAAAAAAAAAAAGCTCAAACATATATAAAATTTGAGGGTTATATACATTTTGAAACAAAAGAAAAATATTCGGATTTGGTCCACAATTGACGAAATTATCACTGAACATACATAAAAGAGGACATACAGACGAACATAGAACCGCCTTTTTTGAAATCGATTAAAAAATGACCAAGTACAATTTCCTATTTTTAAGTTTTTACAAGCCGTATAATCATACGCTGATCACGCAACGGCGCCCTATCTTTTGATTTTGTGAATCTCGCCAAGAAATATGCTAAAAAACATTTGATTAACAAAAGAAATTGTTACTAAAGTAAAACCTTGAAGTCGTACACGTGGATAAATAAGTTGTAGGCAAGGAAAATGCTACCTTGAAATATTGCGTGGCTATAAATTTAAGCCACAGTTTCGCTGTGTCTACATTTTCATTTTTACATAAATCATATTGCAAATATTGTAAATGTAGTCAAAGTTCATTTTTAAGGAATACAAATCACAAAAAAAGGTTTTATAAATATTTGTAAGTTGTCGTCGTATATAAGCTATTTGTGAAATTTAATATATTTTACCCTTGAGTTTTATGTGCTAGTTGTGTAATTTTTGCCGGTTTTTTACTGAACTGTTTTTAGATTTATAAAAGAAAGTATTTATTTTTTCAACATTTTAAATTATGTTATTGACATGCAAATGTATGATTTACTATTGTTTTTGCGTTAAAGCAATTGGTTATTTGTTGACTCAATTTGTTAATGTAAACGAGGACTGTTGCTTAAAGTTTTAATGATATTGTAGATGATAATTAAACTGCGATTGCTCGAGGTCACTTCAACCTATAAATCCTCACTCTCACCGTTTAATTTATGTAGATTACTTTCTCTTCTCTCTCTACACCGATGACAGGGCCCGATATTTGATAACCGTAGTTACCTGATTTATGCTAACGACACAGAAAACTTGAACTCGTGACCTTACATTATCGGGTGACAATTAGATTTGATAAAAGTTCAGACTTACTGCCATGGTAATCAACTTTATTTCCATTTTGACTAGTGTTTTTTTGTCAAATTCTTTTGCCAGGATAGTTACATGATAAATATTAGTACCTACCTTGTAAGGTAATTTAATTCAAAACTACGTTGACCATTTTTAAAACTTCAATAGGTGTACGTTGTTCTCACTATTGCTTCGGTTAAATAATATAACAGAACACGTGCTTTACCTCTGACAATGTAATGGGGTCACATTTTTCTAACAGCTTTTACGACATGCATTAGTTTTTGTACCTGCATGGCGTACCTAGTCATTAACAGAAAAGCAAATTGAACAGAAGTCGGAACTTTAAGAAAGAAAATAATTTAAAATTCCAGCAGGACAGTATATTCTCTCAATACAATCCTTCAAAAACGTGCTCAGTACTGATTTAGCTTTAGCTCTGGCGAGGATGTCGCCGTTTGTCCGGGCTGTTTCGTCAACGCGAGCCAGACCGTAGTGAATTTGGGAGATTTTTCTGAACTTAGAGAAAATGCGACAGAAGAGGGTCTAACTGACGATGTTGTATGTCTCGTATAAATTTTGCAAACGCTCCATTGCAGTGATGATTCTAAGTAGTTGCAACTTAATTTAACGAGCTATTGTACAGATTAACTCAGTTTCAACAATAGAAAGAGAAACTACGAATTCAATGTATTTACACTGAAAAAAAAAATGGTCATTCTAACCATAAGTTTGAATAACACAATGAATTTGGATAGTTGATTTTGAGCGAATCAATATTTTGGTTGTCTTAACCAACCTGTATATTGGTACGATTGATCCGATTAGTTAAATCACAAATACTATTTGTTAATACAACGAATTATTCAGTTTTTACAACAAAATATATTTAACCAAGCCAAATTCGAACTTGGTTAGAAATATTTTTTTCAGTGTAGTTGTCTTCTAGAAAATCATTTTGTATTATTTTTACTCTATATCATTTAATTTTTTTACAACAGTTAATTTAACAGAAAGTCAATTTAGTCAAACTTTAAATGATTATCGCTGGACTTTCAGATTCATTCTCCAAAAAATACAAGACAACCACAGTTCCATGGAAAATCGAATGAAATGATCTTTATGTGTGAAAGTACAAATATATGCCATATCAGCACAAAACCACCAAGCCGCTAAAAGCAGTTAAAATAAAGTTACTAAATTTTTTAATACCCACTTCAAGTAAATAAAAGATGTATAACCTATATAATTATGGTATTTACCGCTCATAGATAATACCGCAAAATATATGTGGTGCTGCACTCTAAAATAAATAAAATGTTGAGAGGTTTATTAATATCAGTCTCTCAATTAGATACGACACTTCTTTCACAATTCATTGGTTTTAAAGATGTTATTTATATAATAATTAGAAAAAAAAATATCGACCTGTGCATTAAATGAAACTCAAGTTTGTACGAAGGCAGCTAATGTAGTTAAATTTTGCTTGTAATCTGTTGAAGATATTACATGTTCCGAAGGTTTTATTCTTTAAAATTTCGTTATTGTTTTTGTTGTTATTCTTCATATAATTGAGCCATGATTTTGTAACATAGTGTACCACTACTTTAATATTTAAATGTTGCCCCAAGTGGCTGACGTCTGGTGCAATTATTCTCTGGCGTCTTACAAATTACTTAGAAAGTTGTTTGTGACATGTAAATACAATCACTTAGTCATAACGTTCACAACACGAATGGTTATGTTAAAATAAACCGCCTTATTCGTAAGTCCAGCTCTTCTAAGAGCGACAACATAAAGCTCGACCGGCAGCGCCCGTACCGTACCTGGGCGGGTGTCGGCGCGCCCCAGGATCTGGTCGATGGTGTAGGCGGCGCCGGGCCGCGCCGGCCCCGACATCGCCTCAGCCGCGCGCCCTCGTCGGCGTCGTCGCGCTACGACACATCGCGATCCGTGCACTCACACGTCACCCCTACGCGGCACTGCGGCGGCCGGCGCTGAGCGCATCTGCCGCACCCACGGGGCGGAGCCGATGGGGTCCCGCCCTTCACCGTAGCGCCCAATGGGCGGCCGCCGTGAAGGCGGCAGGAAGCGCGAAGGGTGCGGGAGTTCTTTGAGACGAGTCGCTCGCCGGGTGCCGGGTGGTTGTGTTGCACTGCCACTTGGGTGATGACCGTGCTTGTCGTATAAGGTTTTTACTACTCCACTGTTAATATCTTTCCTTAATCTTTTATGTCAGATTGTAGGACTAAAATCTTAAGAGACCCACACTGTCCTAGTGCGGTTCATCAGCCGTACACGACGTCAGCGCCACCGTGGTGACTATCTGGGGAAAAACTGTGTAACTTGCTCTTTGAGCTACGGCGCAAATATTTTAGTTGAGCATCATTTACATATTTTTTTTTTTGTATTTTATAGCAAATATTAATTTGTGATAATCATATGCTTCTATGTACATCTAATACTATTTTAAAGAATTTGTATACCATGTTCAATATACCTTAACAACTTTCTTTACAAAAAAAATACGCAAGAGTGAATTTGAAAATATAAATTATGGCGATTTCGTCCAGAACACGGGCCTGTAGTTTAGAATTGAACTAATAACGAATATAGGTTTAGGTTCATCATATCATATTAAAAAATGATGAATTGAGATAATTATCAAATCTGCTCAAAAACAGCGCGACGGTGAACCAGCACCAGCGTAAGAGGTACGTTTGAACAAAGGATAGAGTAGTTCGGATAGCGGTCTACAAGCGGTATACAAGCAATATATACATAAAATGATATGTGTATGTTCACCATGAACTCCAAAAGGGTTGGATAGATTTTAATGAAATTTTCAAGTAGTCTTTAGATTAGCCCAGCGGGTGATCATGTAAAGTTTGGTACTGATTCGGTTTAACAGATTTTTTTGATTTTTTATGGTAATTTTGTGTCAAATTTTCCCACAAATCAATACAAAATTATATATTCTCTTCGATTTTTGAACAATCACAATCAAAAAATGTTTGTTAGCGATTGCATTAACAAATACTTTTTTTTTGGTTTTTTGGCAACTTTGAGCCATATTTTTCCTAGAAATTTATACTCAAGTTTTCCATTTTTCTTCGATTTTTGCACATTCACAATTAAAAGAAATTTAGCAGGAATTGGATCAAAAATTTTCTTTTGAAGATATCGCATCGTATTACCCACAAATGAATACTTTTTTCTTCGGCGTAGCTGTAGATATCTGCTAAAACTTCGTCACATGATTGCCTTCATCCACATCCATCAGAAGTCATCTGACTATAAGTGATTAGTGTTACCTGTGCAAAGCTGGGCCGGGTCGTTACTATTTTGTAATTATTGACTATCTGTCCGGCTGCGGTTTCACTCATATAGTATTTTTGGATTTCACTTCTTAATAATCGGTTTTCATATAAAGCCCGCGGTTTACAAAGAGATAGAGAGCGAAATCAAATATTGATCAAAATAAAAAATGATGTTATTTTGCCTCTTCGCGTAGCATATGACTGCCGACAGAACGCGTGTATTTTGCTTCTATTACTGTTTCATAAATACATTTTTCTTAGGGTGGTAAATTAAGCTTTCTTAATTTACCACCCGTAATTTAACGTTTAACATACATGATGTTAAACGTTATTGCCATTGTTACTAATCGTTGAGTAAAACTCCAAAGTTTATGTACCATGATTTAGATCATACGCGTGATTTCAGTATAAGCAAATACCCCTATATGATCAATAACTATAACACGTAATAAATCATTCTATGAAATTATTTTTTTATTTCATCACGCTATCTATTAGTGATTTTACAAACGTGACAGTTTACACGATATACCGCATGTAATAGACGCAGGTGCCGCCGACGGCCGAAAGCACAACTAGTCACTGCTTACCAGTCATCAATTAAAAACTGTCGAGTTGTCCGCGTGTACACAGAAAAAGTGTAATTATGATTTTGGGAACAGTGACTTTTTCTTTTGCGTTGTGATCCGTTCCGTTGTATCGTAATTACAAACAGTTTTCTCACCATTTTGTAATAGTAAAATCTATCTCTAGACTATCTCTAAGTAGCTATTTATTAAGTTTACTTCAAAAAAAATTAAATCAGATAGTCGATACAAATCTAATTTACATTTTTTTTGTAAATATGCACACATTATACATGAAAATACCCAAACTCAATAAAAAACATTCATTTTTAATCAAATTAATGTTTTTTTATGTATGGAAGTCGAACCCACGTCCCCATCGCAGCAAGTAGAGTCACTGCTAACTGAGCCAATCAGGCAGACAGGAGTTGATAATATGTTGAATATTATTACACTGTTGAAGTGTTACAAGTGTTTGTTTTGCGAGATTAAAGACAATGCTTTGAATGAATGTTGTAGTCGCTACAAACATTTGAAAGACTTGAAGTTTGTTAACCTACTTGCTCGTGAAAACCTTTCTTTCCATTGAAAAAATTGTCCAAAAGAATGTATCGTGCAGTAAGGGCCAAGTAAAGTAGGCAGCCAACGCCGGTGGTCACCACCTAAACAACGGAAAAACTGGGGAGTTCTTTTAGCCGTGCATACCCTATCTGAAATGTTACTGCACGCCTCTGTTTGAAGTATGTATAACGTTTTTCAAATAACTTAAGTAAATACAACTATGCAATTGAAAAAATATATTTTATATGTTTTAGATATTATTAGTGGTGCACTTACTTACCTCTTTTTCCTATTGTATAAAGTTGTTGCGTTTATTTTATCCATTCCCGCTTTTGTTCGTTCATTTCTTCGTTGTGAATCTTTAGTACGATCTTACGATACGATTACGGTACGATTTAGTACGATCATACGATATGTAATGTGAAATAACCTAATAGGCGGGCAGCTCAATCCCAGGGACTTTTTTCATTAAGATATTCCAACAAGGTATAATAGCCCTTGCTATATAACTTTCTTTTAACGAAACGTTTAAACTCAGGATATGGCAAATTGTGAATTTCAGCTGGGATCTTATTATAAAAGCGCAAACACATCCCCTTAAATGATTTATTAACTTTACTTAGACGGGTCTCATGAGCAGCAAGATTGTTCTTATGTCTAGTGTTAATGTTATGGATGTCGCTTCTTTTTTGGAACGATTCTATATATTTCTTGACATAGACCAGGTTTTCGTATATGTTTTGTGATGTTAAAGTAAGGATATTAATTTCCTTGAATTTTTCTTTGAGAGATGTCATTGGTCTCCGATCATAAACAGCACGAATAGCTCGCTTCTGCAGCACGAAAATTGTGTTAACATCGGCTGCGTGACCCCATAACAAAATTCCAAAGGTATTAAGATTATGAAAAAAACTAAACTAAACTAGTCTCTTGGTGCTTTCGTTTGTAAGTCGCCGAATTCTTTTGACTGCATATGCTGCAGAACCAAATCTTTTCGCTAATCTCGTAATATGAGAATTCCAACGTAACTTAGAATCTAAAGTGAGACCAAGAAATAGGGTCGTGTCCACAATATACAGTACCTCGTTTTCGACCATAACATTTGTTTGTGTCAATCAAATTAGAAACAGATAGGGAAAATTCTACAAGTTTTGTTTTCCGTTCATTGAGCGGTAGTTTATTAATACTAAACCACTCAACGATTTCAGAGATGGTACTTAGTCAAAAACTGGTTGATGCCTATCAATCTTAAAATGCAAAGAGGTATGATCAGCAAACAATACAATCCCATGACCATTCTTAACAAAATGTGGTAGATAATTTATGTACACTAGGAATAGAAATGGTCCAAGAACTGAACCCTGTGGTATGTCCATATTGACTGCAGATCTCACGACCTCTCACCATTAATGTCAACCCTTTAAATACTAACGCTTAGATAAGACTCTAGAAGTTCAAGGGATCGACCCGTGACGCCATAATGATGTATTTTCCTGATCAATGTGTCATGATGAACGCAAGTCAAATGCATCGGACATATCACAGAAAACACCGTGAATTCTCCCAGGCATCAAAAATCTGCCGAGTAAGCTCGACATCAACTCTTGTTGTTGAGTGACCCTTTGTGAATCAAAATTGTTTAACGTTCATCAAATTATTGTTTTAAAAATATTGCAAAAGTTGATTAAAATAAGCTTTTCAAAAAATTTTATTGAGCGTCCGTGGTATTGATATCGGTCTAAAGTTTGTAGGGCCAGGTATACTACCGGAGTTAAATAATGGAATTATTTTAGTTTGCTTCATTAGATCCGGAAACACACCACAATCAACGCAATTAAAAAAAATCACTACTAGACATGGAGCAATACGATCTATTAGTGAATCAATTATTTTTACGCAAAGGCCATCAAGATACGCAGTTTTTCTTCATTTCTATACATTTTACAGCTTTAAGAGTGTTGTTATAATGGACGTGCGTAAATGCAAACGAAACGCCACAAACATCGACGTTACATTTCAACAAAGATTCGGCGAGAGTGGGCGATGACTTCAGAGATTGTGGAGTTGAAACTGGAGTACTAGCAAAGAACTTTTCAAAGGCAAAGGCAACTTCTATGTCTTTTTTTTAAATTTTGTCATTAATTTTTTAAATCGAAATTGTAAATGTCAGGATGTCCGTTTTCCAATTTCACTATTTATTATATTCCATTTAGTCTCAACGAAACATGTCTCTACATTAGAGTTTGGGTCGTGGTTGCTTCGGCAGGTAGCAGGTAGCAAAGGTGTATAAAACAGTACCTTAAATTCCTTAGAGTATAAAGCTCAATTTTTTTATATTTCCTTCGGGATAACTTTAGAAATCTCGTCATCCATTGACGGACACTTGCGATAGTTGCTTCCCCCTGCCAGATACCCTTAAACTTGAATAAATTATTATTATACTTTCGTTAAAGTATAAAAGCTGAATTTTATAAATGTTACTTAGGGACCTATAAAAAGATATTACCCCAATAGACGGACAGTTTTGATGGTCTTTTGATTTGAAGTCTAGCGGCACCAACATCACTTATATTAGGAACATTGTACACATTGCATATAAATCTCTGTATAATATTAAAGGTGTTTAATATTATTCAGTATCCCAATGTGATTTTCATCAGTAGCCCAATGTGAAATGGAAAAATTGACCAGAACTTCTTTAAAATTGAATTTTTTTAACTCTTTCGCGAAATCACTAGATCGAATTTGTTCAGACCCAGTTATAGATTACTCCAATTGTGCGGATTCTAACCGTCGAGAACGCTCGTAATCTTTGATCAATACTTTACTCCATGTGTACAATGTTTCTAATAAAATTGACGTTGATGCCGCTAGACTTCAAATATTCATCGACTCGTATATAGTCTCCGATGTAAACGAAGCTTTTGACCAAAAGAAGTTACAACATTTTAACTCTAGCAATCTACCACCTTGCAAAAGCGAGATATTGCAGCAAACCGTTCCGAAAAATAAGCGATATCTTTAATATTAACACCAAACACTTAATGGACATGGCTGGCAAACCCGATTCAGCAAAGTAAGAGAGCCATTCAAGAGTCAAGGTGTGCGCCTTATGACGGAATGGGACCCAGTGCCGGAAAGTTCCGCGCACCGAGGCAAGGCGTTGCAGGCGCCATGTCGCTTGTTGTGCAAGCTGGGGAAAATTTAATTTTAGTGAGGTTTACCTACTTTTAATCGACATGAAACGTAGTACAGTATAGATGAACGATTAGTGAATTGAGTGAATCAATAAATACTATTTGATATACTACGACGCTAAATATAATAAAGCACATTGGGGAACATTACCGACTGCGATATGGAAGGTGCTTAAAAGTAATCAAGTTGATGAATTGATTACAGTTTGGTAAAATAGAGTAAGGTGCTGAATACACTACGGCATGAATGGGGTAACACGACACAGACTACAAAACCAAAAAACAGCCAAACGCGAGTCGGACATGCACAAGAAGTGTTCCTTACCACAGTACAATATTGAACATTACAAACTTTTGAAAATAGTCAATGGACAACAATAAATATTAAAATTGAACAAAAAACATCGAAAAAAACTCATATGTACTTTTATAACTTTAAAAAAGCTTTCACCGATTTTAATGAAAATTGGTATACAGCAAAAACATGAGATTGCACAAATGATTGGTTACTATTTGTCAGTCAGCCTGTTTTTCCTTACAACTTAAAAAACGTTACGCTAATCTTAATGAAAATTAGTATACAGCAAGAAAATGTGATTGAGCAAATAATAAGCTACTGTCTGTCAGTCTGTCTATCTGTTTGTCTGTCTACATGTTCTTTTATAACTAAAACAAAATTAACGATCTTGATGAAAATCTGAATTCAAAGTCAGAACATGGCATTGCGAAAATGATAGGCTTCTGTCTATCTGCTTATGTATGTGTTTTTTATAAGTTAAGAACCGTTTCATCTTGATGAAAATAAGTGTTCCGTCAGAACATGTAATAGTGCAAATAATTAGTTATCATCTGCCTATCTACAGATAGTTACAAAAAAACATGTATGTTTTTTTAAATTATATAAAAAACATACATGTTTTTTATAACTTAAGAACGCTATGGTTGATCATGTGACATGTGTCACAGTCAAACATGTGATCGTGCAAATAATGGTTAACTGTTTTTCTGTCTGTCTGTCTGTATATTTTTTATAATTTAAGAACGGTTTGTTCAATAGAGATGAAATATTTGTGTACAGTAAAAGTACATAAGAGGCTGTCTGTCTGTTTGTTTTTTTTTTAACTTAAGAATAGTTTCACCAATCGTGATGAAAATAGGTGTACCGTCAGAATAAGTGATTGTGAAAATGATAGGCTACTATCTGTCTGTGTGTTCTTTTACAACTCAAGAACAGTTTTTACCAATCTTGATGGGAATTAGTGTCACAGTCAGTGTGTTTGCTAAAAAGATAGGCTCTACTATTTCCATACATCGTATGATACCACAATTGTTTTTATATCTTTAATAACCATATTAATTTTAATATAGTTGTGTGTGTGTGTGTGTGTGCGTGGCTTTTTATAGGAGTTAAGAGAGGTTAAATTTTATATTAAACTGTATATGGTGCAGGGTATGACTTTGAAAAGTATTAAATGCTTTTTTTTTGCTTTTATGTGTGGGGAATGGGTTGTGTACAATATTAAGTAAGTGTATATTGTTCCATTTTTTTTTTTGGATGCTTAAATCATTCATACAATTATTACAAAACTGGCGTACTTTTGAATGGGAAAAATTTTGTAAAAATAAACTAGCATTCGTATGTGACGTTGCTTGCGTTTTTTCACTATTAAACCGAACAACGAAACCAATGCTAAGAATTATTTCATTAAATAGAAAGTCTTTGATTAAAATAAACTTAACATTTTGCTTTGACTTTATCTGCGTATCTGTTCTTTCACTAAAGTTTATTTTAGTTTTGGTGGAAGAACTTTCACGTAAATTTCTTTCACTCATAGAAAGCAATGCTACCCCAAAATAGTATAGCATGAAGTTTATTTTGACACTGGAATTTTCTTCAGCTTCATTCAAATTCAAACTGTGACCGGTAACAAAATCGATATTGCAAACGGGTCAGAAGGACCAGAATCGGATGTCATACTGGCAGGGTCTCAAAACGAGAACGGGACCAAGGTCGTAATCGACCTTTGATTATAAATTACATCAAAATCATGACCGAAATCGAAAGAAAAGATTAGCACTGAGAGCGGTCAGCACCGAGAGATACGCGATTTACAAAATAGCGTAAATCTATTTACGCTATTTTGCTTAATACGGTTAAAATTTTTAATAAAAAAATTAAAAGTCATAACATTTCAATTTTCAAGTTGTATTATTTAATTCAAGAGAATAAAAAATTTCGGCGATTTTCAATTTTAAAGAATTCATAACAATTAATGGATTGGAGATACAATTATGGCTGTGAGAACTTTTTTCATTTGAAATAAGATAAAGAGTATAAAAAAATTTAATTGATTGCAAAAAATGCATTTTTTTAGGTTATATAGTTTTTCGTTGTTTAAAGAATAACGTCAAAAGATATCAAGTGTCATCTTACACTTTTATAATCGGGAAGAACTCCCAAATATTAAAAAAAAAATGAATTAAAACAATTTTGCAAACGAATGTGCCACTATGCTCTGGTCTAGTAAGAACTAAAAAGAAATCGTTGGGTGTCAATTCGTGGTATACCACAGATTACACATCAATCCGATTTCTTGACCTTCCAAAAACAGAGTTGTTTCGGCCGACGTGTGACAGCACTGTCATAGTGAAGAATGTTTCTGCGCTGTTGGTTGTCCTTTCTTATTTCTTCAAAGACTTCTAGCAAATGAATAATCGTGTACCACTCCGAATTCACTGTTTTACTATTCTCTAGTGGCAATGTTACCACATGTACATTTATACCCAAAAATACAGGCAACCATTAGCTTCAAAGTGCTTTAGGCTCGAATTACTTTTGTTGGGTTTGGCTCATTATGGAACCCCCACACCGCTGACTGCTGTTTAGTTTCAGGGTCATACGTATAGATCCAAGATTTACTCCAAGATTTATTCACCTGTTTATATATTATAAACAGCTTTTAATGCACTATGATTGTATTTTTTATGAATTTTTTTGAACCAATCGACACGAGCCTGTTCAGTGCAATTAAGTGATTAGCATGCATTGTAAACGTTAAAGATATTGAGCAATAGTCGATACATATTCATGTATGTATACGTACAAGTTTCTGAAGACTGATATTGAAGTTACATTGCTTGTGGTGCATTAGAAAAATCTGATCGAAATGTACTTTGGGCGTGTGACGCGTAGATGTAACACATAATTTAAATTACGAGTACCAGAACAACATACGCGGAAAGTATTACAAAATATTTGTTTTGTAAGTAATTTAGTGTAACGTATTGTGATAAAAAAAAATTCTTGTTCGCCCCTTAACATCAATGAATTATCAGACCTACATGTATGCAGGTATATGCTAATCTTATGTATAAGATGTAGTTAAAATCATTTATTTTATGGCTAATTTAATGTGGCATATTCTGTTCAAAAAATCTTAATAACGGTCGATCCTAGAGGCCATCTCTAAAACTTTCCCCTATGATATTTATCGATATGACTTTGAGCTCCTTGAGTTATAAAGTTTGCTTGTTTGTCTGTTCTATTTTAGTTTATTTTAGTACACAAAAATCTAGAAGACGATTAACCCAGGCCATTCCTGAACTGTCTTTATAATTATGAATTCAGTGATTAACAATAAAGTAAGAGTAAATTATTGAGCTGGTTACCAACAAAAGAACGAGTTTATTGTTTTTTAAGTTTTTCGAGTTCATGAAAATAGTTGGAATACATTTTGAGCGTTTCGAGTTCAAAATTTATACATTATATATATATTAAAGAAAAGCCTTTTTTTTAATTTTCATCTACGATCTCTTTTGAGCGAATCATTTGATTTTGATAAACTTCATGGCATCCGACGAAGTTACTTGAATAGAAAAAGATGATCGAGTATAAAATATCTATATACATGTCATTGGAAAAAAAAAATGTTTGAATTTTTCGTTTTTAGCGAACCAATCGTTTTCGATGCATTTTCCAAAAATTGTTAGACTTCAAAATTTACCGGTATAGTAGTTTAAAGAATATTCTAAAACAAAATTTTTGAAAAATTTTTCCTTAAAATATTTCTTGTACACGTTATCAGATTTATCAGATTTCAATGTATTTAGCAAAGACCGATGTTTTTTTTATGGATTATAACTGGTTATATTTTGGAATTTGTCGATAGGGTATTTTACAAATTATTCTAAAAATATATATTTGAAAATTTTTGTCTAACGACACCTCTTGAAGACATCAACCGATTACATGCAGTATACAGCAGTCGATGCAACTTTTTACGAAAAGAGCCGATTAGATCTTGATATCAATCAATACCCATCAAGTCTAAAAGTTATTTAAAAAAAAACATTTTCCTGGAAACTTTTATTTTGAGAATCCTAAAAATCTACCGGATGGCATTTTAAGCCACGACAAATTATTCAAATTCGCCTTAAATGTCAAATTCGCCTAAAATTAGTCACGTCGTTCCAAACTTACAGATACAATGGCGTTTACTGTAGTGGAGTAATGTGATGATCAAGTCGACTGCAGCAGTAAGTGGACCAGTTCGACCGGCGCAATACCACACTCTCACAGAATACAGGCGTAAATTAACAGTTTCTGCTGTTGCATTTCGTCCAGTAAGTGAGAGTACCGAGAGCCCACTCCTTTAATATCATCCCACAACCTGCTTCCACCAGCTGCCTTTCCTCTCAATGAGCCCCCTCCCTTCTCTATCAGCCCATTCCTTCCTGCATCACATATCTTTTTTTACCTAAAAGCCCGGCAACGCACGGGTAACTCTTCCGGATTTTCGAGTGGCCATAGTCAGCTTTGGCCTATACTCTGGTGGCTAGCAAACTCTTTTTACCTCGATAAGGCTAAAAAAATTAAAAAAAAAATATGTTGTTCCAATCGCTACAATCGTCATAGAATCATCCGCTCATCAATTTGAAAATATCCTGAAAATTTAATTAAATCAGTCCAGCCGTTTTTGAGTTCTTAAAGAACATACATTGACACGTCGACTTTTGTATATAAAGTATAAGTATATTTGTAATTTTTATGATATGCAGTCTATAGGGTACAAAAATGAGATGTGAAGAAAGTTCTATCGCAGTGTCGTAAAATAAAAAAATAATTGTACATTTTAGCGAATTAAAGCTTCAATTAAAACGTGTAAATGTATATAGAAAAAATGAAATGCTATTCTTTGATAAGTGCATCACTTGAAAAAGGCTAATTGTTTTTTATTTTGTTCGTTATGGGTCTATAAATTGGGATAATGAGAAAGGATTGAATGATTATCTGCGGTGTCGTCTAAAGCGAAACTGTGATTGGTGGCGGAATTAAGAGCAAATGAGGAGCAAAATCGAGAACGGGACCAAGATGAGAATCGAATGCCGGAACCGACCCGAAATTAAGAACAGCACTGGGGTTGAAAACAAAATCGGGACCAGAATCAAGTGTGAACAAAGTGTGACTGGATTTGTAATCGAAAGCAAGACCGCGATTGAGATTGACATCGATATATACACAAGATGAAGGAATTCGTGCTGATGGATGGCAGTAGTTACATGAGCGAGCCACCACTAGAAAGGGCAAAAGAACGTGTATCGGGTAGTTAATAATTATAATAATAATAACCAGCAAGTAGCTAATAAATAAAATAAGATATTAACCGCCAAAGTTACAAAAAGTAGTTTTTAATATATCAACTGGCAAACCGCAGGATTACTCGATCCTGAAGATGGGAAAATATGCTTGTCATTTAATGAGCGGGGTTAGGGAAGGTAATGACAGCCACTGTGTGTTAGGTCGGGGGCTTTGTGACCGGCAGGGTGAGAGTAAGCAGTTCTTTTCATTTTTCGTCAGTAGACATTTGCTAATGTTACTCGAATATGGAAAAAAAGGTTTCAACTTAGATAATAGGAAAATGTAATATATACAAACTGTAAATAGATCTAGGGTGTTGACAGAGTGTATATGTGACAGGTGGCCTTAGTAACAATTATGTTTATGACACGACGACATTAATAACATTGAATAAATATGGCGCGTAACAGAAAAATGTTACCCAGAAATAAAGATGGCGCGTAACAGAAAAACGTTACATTGCTATAAAATTTCTCACATACGCCGATAAAGAAGTTTCACTTCAAAAACTGACATTAAAAGACAAATTGACGGAAAGTACTCTCCGCCATATGTTTGAAAGTAATCAGTTTGTTTACACAAAAGCAAGATGGCCTAACTACAAGAAAGAGATATCTGTTGATTATTTTGAATAAATCATCAGTAAGATAACCAGATGCTTCATTAAGAACACACCATTGTGTATCAACAAACAACATACAAAAAGTGAATAACATTCCTTCTAGAAGGTACTGCTGTTTTATTGTCCATACTCACTAGACACTTCCATGAGGGAACGAACCACACAGAAAGATACTGTATTCTTCTAACAAAAACGTAACGATGTAACACTACCTTAACATTAGGGTACCATAATAAAATAGTAAAGAGACATTGATATTATGAACATTTATTACATTAGTAACACATTAATAAAAACATTAATATAATATATTTTTAAATTCTGATTAAAATTATTATTTCATTTAATCACAAGTAGCTGGAAATAGTGCTGTGCTCGGCGTATTACAGGTATGCCGTTGGAGTAGGTTATTATGACTTCCCACTGTAACAATTGCTGATGTTCATTTCCAATAATGAATACAAATTGTGATTTATTACTACTAAGTATCTATAGGCAAATGACTTCTAGTGGATGGATGGAGGGGGACCCACCCAGCCACCGAAGTTTTCTCACATATCAATAGCTACAGTGGTTTTTTATACATAAGAAAAAAAATTGTATTGATTTGTAGCGAAATTATGATACATAATTGCCAAAAAAACCTGTTGATCGGAACGCTAGCAAACTTCACAGGGTCAAAAGTCCATAAAAATCAATCAATCTAGATGTTTTGGAGTTCATAGGGAACATAAATACATACATTTTTATATACGTAGATTTAAAAGACAGACAAGAGTCACTCTTTTAATATAGGTTTTCATTAAGCTTCCAAACTTCAAAGGATCTAATGATAATAACCGTTTAGTAATTTTGGTTAAAAGGCTTCATAAGAGCAGCACTTTTTATTTACGAGTACACGCCAGAGGTCGGCCCTCGCGGGTATGCTAAGGAGACATATAGCCGCAAAAAAAAAGGAATTCTGGTTGATTTATATGCAACATCTAATCAAAGCGCAAACATTAAATGACATTGGAGACAAGATATCGAGAAGAAACGGTCTGAATTTTAGACCTGTATTCGTCAGTGCCTGCCCGTCCGCTCTGGCCGCCCGAGCACAGCCTCAAGATTTTTATTTAAATTGGGAGACTCGACACGCGGGTGGGCGGCTGGCGACGTCGAGTCGAGTCGCAGTCGAGTTTCAGTACGATGCTTCGTACGTGAAAGTCGATAAATTATATTGACGAAATAGGAAGTCGCGTTCGGCGTCGACGTCGCGAGGACGGCGAGGCCCGCGCGTGTCGCGGGTCTATTGTTTAATGGAGCACTCGGCGGCGACCGCCCTCGACGGGGAGTGCGCGGGCCGCGGCCGCCGCCGCCATTAGCGCCCTAATGCGCCGGCTGGCCCTCGAAGCGCGGTATTGTGAGCGCGGGCTCGAGCGTCGATTAATCTCTTAGGCAATTGATCGGTAACGGCGGCGTAATGGCCCGCGCCCGCGCGCCCTCGACGCCGCGCGGGCGTGGGGCGCGGGCCGCGGGCCGGGCGCTCGTCTCGCTATAATCTCGCGGTAGCTGCAGCTTCCAATTTGGCGCCTTCCTTCCTTCCTCTAACGCCCTCCCCCAGTCGCGCCGTCGTCCACGCGCCGGTGGTCGCTTTCAGCAGGAACAATGTCTGAGCACATTAAAATCAAGAACGCTTAATTTGTAACATTTAAAACTTATGTCATGGTAATAATTGTATTACTGTGGTTGTTATCGTTTAAATTGATTTATTGAAAAAGTCTGTTAATATATAAAAGAGGAATGTTGTCTATTTACCTATTTTTCTTATTTATTTTTAGTGTGTTCATCGCCTATGCAGTTATTTAACTGATTAAGTACAGAAGGCGCGTCAATGAAGGTTTTAGGGGGGGGGGGGGAGGGGTCATGGTCTCACAGTAATAAGCAAATTAGAATTTATTACCTACATGAGAATAAAATATAAATTAAATTTTTGTGGTACAGGTAGACAAAAATGGTCACTTTTAGCCAGAATGAGAAGTAGTGTACCAGAAATGAAAATAATTCAATAAATATTATAAGTAGTTTATTTAGGTGGTAGTGTTACAGATTTTGAAAATTAATCTGATTCAGAAGTAATAAAATTAAAAAAAATGACAAATCCTTGAAACAGACAAAAACCAAATAAATATAGGTACGTAAAAAATCAACTGTAGTGTCATCTGTTAACATTAATTGACAATAAAAATAGACAAATTGTTTTTCCACGAATTATAAGCGACATTTTGAAATTTCACTTTTTAACTTCCTGCTATGAAAATTGCATCGGTGTACCGAGCGCCACACATACTCGGTATAATCTCTATCCGGATAATAAAATACAACTATTTAAATTATTTAATCAATACACAAACATACAAAAAAGAATCTGAAGTCTGTAACAAGTAAAAAATTTTTAAATAATTTCAATTAAAAATAAATTTAAAAATCTAAATAATAACTTGTATAAAACAAAGTCGTGTTAGTTACACCATTTGTAAGTCAAGAACGGCTGCACAGATTTTTGTGATATTTGATTTTCTGGATTTGTCTCCGCCCCGAATAAGTAATTGAACATATGCAATATACAAAAAAAAAATGTAGAAAATTCGTTTTTTAATACATTTTTCTTATGCAACGCCATCTCCGATGACATGACAGAAACTAAAGAAGGTGTGAAATTTTCATAGAGTTTATTATTTGATGTAAAGGTATGTTTGAATGGATGTTTGTCATACGCTGACGGCTGGATGGATTGCATTAAATTTGGCATAGAGATACATTATTATATGTTCTCAAATAGGATACAATAATAATATAATAAAGTTATATTATATAACATAATAAGATTGCCTTTTATTTAAAAATGTATAAATGCTATCGTAGTAAAAATGGTAATCTGTTACTACTAACGACCATGGTCGAGAGAAATCAAGTTTGGCATCAAGACCGAATTGGCATAGCAGGACCGAGATCGGACTTGTCTATGGAACTAGAATCGACATCGACGACAGGAACATGACCGGGAGCAGAATTGACAGCGAGAACGGCTAATATTAAAAGCGAATGGAGTTATTCTCTACACAGGCGACTGAAACCACGGGCATATCTGAAACATAGAAAAAAATTATTGCTGAAAATTAGTTTACGCTCAGCGAAGCGAACGGTTAAGGGCTGTATTTATAATGAAAATTGTTGTCTTTGTCACGCGATCACATAAAAGTTACTGAATGTATTTGTATAGAACTTTGATCATTCAATGCGGAATCATTTATAGACGGGTTTAGAATTCTTACATGAAAAACTGTTTATATAATTAGCGTTTATACCCAAGAGAAGGCCATGATCGGTATCGAGAGCTGTATTGGAATCGACAGCGGGACGTGGACCGGATCCGGCAGCGGAACCAGAACTGATATGATCAGAGATCAGGATCCGATCAATATTCACAGAAAAATCGCCCGATATAGAAGATGAAGGAATTCATTCATGTCCATAAGGGTGAATCCGGTGGCACATTCTGAATAACAAAAAAATTCTAAATGTAAATTTACGCCCAGGGAAGCGGGCGGTTGACCGCTAGTTTTAAATAAATGTAGATATTCGAACTTGAAGAGCTGAAAAGGTGTTAAAACTATATTTTTGAGCTCGAAGAGCTTGAAAAACTGCTAAAATTGATTTTTTAGCTCAAATTCAATAATTGACTACTAAGTATATTTTAAAAATGTAATGTGGCAAAACATTCAGGAACGGTTTATAAAATGAACTCTTTTTCGAATTTTTGAGCGTAAAGCTTTAAGATGACAAGTATTTGAGCTTTGAGACAACTGTATTTTTAAATTTCGAGGAGATCAAAAATGCATCAATAAATGTGATAGCCGGAAGTTTTAGGGATGGCCTGTAGGTTCAACCGTTTTACAGATTTTTTTGATGTGAAATGGCTTTTACGGTTATATTTCCGCGGTCTTAGGTAGCGCTGCCTTTGGGCTCAATTTTTGAAATGAACGTTTTTTATTTGTTGTGAATACCTAATTTTAATTCTGTTGTTTATTTGCCTATGTTTATTAAATTTCTGTAAATTGCTGACTTTTAACAAGTTTATCGCTTTGAAAAGAAGTGATTGTACCACTGTAATGCAATAGGTTAAGTATTAAGGAGAAACACTATAAATTTTATTATTTTTATACAAAACTACAGAATCAAACAACTTAGTTTTTGGGCGCAGAATAACTGTATCTATGGTCAAAATATAGGTTTTATACGACGTATTTCGTTAAATTGAAATACTATACGGTTTGATACTAGAACCGGGATTGAGATCAGGGCTGCGAGTGTGCGCTAAAGTGGAATCAAGGACGAATGGACAAACAGGAGGAGGATCGGATCGAGAGTGGGGTCCGAATTGGAACTGAGGGTCCAACTACTAGGTATAGCAGCTGACGACGAACCGTGAGGAGGACCAAACGCGGGAACCGAAATTGAGACCGAGATTTATACTGCAAACGGGACTGAAGCCTAAACAGCGAGCGGAATAAGATCAGAACCAAGGGCTGTATTTTATAATAAATCTAGAGCAGAATCCAGTTAAAACCTAGAGTTCTACTGTCTATATTCTAGAGTTGTATTGAATTGAATCGAGAGTATAGTGGGATAGTAACTTGAATTGGTTCGGATCGGGATCAGAATTGAGGGCCACATCGGTAGCTGGACTAGTTAGGAATCCTATTAATATTGTAAGTGTGTAAGTTTGTATGTTTGTTTGTATCACGCAATGATGGCTGAACAGAAGTAATTGAAACGGTAGAGCAATATCATTTATGCATCAGAATAACACATAAGCTATAATTTATAATGATACTAACTTTATCTCGCGACTTTGCTTGCGTGATTATGAAACGAATCTTTTACTTATGTCGGTTATTATTGTATGTCGTTATGGGTGACGATGTTAGTGGTGACCACAATGTTCGAGAGAGATTCAAGTTCAACATCGGTTCACGATCGGAGTTGCGAGCGTAATTGATATGATTTCATGACGACGTTTTTTTTAATTTAATGAATGCAATAAATTGAATAAAATTTAATAAATATTAAAAAAACGTTTTCGGTATTGCGTGTGGTTTCGGTGTAAGAAAATGGTGAATATGTTGAAAAGAAACAGGATCTAGACAGAGGCCAAAATCGGAATCAAAGGTGGATTCATTTCGGGCTCCAGCCCGAAATGAAACCGAAAACGGGATCTACATCAGGATCATGGTTGGCCGACTGATTGGTTTATTGTCTTACGCAGCTCAATCCGAAAATCCTTAGAAATCTAAAAACTAAGCAAAAACTAGCAAGTTATTTTTATTATTATAGTTTTTGAAAATAGAGTTCGTTGTGACCGTGCACTCGATGGAACTACTGAGAGAAATACTTGGCCCACTCACGGGGCGCTTCCACGGTTTTTTCCACTGCTTCCTCGGTGTCCGTAAACGACTTTTTCTTTCTTATTTTAAAAAATAAATAAAAATAGCATGGTGCAAAGACTGTAAGACGGGTGAGTTAGTATTTATACCTAAAGTTCCCAAATAGTTAGTCGTTTGTTAGTCTGTTCCGAACTTTTTTTAAAACGAGAGGCAAACAATTGTTAATGTACTAGTCTGCAATTACTACCTTTTATCTTCTAAAAGAATTGTTGCATAACGACCTGTCATTCTGAAGAAAGAGGCCGCTATCTTTTTTCTGACGCTTCGACGTCGTTTTACTTTAGTAGACCACCATGAGCCGGTAGTAGATAATTTTGAACCGCGCAGCGCAAATGTCTTCGGCCGTAGCCGAAGAAGGACGACCCTCACGCAGATTTCAGCCGAATGAATGCGACCTCGTTTGAATTCATTAAACTAGTTATAAGCGTTGGAAAAAGTTGGGGTTTCGTTATGAAATGCCAACCGAAGTCTATTATAACTTTCTTGTTGGTTTAAATGGCAACGAAATTCATGTAAAATCATGCACGTAAATTTTCCCGCGTTAAATTTATGTTGACGCTAGAAAAACAATTCCTTTTTTTGCTGCCAATTTATAAAAACAAATGGCAAATGAAAACAATATACATAATGAAGTCGTCAATAAGTATAATTTATAAATTTAACATATGTATTATTGTATAATTTCTAATTGGCCAGTTTTAAAAATTTTAAGTGGTACCTATATATTTAGTAGTATTATTTTTAATTGTAATAGTAAAACTATTTTTTTTTAATATGTTTTATCAATCATTTACAAATATTATTCAAGCAGATGAAGTTAAAATTCCCGGTAAAATTTATATGACTTTCATGGCTTAAAACTGATTATGATAAAAATCTTATGTTTTGGATATTTTGACACCATTTTGATTTCTTTCTAACTAATGCATAACTGCTATTTAAGGTAACATTTTTTCATAATTTTTGTTTGTATATTCGACAATAGCCTTAATTGAGAAAAATTACTAATAAAAGAGCTAATACTATTCTAAAAAAAATATGAATATTACAAATATTAATTATAATTATAAACATTGTAAGTCTATAGTTCCTACAGAAATCTATAGTTCCTAAAACAAAAATTGTTTTCTCTCTTCTAAATATTTTTTTCATATTAATGTTGTCTATTTTCGGTTTCCCGCATTAAACTGAATAGACATTGCACAAATCCTGATTTCAATTAATGGGATCAATTATATTTTGAGGAGAGTGAAAACTGTGAAGTTGCTGTTGTAAGTTACGAACTCTGTAAATTGTAAAAAGGGTGCAATATCTTTGATTTTTCTTTTGAATTGGTTACAGCTACTATATGTACTAACATTAACAAAACAAAAATATAGATTGATTGGCCGACTCACCAACGCGCAGCCGAACTACTGAAGCTATCAAAAAAACGATTTTTAAGGATCCGCCCCTAAATAAGGAATAACACTTTATAGGGAAATTTTCTATTGTGAATGGTGTTAGTTCGCGAAAATTCATTATTAGACGCTCGTCTGCGACGTGCAGTAACGTGCAGCCCGCCACCCAGCGCTGACCCTCGAATCTGCCTGCCACTACGAATCCTCATCCAGTGAACTGAAGATGGATTCGACAGGATTGACAGATATCGAACACGTAGGCAGGTGTTCTTTTATTTATCTTAGTCCACTAAATTGTTAAATTTAACTATATTAAATTCCCGTTCAAATTTTGGAAGTGTATGTTGTGCGTGTGGATGTGTGTGGGTGTGTGTATGTGTGATGTATGTGTGCGTGTTGAAAATTTATCAGTGTTCTTTAGAATGTTTTTTAATACTTCTGCAAAATTATTCAAAAGCTAACTAGCTGTTCTACTTTAAAAGCAACGAAAGTGCATAAAACTATGTTGGTTTTTGGTTTGTTCGAGGTACATCGTTAACGAAACGTTCGCAAAAAAAATTTTTCAAAATAATTTCTGAAGTTCCTGGTGGTTTGACGTTTGGTATCGCCAACTTTCTTTGCTTTAAAAAACTGCGTTGAATTTCGCAAAGAAAATAAAAATATAACAACTCATGCGATAAATATCTTATTTAAAAAATAACGTTCTATTTAAATAAATTTAGTTATTTGTATTCAAAGAGCTGAAAAAGTATTAAAATTATGTTTTGAGACCGAGAGCTTGAAAACGCTTTTAAACCTCTCTTAGAGAAACTTTAAGCTCAAACTAATTGAGTTACTGCTAGGTGTATTTTTGAAGACTGAGCTCGAATATATCAAAAATTTTAAGAATGGCCTATAAATTCAATGGTTTGTCAAATATTGAGTTAAAAAGATTAAAGATATGTCCTTGATCTTTGATACAATTATATTTTTGCACTCGAGAAACTCAAATTCACATCGATAAATTTTATAGCGGGAAGTTTTAGGATGGCCTATAGAGGTTAAACATTTCACATATTTTTTCCTCGTAGGGTTATTTTAATATGTTACATTTGTGATACGCATTTTTAAGTGTTTTATGGAGTCGATTTTTTTTAAATATTTCATTATAAATTTTCCATGTATGTTATTGATTAGGAATCATTTCTACACATATTAATTTACATTATTTCTAAATCTATAGATACATACTAGTAGTATCAATTAAGTCCCAGTACGGCTGTATTTTTTCTCAGATAAATTATTTGTGAAAAATATTAAGATTATTTTTTAAGTAGCTTTCAACAAAAATCTAATGGTGACTTTTAATTTGACCTTGAACTTGACTTTCAAGGTTATTTCAAGATTAACTTGTTTTTAAATAGAAATTCCCATTTTCACACCGGAAATCAACAGAGCGGGAAATAGCATCTCCATATAGTACTTTAAAGTGATCTTTAAAAATAAAATTAAAATAAATTGTGGAAAAATTGTCGAAACAGTGTTGTCGTCAACCTCTAAAGGACTTATGAATAAACAAATGTTTGACAAAGTTTAGAGACCGCACCGTGTATTTGAGATCAGTTTTGAATATCATTTGAAAGTTAAAGTACTTTTTAAATTAATAATCTTACGACCGTCCTTATTTTTACTTTTAGTGTTACTCAGAAACAACCTTGAAGTAACTGATTAGCAAAGGTCTCCTTGCCTGTCACTATTGAGTTGCTTGCGTGAGATAAGAGTTCAAGGATTTATGGGTTCTAGTAACTTCTAATCCAGTGACCTTAAAATCGGTTAATCAAGAACTCCATCAATTTCAAACACATGAATCCTAACTCGTAACCTTCAAACTCTAAATCAATAAATTTTACACCCTTAGTAGATTTAAAACCCGAATGGATAAATCCTAAACTTTCCCACAAACCGACTCATATTCTTTTTAAGCAAGTTTATTGTATTTGTAGCTGGTAGTTCTCATTTTATAAACTGCGAATAAATATGTCATATTTTTCTTTATTTTAGGTCAAACACTACATTTGACTCAAGTATGTATGTGAATGTAAAATTTTTTGCTCTATCGATTGCCAATATGAAAAATGACGGTTTTTAATTAAAAAATACGAGTTAACCTTAAAATAACCTTGAAAGTTAAGTCTAAAGACAAATCGAAGGTCACAATTAGATTTTTCGTTGAAAGTTATTTAAGAAATCATCACGATTTTTTTTCAAAACTACTTTACCTGAGAATATATTCAGCCGTCCCGGTATTTAATTAACACTCGGCATAATAAAACCGTAATAAAACTAAATCCATATGCACATTAAATATTTTTGGAAAAAAGTAAGTGACAAGTACTTTAAATTTTTGTTTGTTTGCCTGTAGGTTTGTTCAAGTATTATTCAAAAACCAATGGACCAGTTTGAAGAAAACTTATGTGTTAAATTAGCAGTCTTCTACTGCTTAATTTAGTTCACAAATTATCACGCTATATTACGTAAGAGCTAGACAGAGAGCAAATGCAAAATTTACCAGCTCATTAATTTGAAGTAGCACCAATTAAATAGATTTGTACAGAGGGCACCTACTTACGGTTGGATTTATAAAAGTGCAAGTGACAGAAAAAAAATGTTTTCAACTATCTCTAGGTTTTCTATTTGTTTAAATTGATAAAGTTCATGAAAAGGAAGAAATCTCTCTATAAGCAATGTGGCCTTGAAAAGACCCATGACATCACGTCTAAGACTTTCTATTGATGATGATCTTTTATTGTTGCATTTCTTCGTTGTCTTCAAAAAAAAATGAAGCACTGTTTTCATGTTTCTTAAAACGTTGGGTAAGTTTTATAGCCACCACTCGAAAGAAGTTACAATCAACAGCTAATAATATACTAAATAATCAAAGTAATTTGCAGGGTATTTTGATGAATCATGAAATGTTAATATTCTAACGGGGAAAATAAGTGTTTATTAATAGGAAATGCTCTATCTTATTAAATTTTAACAAATACTAGTCTTGTAAAAAGTTATTATCATTTTGTAAATGATTAAATTAACTGTTTATTTTAAAATATGGTATTGGAATTATCAGAAATGATTTTTAGTTTATAGAACTTTCTTCAAATTAAAGTCAGAAGTGATAATTTGATCAATTTTGCATTGTACCACCTTTTTTGTAACGTATATATTAACTCGTTTTTTTATCCGTTTGTTTGTTTATTTATCTATTCAAGTCAAATTTGACAATCGATTTTAAACGAACTTCAATAATCATACTAAGGTCTCAAACTTAATATTTCACTGTAATTATTAAATAATGTCAAAATTGAAGCGCAAAATATTTACCTGTAAGAATTTTTGAAGTCTTATATGTTCAACATGATATAGATTTGCCAATACGGAACAGCTGTGTAAAATGTATCTAAACGCACATAGACAGAGCTGGCAGCCATTTAAAATTCTGTGTGTATAACAGTAAATTATATAATTTTTGTTATAACAATTATTGTTCATAACCGCTGGTAAATTATGAAGGCTATTTTTGAATTTTCTTAAATTCAACAGTAACCGTGATAATAAAATAATATGGGTCTGTTACCCACTATGAAAGTTTATCTCAAAATAAAAAACGTCACTTCAAGAGAGTTATTAGACAGTGGTAACCAAAAATCTTTTATAACTTATTATTATATAAACTAAATATTCATCATTTAATTGTGATATCAATGTACAACAAGTACACAGTACTACATTGCGATGTCAGTACTAAAAGTACAAAGTACAGACCAATCATCACCGAGACTGTTAATTTATCAATTCACTTGTTGTACAGTGAATGAGAATAGAATTCATGTGTTTTTCTGTTAGACAAACTACTTTTTTTATCAGATGAAATGTTACCTTCGGAGCATTAAGAATCCAAATCCATTAGCTGAAGATAAGATTAATGAACGTGCCGGAATTAAGGTTTTGGTTGTTACTCGTATTTTCTCAATCGTTGCTGTCATACATAATAAACATATTCAATGATCTACTTTTATTTGCTTCACAATATTAGGGAAAGTAAAAGAGGACGATGTTTGCCTTTTATCGTCACAATATAGTCCAAATGTCGCTATCCATGCGCACTTAAATAATAAAAATAAGTTATTCGTTCGAGGATGACATGAACGCGATTTAAAGATGCATTCAATTTTATGATAGTTTTATAACACCTACGTACTCCTGAAAGAAACTTAATCAGACAGCACAGAAAAATAAGAAGTCTGTGAGATAGAATTTCGAAAGTAGGTTAATCTGAGGTAGAACGATTTTAAGTGAGTTTCCTTCAATATGCCCATTGAGAAGGTTAAGTTAGAAGATTCCTGTGACACAGCGCTGGGAATGTTAAATTTTCTGTGCAAGAAATTTTCAAAAAGCATGTGAAATACAATATGTATATTTATAAATAAAGATTTGGCCCTGATCATGTCAAAAAAACTGATTTATTAGCACTAACAGCTTCAGCTACTCGGCCACAAGGTATTGGGTTTATTGCTCGAAGGTGTGGTGATTAGTATCAACCAGCTATCATTGTATTTATAAATATACGTTGAGAATTTTCGATTTGGTGAGGCGTTTGTTGTGAAATCGTATCAGACCTGCGTAAAGTTGGTCGACCTGGCGCCGCACTCGGCTGTATTTCGTGCACTCGTCTTCGACGCGGGCGTTGCCACCGCCATCACCTGTCGACGACGCTTGAGGTTCGTGGTGCTTCCCAGCTGTGCCACCTATCCTGGCACGCCTGTCACTATCGCCCGCTGCTGTCGTTCTCGAGGACCGTGACGCCTGTCCCGGCAGCGCAGCTTCCCTGCGCGTCCGTTTCTGCCGCTACTGCCAACGAACCCGAAGCCTGTGGTGCCTTTGCCGTCCGGCCGACGAACGAGCGTCATTCTACTTCCGGCCGCTTCGTCTGCAACCCCGGTTGCTCTGATATGTTAATAAGTTATGTAACACTTCGTCTAATTAGCTAATGTTTATTAAGCTAATAAATTATTGTGCACTCTTTGTTCTTTATGGACACGGACTAAATGTCCGGAAACCCAGAATTGATAATCCACGAACCTGACGAACCCGTCACAACAGGTACACCATATACCTTACTACATTCGGCGCTGCGACTTGAGGCACCAGTATCGGAATCTACTTATATCAAGACTGAATTCGGAATCAAAAGAGTTACCACGATCGAAATCGAAAGTGAGACAAAGTGGCACTGGGAGCAGGACAAAATCAGAAGCGAATATGCGGTAGTGGTCGGATTTACGGTTGAGAGCCTAGTCGGTCGATACACAAGATAATAATATTAATTCTATTTGCACGTTTGGAGCCTCGGGCGGAAGCTAGTCTGCGTATCTCTAATCTATTCGTTATAAAATAAAATAAAATAAGCCTCTATTGCTGTTTTCTTGTTTACAATATTGTGTATATACCTTGCTATTCTACTTTTATATAAGACAATACTAATTAATTTACATTATATCATCGGCAATCGGGTTGTTGTTGTAACAGCTTGTCCTGACAAAGGCTCCTCTAAAGATTTCCATGTTTCTCGATCTCTGGCTATACGGGTCCATTTGGCTCCTGCTATTTGTTTTATATCATCTTCCCAGCTTATATGCTGTCTCCTTTTACTTTTTTGTTACCTTGGATACCACTCCGTTATTAGTCTGGTCACTTTTCTTTCTTTCCCGCAACATATGTCCCGTCCATCTCCACTTCAGTTTTTGCATACACTATGCGCATTTTGAATTTAGTTTTGTTTTTGATCTTTTCCAAATTTACCCTTTTCTTTTTTTCACAACCACACTTCGTTCTATGCTGTTCTGGCAAATTTTATTTTATTTGATAATTGTTGTGTAAGGCCCATGTTTGGCAACCATATGTTAGACAAGGTAGTATGCACATGTTGTATACAATTTTACTTTTAATGACATTTCTTTATTCTTCATTATTTCGCTAAGGCTCCAATACTTTTTCCATGTGTTTGTTATTCTTCCTGTCTATTTCTTTATTCATGGTGTTGGTAGGGATATCAACTGTCCCAGATATATGTATTCAGTTACACTCAATCTCCTCATTGTTTACTCTAACCGTATCCAAATCTGTAGGCTCAGCATTAGTCATTATTTTTGTTTTGCTTAAGTTCATTTTAACCCCTCTTTTTCACTCTCATCTGATAATTGTTGCAGCATTTTTTCCAGACCTTTTGAGTTTTCAGAAAACAGAATTAGATCATCAGCAAATCTCAGATGGTTAAGTTTTTCGCCGTTTATATTCAGGCCCATATACTCCCATTGTAGGTTCCTAAAGATCATCTCTAGTACCGCCGAAAATAATTTAGGTGATATGGAGTCCCCTTGACGGACTCCTCTTTGAATACTAAATGGCTCTCCCGTGGCTTCCAGTTTTACTTGAGCAGTACTTCCTGAGTAGATGGTACTAAGAGTTCTTCATTTGAACACCTTGACATCTTAGTGCTTCCCAAATGTATTCATGTTCAAGCGAGTCAAATGCTTTTTGAAGTCAACAAACCCTATGTAGTATGTTTTGTTATATTCTTGATATTTTGGAGGACCTGTCTAAGGACATGAATGTGATCAATTGTCGAAAACTTGCTACGGAAACCAGCTTGCTCCTTTGGTTGATTTTCATCAAGAGAGACTGCAATACGAATAATTTTGGAAAACTTTGTATATGTTAGACATTAAACTTATCGGTCTGTAGTTGTTTATGTCCCCTTTTTCTCCTTTTTGTGAAGTAGTACTATCGTCGACTTCATCCAGTCCGTGGGTATACATCCAGACATGAGTATTTCATTGAATATATTTTGTCAATATTGAGCTATAGCGGATGCTGCACTTTTGAGTAGTTCATTTGACACTCGATTCGATCCTGGAGCTTTGTCTAACTTCTGTGAGTTTATAGCCTTTATTAGTTTTCTTAATATAGGCGGCACTGGTTCGGTCAGCCGCTTCAAAGTCCACGTTACGCTCAATCTTTCCTGCTTTACTTTGTACAGATCTTTGTAGTAATCGGTGGCGATTTTGAGTATTTCTTTGTCTCTGTTATCATTATTTGTTCTAAGGTATGGCAGCCAATTACGTTTGTCTTCTAATTCCTTTCTTTAATCCTTTTCCCTGTCTGTTCTATGTGCTTTGCAGTGTATTTTGTCTTCTTACTTTACGATCTCTTCTTATGCTTACATTAATTTGTTTGCTTAGGCTTCTTTATCTTTTTGTCTGCTTTTCAATACACTCTTTCCCTTTCCTTATTATTTCTTTCTTTGTTCTAGGAGTTGTTTTGATCTCGCGAAAGCACTTTCGTTTTGTCTTCTTTATTTATTCTTGTTGTTTCTGTTCTAATCAGGTTTGTTATTATATTTTTCTTGTATTGTTGTTTTTGTTCTGTGCTGTCTGCTGATGTTCTTAAATTTTCAAAGGCTTATCGTTATCGCCTGCAGGGTAAATTGTTGACTTTGTTCTGAAACCTTCTATTTTTCTTTACATGTGCTGCTGTCATGGTTGCTCGAACCATGCGGTGGTCAGAATTGAAGTTTAGTTGATCAATTACTGATAGATTTTTGATCACTTTGCTGCTGTTGGACATAATGAAATCTACTTCGTTTTTATATAGCCCATTTGGAGAGATCCAGGTCCACTTTCGAGATGTTTTCCTATAGTAAAAGTGTTTAGGATTCTTAACTTGTTTTCCATTACAAATGAGACAAGTCTCTCCCCGTTCTTGGTTCTTTTCCCGTAACCATGTCTTCCTATTGTAAATTCTTCGCCTGGATTGCTTACGATCTGTCCGTTGAAATCCCCATCAATATGATGTTTTGTGTGAGTTTTATATGGTGACTTGTAGATCGCTGTAAAAGTTTTCTATCTTTTCTATATCTTGTTTTTTATTGGATTCTGTTGGAGAATATGCTTGAATAATTGACCATGTTGTATCTTTTTTTTGATATAGAGGTAGTTTTATTTCCACTAGGTTATGCATTAGTTCCTTTTTAATTAAGAATCCGACACCATATAGGCCTGGTGTTTCGCCTTTGTAGTGCAGAATAAACCTACCATAGTCTTTAATTCCTTCTCCTAGGCGTCTCATCTCGCTAATTCTTAATATATCCCAGTTTATGTTCTCTAGTGCTTGTTCTAGTTCTAGGAGTTTTTCAGGTGTTCGCAGAGATCTATTATTAATTGTAGATATGTGGATATCCAAAGTTTTTGTTTTTGTTGAGTTTCCTTTTGTATTAACCTTCAGAAGGTCGTGGTCTTTTCCCCCACGAGGACCAGTCGGGTTGGGGGAGGGTTTTTCTATATTTTCATTATGCTGTTTCGTTGGATTTGTTGTGTTGCTTAATTTAGTTGCCTCAGTTTGTTTTGTTTCCGTTGCCGGTGCTTAGTAGCTATTGTTTTATTTCTGGGCTGAAGGGGAACTTGATCTGACCTCATCACATCAAATGCATTTTTCGGTTTGTCGCAGTTAAGTCTGTTGTTTCTAGGCTGTATGTTAGGTTGCGGCGACGTTGATGTCTCTCTTTCCTTTTATCTTTCTTTGGATTACTTTCTTTCACGACTAATTTATTGTACTTTATGTAAGCCAAGTTTCCTTCTCTCTATTAGTTTGGGTTGTGGGTTTTCTAATCTCAGAACTTCCTTTGGGTAATCTTCAGTAATGTATATTTCTTTCAATGCCTTTTTTTTAGTCATTATTTCACTTTTCTTTAGATTACTCGTAAGGATAGAAGAATCGGTCTCGGGTTACTAGTTTTAATTGCTTTTCCAATACGGTAGATGTTGTTGACATCACTGTCACCAATATGTATTTGTAAGTCGATCTGAAACACTTCTCTGACCTTCAGAATACGCTCTGAC